>RYFJ01000111.1:0-427181 GCA_003991445.1 Oryza meyeriana var. granulata | reverse complement strand
ATTTGAACGAGTGGAGGGCGCGACGGATGAGGCGGGAGGCGCGCCGGATCGGACGGCTCCGGGGAATTTCCCCTCCGGCCCGATTCCGGACGAGGGGGAAGATGATGTGACAGTCGGTTCCGTGCCTGTCAGCGGGTGGGGTGGCGCGGTCCGAGCCGAGGCGCGGAGAGCTCGGCGCGAGGGCGCGGGAGCGAAGCGCGGCTCGTCGGGCACGGGCCGGAGGGCGCGCGCGGGGCACGTGCGCGAGGAGGAAAAGGCCGAGGAGGGAGAAAAAAAAAAGGACCTCAGCACAGTGGCTGGCCCGGCGCACCAGCGATGAGAAAAAGGAAAACAGAGAAAACAGAAGGGAAAAGAAAGGAAAAGATTATCCAGGGACGATTTAAATTCCGATAAGCGTATTGATGGTTATTAAAAATAGTTGCCGTGCTCTGTAAATATCCACTAAAAATCCGATTAATGTATTTGGCACAGAGAAATAACAAGAAAAATATTCCCCGCCCCCCCCCCCCCCCCCCCCCCCCCCCCCCCCCCCCCCCCCCCCCCCCCCCCCCCCCCCCCCCCCCCCCCCCCCCCCCCCCCCCCCCCCCCCCCCCCTCGAATATTTCATTTCTTTGTATTTATACACCATCAATGTAATATTCTCTATCCTTTGCTAAAAATTCCTTTTCTTAGTTATTCTTCCGGTAAAGTATTTCGTGTCGTGCTAATCTTCAGGGTGACATTTTCTTACCTTTTTACTTTACACATTTATAATAGGAACATTTAGGCGATAGTCATTGTGGTTCAAACGGCGTTGTCGAGGAGTGGAACTTCCAACCGCGGAGAGTGCTGGGGACCCCCTTTGAGGTTCGGCCCAAGGGGAGTTGTCCACTCAGGACGGCCTGCGGCGTCGATCGGATGCACGCAAGGGAGACAGGAGAAGTAGAAGGTTCGGGCCGCGACGGAGGCGTAATACCCTACTTCCTGTGTTATATCTGCTATGTGGGAGATGAATGTGGTTGTTCTTACAAGATGTTCTTCAGGGGTGCTCAGGAGCTAGCCCTAACTTGGGAATCAATCTCCCGAGAGGCTAAACTCCTTAGTTGTCTTTTTTCTCTGGAACCTGGGACGAGAGACTTTCCGAACCCCTTTGCGTGTTGTATGGATCTCCTTTTATAAGTCTAACGGGGAGTTCCACAGTGTCCAGTACTCATGCCAAGAGAAAGCTGTTTCTAGGATAATGATATTGTCTTGTCACACGCACAGCGGGCGCCTGCTGAGAGCCACGCCGGAGTTGGTTCGAGATGTTCTTGTCGTCACGTCGCTCGGCGCTGCTGCGGCGGCTAGGTCGTGAAGGTGTGACACGCACCGCCACCGCTGCCAGAGCTGTTGGAAAACTGAAGCCCTCTTAGTCAAAAGTTCTCTGACTGCACAGGGAGCCGACCCACGGGGGGCCATCACGAGCCGTCACGCGTGGCAGAGCGGGCGACAGGGGCGACGCGCCCCGTCGCCTCGCCATTAATGCGGGTGGTTGGAACAGTCGATCCACTCGAGTCAAGCTCGGGCCCGGGGCAGAGAGCTTATCGAGCCCTCCGCGCGCACAAGACGTCGAGTTCCTTGGGGACGGAAGCTGTGAGCCCCGGGCTCGGGGAGCGCGCCCCGGGCCCAGGAATGTCCGGGTAATGGGTCCCGGGAATGCGACCCGGGACCGAGCCAGTGGGTCCGGGACCGAGGGCCGAGACCCGGGCCGCCCGGATTGCTCTCAAGCGAATGTGCCCGGGAACGCGCCCAGAAGGGACCGAGGACTGTGGGTCCCGGGACTGGGGGGAGAGTCTTGCGGGCCCCAAGAATGTCCGCCGGGCTACCGGCCTGAGGTGGATGCGGGCGGTCATCGCGACGTGCCCGGGGAGGTGCACCCGGGCCCGGACAGTGCCCGGGCCCCAGGCACTTAGTTGGAAAATGGCCGTAGCCAGCCGTCACTTGTGCAGAATGTGGGCCCCTGGAGGAGCTGACATGGGCCCGAAGACCCACAGCGTCCCGGGGGAATGTGGCGGGCCCCCAGTGCCCGTTTCGCCGACACGGGTAACCTATATAAATTTCTACAACAATATTAATGTGACAAGTAGTCCCTTTCTCTCTCTGTCGGTAGAAGTGAGGAGAAAAAGAAAAGCAATCTAGATAGTTTCTTTCTCGACCCTTTTTCTTCGCCGTCTTCGGTGGTTGCTGGTGGCCAACGGGGCGAAGGGGGTATGGGAGGATAGTCAGGCCAGTCCCGCTGTCAAGTCTTTTCTCTAGTTTCCTCTTCTTTCTTGTTTCCTTATAGCTCGAAGTGGTGGCCGACGTCCATCATCTTCGTCCCTGTGGCGTCTACCCATTGCTAGAGCTGCTGGAGTTTTCTCTGGCACCTATTTGACTGGTTGAAGGCCCCTTGGGTCCACCCAATGCCTCTCGCTGCTTCGAGCAACAGTTTGCCAACGGTGGCGAGGTCAGCTCCATGCTTCTTCTTGGTAAAGGTAGCGTCGACCATTATGTTTTTCTCCAGCAAGTTCCCTGTTGTTTCTAGCGTCATCTCTTCAAGGATTTGCTGATGCTTTGCCATAGCACCATGGATGTCATAGCCTCCACCTCTGGGAGGCCCCATTCGGGTATGCGTCCTGGGTCTACCTCCTGCAGCCATCCTCACTTTCAGCGTTGTTGTTGCCAACGAAAACAAGCAGAGTACCACAACAGAGGAGGAATCTCGTCTTTTGCTCGAAGGTAAGGTAGCACCAGCCATATTTGCATTCTCCGGCAAAATTTCTTCTTTGCTTCCAGTTTTCTTGTACGCTAGCAGCGGCTTTTCTTCCATCAACTGAAGCTTGAAGACTTTGCCAAGATCGCAAAAGAGTTTGCGACTTTGTTTCATATATAGATGGACTTGTGTTTTCAAGGTTGCCGCCGACGTCGTCTTCAAGCTGACCGGAGGAGAGAAAGAAAATAGAGCTAGGGATCTGATCATTTTTTAAAAATCTTTTAGAGTCCTTCTTTGCAAATTTGTATGCCAAAGTGTAATCTGCCCAAGTATAGGGGCTTCCCTGCAAATCTAGCTGCATCCTCATTTCTGAGACTTCCAGCCTCGATCGCTTAAAAAAACATATTCACGTAACAGCATGTCTTAGGTAACATATGCAATCATTCTATCTCAGATCTCAAACATCTCACATCATTGAGTTTTGTCCATCAACAACTTCTCAAATGCTTAATTTATATTAAAGAATAATATGTATAGATTTATCTTAAAAAGTACCGTCGATGGGTGAGATCTCGACTATGGTATTTGAGAATGTATGGGTCGTCTATCACCAAGGTATTTGCTAAGCTATAAAGGAGGAGCAAGACACGGGATTTTTATACAGGTTCCGACCCCCAAATATAAGTAATAGCACTACTCCTGTTTATATGTATCGATGGTGAGTGTATCACACCAAGTATAAAAGGCCAGAGCAAGCTATCCAATCTAGCCTAGCAATTAATTTCGGTGGAATTTGTGAAGCAAATATAGTCAGCGGCTAGCCAAGCAAGGGGATTCTCCCGTGACGTAGGCTTGATGTGTCTTGGGTTGTGGGCTTATGATTCGATTCCCTTCCCTCCTAAGAGACTTTATATTTATACCAAAAGATAACCCCCTCTCCAAATAGAACTCAGGGATTCCAGATAAGATACAGGCAGACAAGTCCTTGTCATCCCCGAATTGGATACGGTATTCTTTCATATCCGGAGTATGTTTATTTTCTTGACCATGACTTTATCTATATTTGGTCATAACCTTCCGTATCACATTAGGTATGTGATATTCTCAACAGCGTATGCCCAAATATGTAGGGTATGACATATCTACTATACTAATAAATATTGTCATGATATCATATTTTATATTTATATATATATATATATATATATATATATATATATATATATATATATATTATAATATAAAACTGATGATTAAAGTTTTAAAAGTTTGACCAAATCTTGCTTTAAACGTCAAATATTTGACGACTAAATGAACCACGTGATGTTTTGTTGAGTTAAAAAGCTATGAACTCATGATGGCCTGTGTGTTTATAATAGAGCTACACACGTTTTGTTCTAAATGGTAACCCTAAAGGCCTAAACCCCAGTACTACCCTCCCACGAGTCATTTTTCTTTTCATTACATACGAATGAAGCTCGCACACACCTAGCAAGATGGGGATTTGAGAATAATCCATGAAACACACAAAGTTCCAACTAAAATGTATAGAGTAAATATGTGCAACATGATTTAGATTGTGTTGAATGGAGTTATGCACTTGTAATTTCGTAATCACACGAGGTCGCTGAAGGTGTGGCCTGGTATAGGAGTTTAGGCCTCTTTTGGAAAAGTGATACGTGAATTATTTTGTAGAATTTGAATCCATACTAACTTTTCTTATGGTTCTTTAGAACAAAAGATTGAGCATCTTTAGATCCTATCAAATTCCCATGAATGTCTCAATTTATGGAAATACTAGGAAAACATTAGTATGAAGTCCAACCTCATGAGAATTTTGCTTGCGTCTTTGTTTCTTGTCAAAATTCATATTTTTTCTCTGATATTTTCAAATGATCGTTTCTTAATAATTTATAATTCTTTGTTTTACATACTTACATTCTTATCAAAACATTTTATTTTTTCTATTATTCTATATTATAAGGTCTTTTAGATTTGTCATAAATCAAACTTCTTTAAATTTTACTAAGTTTATAGAAAAATATAGCAACATTTCTAGCACAAAACAAATATACTATAAAATATATTTAATGGTGGACTTAATGAAACTATTTAGATGTTATAGATGTTGCTATGTTTTTTATAAAACTAGTCAATTTTAGAGAAGTTTGAGTTAGAACAAACCTAAAATACATGATATTATGGAACATACAATATGGAGTAATACTTATCGATTCTATAGTAAAACAATCCCTTAAAACCGTGTAATCCCAAATGATGTAAATTTCCATTCTGAAAATACAAGAAAAAGTTTAGTTTACTCTCTCAAACCATTTTACTAGAGCACTTAAATCCTAAACAATTTTTCGGCTTATTTTACACCTCAAATTATTAAAAACGATTCACTTTACTCACTAACAATATTTCTCTTTTTTTTCTCCCTATATAAGTTGTACTAAATTTTGGTAGAATAATAATAGATGTATTACAAGTTACGCCTCAGTGTTTCTTTAGAATTTTTTTATCACCATTTACATAGGTTGGAAGCAACAAACTTATTTAAATATAGAGATTTTAAAGTTTAAACAAACAGTTATGAAAATTTTTAAAAAAATTTAAAAATTTAATAATGGTGTCATCTATAGCTCTTTATTGCGGCTAAAAAATATAGCTCATATAAAGAAAAAAAAAAGATAAATGTTAGTATTAGGGAGTAAAGCGAGAAAAAAATATCCTCTCCGCTGGACCACCGACCACCGCCCTGCCGGGCCAACGCACTACCCCATCCACTCCGAGCTCCCACCACTAAAAACGAAGTGCTCCCCGCCAGCCGTCCAGCCGCGGAAGAGCCGCCCCAGCCATGCGGCTACTTCCCTACGCGCCGCCGCGGCCGCCGCACTCGCGAGCGAACCACCGTAGCCCCAGCCTCAAGACCAAGACACGGCCTCCGTGCGCGCTCCCCTTCCCCGACGCCCTCCGCGCTGCTGCCGCGGCGGCCGCCATCTCCCTCTCTCTCCTCACCGGCGATGCCGTGGGAGCGGAGCGGCCGCGGGCCCCGGAACTCTGCCGCAACGGGGCCGCCGCGACCAAGGAGGAGACGAGGACCGAGGTGGTGACGAACGAGCAGCTCGTGGAGGAGGCGTGGGAGGTGGTCAACGAGGGGTTCCTCCCGGACGCCGGCAGCCGTCCTTGGTCGCCGGAGATGTGGATGGTGAGCATGGCTTGTGAAAATGTGATTGAGCATGAACCACGTAGTGGTTCAATTGCCTATCTCAAGGTCTCTTTGTACATATAGTAGATTTGTAGTCCGAATGGTCAGTTTGCTTGCTTAATTGCTTCTGAACATATTTTATCCTCTATAGGTTATCTTATATCTTGAATACTGACTGTTAATTGGCTGATTGCTTCGCTTTAATTCAATTCAGAAAAAGAAGCAATATATTCTCCAAAGCTCAATCAGATCGCGCTCCAGAGCCCACGATATCATTCGGAAAATGCTGGCTAACCTGGGTGACCCATACACAAGGTTCCTGTCTCCCTCCGAAGTAAGTAACCTACAGATGCTATTTTTTTTTCCCGGGAATGACAAATGGCACTATTCATTGATACTGAGCATATTATCCTATATTACATGAGTAGAACTGTAGAATTGGTCCCTTTTTAAAAAAAAGAGAATATTTTACATTTCACAACATGTCTAGACTAAAATTCTGGATTAGCCCACAGCTTTCTACTTAGTCGGTCAGTCCACTAAAGGCCATTCCTTGTTTCTCCTTGTAATCTCTATGGTTTTGGTAGCAATTAACAGTTCCACTAGCTCACAGATTTCATGATATTGCTGTTCGAGAATCAGCATATAATTTTGTTATGTTATTGTCCATTATTTGTACTCAGCAAGTCAGAATCGTGTGTATATGGCTATATATTGACCATCAAAAAGTTTTGTACAACACTTTGAGAATTAGACTAGTTTTTAGTATCCTATGTGACTAGGACCTCTACTGCCAACTATTGTTTTGGATGACTGTTACATCTTTGGGAATAGTGAATTTCTATCTAGAGTTTAGACACCATGATTATCAACACTCTACAGTGATGAAGTGATGATATTACAAAACCATTTTTTACGCATTCATTTGTTTCACTGGTTTTACTTATTGTTGATTTTTGCGTGAAAACATGCTATATCTTATAACTGTAGTTCAGTTCTGATGATATTTTGCATATGTTAAATCAATCTGGTAAAGTTCTCCAAGATGTCAAAATATGACATGACGGGAATTGGATTAAACTTGAGAGAAATTCCTGATGACAATGGCTCTTCCAAGTTGATGGTACTAGGGCTCATATTAGATGGGCCTGCCCACTCTGCTGGTGTTAGACAGGTATCAACAGCTCAACATATATACCTTTCAATTAGTAGGCGTGCTTTTCAATGATGACATTGGTTTGATTGACTATTCAATTCTTTTTTATGTTTTATGTAATTCCTGTTGATAGTATTCTTATCACAGAGAACTGTTGTTTGTCGTTTTCTCGGGTATGAAATACTTTTTCTCTTATTAGGGTGACGAGCTTTTGTCAGTCAATGGCATTGATGTAATGGGTAAATCTGCATTTGACGTGTCATCCATGCTGCAAGGTCCAAAAGATACTTTTGTTACAATTAAGGTTATGAATAATCTTATAAACATCATATTTGGATTCTGTGCGACACTTCTTTGCGCTCCTTATTACAACTATTTTAATCTTGCTTGTACTATATATAGGTTAAGCATGGGAACTGTGGTCCTGTTGAGTCAATGAAGGTGCAGAGACAACTGGTTTCTCGCACTCCAGTTTTCTATCGATTGGAGAAAAGAGAAAATGAGAATTCAACCATTGGATATATTCACATTAAAGAATTCAATGCAGTGGCCAAAAAAGATTTGGTTAGTGGTGTGTTGCTGGTTTGTTAACCTTATCAACTTTCATTTTTAGCTACACCTAGCTGCATTGCTTTCATAGATGAACCATTCTTTACATGGAACCTATTGTAAATGGCCATGTGGTGTCTAATTCTTATGCCAAAACAGCTATGCATGTACATATAATTATTTTCCTGACTCATATTGTGAGCATCGGAAAGAACTTGAAATATTGTTTCCCCTTCTGCAAATTGGCCATCTAAGGACACTATTTCTTCTTATGATTCTTTTGATGTTACAACATTATCGATATTATTTGTTGATATTCCGTTCAAAAAAATATTATCTGTAGATATAACTTAATATAATTACATTGGATGGTGGCATGTTATATCCATTTAACATATGTTCTCTCCTGCAGCACTAAAGCGTCTGCAAAACTCGGGTGCCTCCTATTTCGTTTTGGATTTGAGGGACAATCTTGGTGGACTAGTCCAAGTATGTTGTTTTCATTTCAATTATATAGCATGTCAGTCTTTGGCTTGCTAAACAACATGGTGTTTAGCAAGCCAAAGACTACAACATGGTGTTTTGTGGATGCCATTCTTTTCCTTTGAAGTTCTTGAGTTGTAAGCTTCTTTAAACAGTTTGAGGCTTATGCATATGGATAATGAAAGATACTATCAGGTGCCAAGATATAATTTGTTTGGATGGGGTTATTCTTACTCCTGATATTTTTGTTTACTTTGAAGGCTGGGATAGAGATTGCAAAGCTCTTCCTGAATAAAGGAGACACGGTATGAATTTTTTACTTGCTTTCATATTTGTCAACTTCTTCTCCTTTGTGTATTCCCATTTTTTATGATCTTTTGAGCTAAATGGTGCTAGCACACTATCTGTTTGCCTGAAAAATCTGTCCGTAGAAGTTAACCAAACCTTTTTTTCTACATAACTTCGTCTATAATCCATCAAACTTTTTATGCCCACCTCAGCTAAAAAGTTACTGTTCATGAACACTAAATCAAAATGAAGGTACAATACCTGGCTATGATGGTTCTAGTTTTGGTTTGAGCTTGGAAAAAGCAGCCATGCTAGTTCTTTCCTATGTTGATACTGGCTTGAAATTATAAATTAAGAGTTTGTAGTTACAATTCTTGATATGCATTGAATAGAGTCTTTTTTGGAATTCGTATGCTCGTCCTGTACATATTAAGAAGTTTGAGGGCTTTCAGCATTTCAGGCATATGATTGCCTAAACTGTTGTTAATTATCCTTCATATCGTGAACTGAACTTTGGAGGTGCATTTTTTAAAAAAAAAGAACTGGAGGTGTAATATTTATGCCCCTATGGAACTTCTTTAGGTGATTTATACTGCTGGTCGTGATCGTCAAGTCCAAAATACAATTGTTGCTGAAAGGGGACCTTTGGTTACTACTCCGCTTATGGTACGTGTGCTATTGTGATATATGTGAACCTATCTGGCTAGTTCTATTAATTTTAGACTGTTATGTTAATGCAACAGAAAGTGTTAAGACCAACAAATTATACATATACAGACACCACAATAGATCTATTAACTTGCGCTGATGAAATTCTGGCTCTACTATACTATGACAGTGAGAATTGTAAGGTGTACGGTGTTTGCTGATTTATTCATGCCCATAGTTTTTATGCACCTTTTTTGATCGGCTGATGTAGAAGTGGAATGATACAGACCGAGTTAATCATATACTTATCCTTTACTGAAGTTTAGCTGAATAATGCTTCTCTTTATTGTCTGCTATAATAAGATCACCACTTGCCCATTTGTATCTCACATGTCCATTCACATCTTCTACAAGGTACTTGTGAATAACAGGACAGCAAGTGCCAGTGAAATAGTAAGTACCAATTTAATTTCACTGGCAGTATTAGAATAGTGACAGCACGAACTCACCAAAGCACTAATGATTTTCTAGGTTGCTTCAGCACTTCATGACAACTGCAAAGCTGTTCTTGTCGGTGAGAAGACTTTTGGCAAGGTTTGTTGAAAAAACCAAACAGCAGATCCATGCGAAAGCACTCTCTGTGACCAACAGGCTTATACTGTCTTGGATGCTGCAGGGCTTAATCCAGTCTGTATTTGAACTTCATGACGGCTCTGGCATTGTCGTCACAGTGGGCAAGTATGTGACACCAAATCACAAAGACATAAATGGAAATGGAATAGAACCAGATTACCGCCGCCTTCCTGGTGCTACTCACATCACCCAATTTTCTTTTGTTACGCTCATGTATATAGTGCAGTTAACACTGACTGAATTTCCTTTCGTGATAGATTTCAGTGAAGCCACTGAGTACCTTTCACGTTGCCGAAGCAAGGAATTAAGCTGAGTGATGTGGTGTATCCTAAAGCTCCCCAGCTGTAAGAAAGCTTACATTTGCATGTTTCTGTTCTTACTGTTGAATATTCTTGATCATAGTGCAAATGAGCTGTTGTCCTTGTGATAAAGAGAAAAGCCGGATGGAAAACTTATAATGCTTGGGTCTTTGTTGCAATGATGAAGAAATTGTTGATTGGCTGACTGTACTTCGACTGCTTGGTGCTTGAAGCAATAGATAAGAATCTAGCTGGTTGACTGTACTTGTGATGGGTTTATGAACATGGTCCAAAGAGAAGTACCTTCCTTTGCCACTTTTTATGGTTAATACCAGTTATTAGTTTCACAAAACTGACAATGCTAATCAATAAATCATAGAGGTCTTTCTTAGTGGGGGTCTGGGGGTAAGCCATGGGCGTGGACACTTTAGCTTCCCAATACTGGGGGCTACTGTTTGCGCACTTTGAGTAGGTCCTCCACTCACGCAGAAATGCTGGCCCCAGTATAGATTCTCCACCGTGTGTAGATTGTATGTCACCATCCCATGTTACGCCTCTTTTTGCCTGCTTGTTGCTGGGTCTGAACCTACTGATGATCATAACTGGCTGTGTTAACTTTTCCTACTCTTTATCTTTTGCAGGGTGGGATGATCAGATTGACACCTGTTAAGAGACTTGGAACATAACGGATGCTTGGGAGTTTGTATAATGATCTCTCGGTGCAGCTGGGATGATAAGCTCTACCTCGAGCGTCTATTCAAAGTCTGAAGCCTCTGGGGAGCAGCCGAGCGAGCGTGTAGGTGGCTTCGCTGCTGCTGCTGCATGCAGTGCTGCCTGCAGTTTTGAAGTCGACGACGCTCTCCTATATTCGCTGACGGCTGATCTAGGCGTTGCGATCATGATTTGCTTTGACAAATGCTCTGAATATATCAACACCAATCTGTAAATAGCTTGTGTTCTGCGTGCAGAGAGCGGCCACTATAACTCAAACTCGGTCTGCAACTTCACTAAAGACGTGTAGAGTTGCCTCCGGGGCAGAATTGCAGGAGGGCAGACTTGTATTTGTATGGCCAAACTTTTATTCATTACCTGCAAGACACGTATACACAACCACGTGTGTATACTTCACACCCGCTAATGAGCTGAATAAACTGATGGAGACCTCTACCTCGCCAAAACCTATTGAGACCTTGTTCGGTTAATCCCCTTAAGGGATTTAATAGGATTTAGAGGAAATTAATTCAACACCGACCCCTCAGCCTCTCCAATCCTTTTTCTCATGGAATTAACGGAACAAGCGCTGAAGCAACTCTCCTAAATCAGTTTAGTTTGATTTACATCCTACCTCGTTCGTTTAGTACTTTAGTTCATAGCCAGGGACTGTTTCTTTTGTTGGACAGGAGTAGTATTTCGAAAGTTGGATAAAGCCGCGTTCCTCGTATCTAGGGATGAAAACGGTTCGGATAATATCCGTTTACGCCACCTTCATTTACTTTCCCACCGAAAGCAAGATTCTTCAGTCTTCTTTATGTCACTTTCGCATTTACTTTCCCGCTTACCGACCAAAAATTCGGATACGGATAGAATCGGTCGGATAATTTTTAAATAATCTCGGATTCAGATACGAAAACGAATAATTTTTTTGGGATACAAATATGATAAAGACATTATCCGGCGGATTTCGAATTCGGTCGGAAATTATCCAGAAAAAATTTTGAATATCCGCAACACCCATTAGATTTACTAGTACCACAGTCTCTCTCAGATCTCAGTCTTTATTCTCCACACTTCACAGAACCACATTGACGTTGACGCGACGACGCCGCTCCCAGCGCCAGCCGCCACCGGACCTCGCGGCCGCCGGCGCCATCCCTCGCTCCCGCGGCCACCGCCGGACCCCGCGGCCGCCGCCGCCGCCAAGCCCCGAGCCCCCGCGGCCGCCTCCCCCTTCGGGCCCCGCGCCCCCATCGGCCTCCGCCGCCGCCCGGCCTCGCGCCCCCCGCGGCCACCGCCGCCGCCGAACCCCGCGGCTGCCGGCACCATCCCTCGCGCCCACGGCCGCCGCTGCCGCCGGGCCCCGAGCCCCCGCGCCCGCCTCCCCCGTCGGGCCCCGCGCCCCCATCGGCCTTCGCCGCCGCCCGGCCTCGCGCCCCCCGCGGCCACCGCCGCCGCCGGACCCCGCGGCCGCCGGCGCCATCCTCGCGCCCGCGGCCGCCGCCGCCGCCGGGCCCCGAGCCCCCGCGCCCGCCTCCCCCGTCGCCCGCGCCGCCGCCCGGCCTCCAGTCCCCGGTCCTCCAGTATAGCTATATTGATAAATTGTTGTAGAGCTATATTGATAAACTGAAATTTGTTGTATATATTGTTTAGCTAAAAATTTGGAAATATTGATATATTGTTTTACAAAAAATAATAGACTGTCTTTCTTCGTTGTTTTCTAAAGTTCAGTTTGAGGGGTTTTTATATTCGAATAAATATTCGTTACCGTATTCGTTCCGATTCATATTCGCTCCGTATCTGCATCCGGTAATATTCGATTCCGTTTTCGTATCCGAGGTTTCCGATTCCGAATCCGATTCCGAAAAAAATATGAAAACGAATATGGTATAGCTAGTTTTCGACCGTTTTCGATCCGTTTTCACCCCTACTCGTATCCAGGGGTGGACGTACTTATTAGGCAAGGTGGAGCGTCCATTTCAATTAAGACCCGCACCGTTCAGTACTCTAGAGTATACCGTTTTTCTAGCTTTAGATTCAGCGTATTAGCTATTAGTCCACCATCAATTTATTAGATTAATCAAGTATTCTTACTATCAGACATTGATGCTCATCTCGTCTTCATGACTATGTTTGTTACTTTGTCTATCTAACGTTTCTTCAACTAATTGTTTTTATTGCTAAATCACTCTAAGCTCGTGCGGTACGGTGCAGTGCGTGAATAATGGTTCTCTAGCTAGGTGATAAATTTTATACGACTAATTAATTATAATTATATGGTCTAAAGATTATTACTTTATTTTTAAATAAAAGATAGCATTTTAAATATTGTTTTGTAACTTATTATACTTTATTTTTTATGTTATTATAATAAAAATATAATATATATTATGTTCAGTTATCTTTATCTCATCTATATTTTAAGAGTTGCGTCCGTGACTGCTGTTAGTATGCTATACCAATTCGTGGTGGTTCACGCGGACGTGCTAGTGTGGTAGTACACGTGCACCGCACACTGCGCTGCACGGTATCCAATCTGTAGCTCGGTGAGGAGTACGGAATTTTTTTTATTTTTATATTTATTTAATAAAATATTTACAAAACTACATTTTCATTTCAAAAATTTACAAAAATATACTCCCGCCGCCCTTTGGGAGAGCGATATCTCTGAAATCGCCCTCCCAGAGGGCGATATGATGACGTGGTTGACGGCCGTTGGCCGACGGCCCACGGCCGTCAGTCATTTTGCAGGCGGCCCCCCGGCCACATAAAAACTGCCCTCTGTGAGGGCGGCAAGGGGGCTGCCTGTAAAAATCCGGCCGGGGGCTGGCCATTTTACAGCGGCCAGCCAAAAACCGCCCTCTCAGAGGATGGCAAGGGGGCCGCCTGCAAAATGGCCGGCCCCCCGGCCACACAAAGACGAGAGGGTCCGGGCAAGGGCGCTGACCCCGGGCGAGTTCCTGGGAGAGGGCCCGGGCGAGGTCCCGGGCAGGCCGGGCGAGGGGCCCGGGCACGGTCGCAGGCTGGGCGTGGGCGAAGGCCGGGAGCAGGGCCCGGGCGCGGGTGCGGACTCGGACACGGTCCCGGGCGCCAATATTTGAGAGCATGAGTCGGCCATTTGCAAGCCACAAAAACCGTCCTCTTAGAAGGTAGTTTTTGTGTGGCCCGGGGGCCGCCTGCAAAATGGCTGACGGCCGTGGGCCGCCGGCCAACGGCCGTCAGCCACGTCATCATATCGCCCTCTAGGAGGGCGATTTCAGAGATATCGCCCTCCCAAAAGGCGGCGGGAGTATATTTTTGTAAATTTTTGAAATAAAAATGTAGTTTTGTAAATATTTTATTAAATAAATATAAAAATAAAAAAAATTCGAGGAGTACGTACGTACGTGTGCAGGCGCGGGATGCGAGGACAGAGGTGATGACAGGTGACCGCGAGAAGCAAAAAAAACGAGCATTCGCATCCCGATCGCTTCTCGAAGCACCGGCTTCCCTTCCCCCACTACTCCTCCCCCTCCCCCCCCACTCTTCTCCCTTTCCGGTCCTTCGCCTCCGCCCCTCCTCCACCTCCCCAGGCTACGTCCCCTCGTACCAATCTGCCGAGCTAGTAGTTGGGCTTAGGTCGGCTTGTGCTGCGTGGCCGGCCGGAAGCTCAGCACAGCACTCGCGGCGGTTTTTTTGGCGGAAGCCGGCTCGGCCGGGCCGCGGAATCGGGAAGGGTTTGCACCTCTGGTGGCGGCGCCGCCTGCGGCTGTGGGTGCCGCGATCTGGCTCCGAACGGTGCGGCTTTTGCCCTAGCTTTCGAATTCCCAAGTGCTTCTGTCTTGTACTAGTAAATTGTAGTTTGTACTCATACACTTGCCTTTTCGCTATGATTCGTCTTCTCGGATGGTATATATAACTGTGGTAATGCTCTCAGTTGAATGTATATCTGTTAACTTATCCGAATGACAGCTGTTTGAACTTTTGAGCCCAGTTCCTCAACTGATTGCGTTGTACTGTAGTACATGTAGTCATGCACTGTGTGATTGGAGAAATCAGTGTTGACATAATGCCCTGATGAATGTGCATTTTTCTCCAACATATAGAATTGGAGCGAAGATGACTGATGTGGAGGAGCAACTGCCTCATCAGGTCAGTGGTGTGTCCAGGGCACAAGACGGAGTTGTTGCCAAGGCGAGTTTGGGGAAGGAGCATGTCCCAGGAAGTGAGCTCTGGACCGATGGGCTCATCTGTGCTTTTGAGCTCATAAAGGGTCACAAGAAACACAAATCATGGCCGACGATTGATAACATGCAGGAGAAAGGGGTCCCTGTGCATATGAAGCGGCACGTAAGTAGGAACGGCCATCGCCCCGCGGCCCTAAAACCTGATGAATGCATTGTGGTGGAGAACCCCTGCCAGACGGAGTTTAGTAATGATCCGTATGTGCTCAAAGATAGGCCAGTGTATGCCAGGGAAATCCTGGATCACAAATGGGTGCCCATTGGATGGTCTAGGATCACTGAGTTGGTTCAGAGGGTTCAGTCAGATGCCAGCTGGGAGAGTGAGCAGGTGGAGATGACCGACAGTGAGGATGACTACACCGTAGCTGATCTTGCAGCTCCATATTGGCAGCGCCCAGTAGGACCTACATGGTGGTGCCATGTCACTGCAGGCCATCCATCAGTCGACGCATGGTTGAATAGCGCTCACTGGATGCATCCGGCTATAAGAACTGCACTAAGAGATGAAAGCCGACTGATAAGCGATCGGATGAAGTACCTTCTCTATGAGGTTGTCTTTCTTATTCTCATTTATCTGTGAGACTTCATAATTTTATATACTTATTTTTCTTCCTGCAATATGTCCAATACCTTTTTAATCATTTTACAATTGAATGCTCTGCAATCTGTAGTGTGTACACATTATCTGCCTGAACTTTTATACCTTCTGTAGCTATGCCTTTTTCTTTTATTCTATACTTTTTCATGTTTCATGAAAAAAAAGAACTAACTGTTGAGCTGTAGGTTTGTTATTTTTATATCATGATTAATTGTGATGACCTTTTAGAGTGCACTTCAGCATTTGTGCTCAAGAACACACCCCTCCCTTTCCACAATATTCTGAACACCTCTTTTTTTATGTGGAATTATGTTATTGCTTCAGGCCTATTGTATGAAATACTAGTATCAATTTATCATCATTCCCTCTAACCCACCCTCTTTTCCTTGGAAGTTGGAAGTTTTAACATAACAATAACATTATGGCCTAATTGGGTGGGTCAAGCCTGGTTCGACCCATTGATATGTCATATAACTTTTGGACTTATCTTAGATCTGTCAAACCTCAAAGGCTTTTATCTTCCAACAGAGTGTCAAGTTACCTGCATTATGTACATGTCTTTTGGTGGATTCTCTTTATTTAACGGATTCTATACTTCTATTGAATTATTTTTCTATATTTGTATAATGTTGCCAAAATAGTCTGTCATGGAGTATATGCATATATGGTTCTGATAATTCTGCCCTGTCAACCTGAATAAGTAGGCAACAATATTTACTGTTTGGTCAAATCATTCTGCTTTGTTTTTTTTTCTAAGTCCTAGTGTCTTATGTCCAAATTAGTAATTTCACAAACTATGCTGGTTTGGAATGCTTCCAGAATAGCTAATCAGCCTGACTGCTTCATAGAACTATTCATGTGCATATTAGATGCATACAATAGTTATTGTCTATCAGAAAGTGTGTTGAAGCGATGTCAGATGTGCATATCAGATTTATTCTATAAACTTCCGTTAGCTATTCAGGTCCCAGTTAGAGCTGCAGGGGGACTGCTATTTGAACTTCTTGGCCAGTCAGTCGGAGATCCAAACCGTGAAGAGGAAGACATACCCATTGTGTTTCGGTCTTGGCAGGCACAGAACTTTCTTGTGACTGCAATGCATGTCAAAGGCCATTCATCCAATATAAATGTTTTAGGAGTGACTGAAGTGCAGGTACCCTTTTTGAAACAAAAGGCTTGAATTGCAGGTATGAACTGAATAATATTTAGCTTGTGAATTTTTCATATTAATATGCCTGTGGAACTCTGTGCAGGAGTTGCTTAGTGCTGGCGGAAGTCAAACACCTAGATCAGCTCATGAAGTAATTGCACATTTGGTCAGCCGTCTTTCACGATGGGATGACAGGTTCATTCTATGTTCTAACTTCCACCACTACCATCACTTACTGTTTAATTTTCTTACGATGTTTGGTTGTACAGATAAATATTTATCAATAAGAAAAACATTCTTCATTTGTTCTGTGTAATCATGTGACACCTTTTTACCTAGCTGTTGTGTTCTTTTGTTTTAGGTTATTCCGGAAATATATCTTTGGCGAAGCAGATGAAATTGAACTGAAGTTTGTGAATAGGTAAGGGAACTGAACAGGCATATCTCAGCTAGCAGAGCATATTATTTGAATTGATGAGTCAGTGCCCTAAAATGAGATGACTTCAGATCATTTAAAATTAGATTACATATTCAAATATTCGTTTCACAGGAGAAATCAGGAAGATCTAAATCTAGTCAGCATCATATTGAATCAAGAAATTAGAAGGTTAGCAACACAGGTAAGTATGCCCCTATTTTTCTGTCTATATATAATGACCTCATTGAAAAATAAATCAGCAATTTATTAGAATGTCAAATGCGCCCTTCCTATTTTTTCAAGTGTAATACAAAAATTGGATAGGGTAAATCTAAAGAACTGGACTACATGTAGAGACTTCTATTTAGATTGTGAAATTGTGAACATTGGATAACGTTAGCAGACTCAAGTTCTGCACAGAATTTGTGTATGCTATTCTGTATTCTCTATTTGTTGATATTTAATGATCTTGAGCTCCTGCTGCAGGTAATCAGAGTTAAATGGTCTCTGCATGCAAGGGAAGAGATCTTAATCGAGCTTCTTAGACATTTGAGGGGAAATACTACAAGAGCTATCCTAGAGAGCATTAGAAAAGACACAAGGGACATGTTGGAGGAGCAGGAAGCTGTCCGCGGTCGCTTGTTCACTATTCAGGATGTTATGCAAAGCACTGTTCGTGCATGGTTGCAAGTATGCGCAGTTGTTAAACTTCAACACAAATAGAGCTATTTCCTTTCTTATTGCGGGCTTGACTAGTTATTGACAGCAAATTTTACTCTTCTCCAGGATAGAAGCCTTCGTATCACCCACAATTTGGCTATTTTTGGAGGTGGTGGCATGGTTCTATCGATAATCACTGGCCTTTTTGGAATCAACGTTGATGGCATACCAGGAGCGCAAAATACTCCATATGCTTTTGGCTTGTTTGCGGGACTTCTCTTCTTTGTAGGGATCGTCCTTATTGGGGTAGGAATACTCTATCTTGGGTTACAAAATCCAGTGACCAATGAGAAGGTCAAGGTGAGGAAGCTGGAGCTCCAGCAGCTGGTTTCAATGTTCCAGCATGAAGCAGAACAGCACGGCAAGGTGAGGGAAGGTCTCAGCAGGCACAACTCATCACCAAATTCTTCTTCGGCCTCTGATGGAGGCTACATCCTAATTTCCTGAAAGAGATTGATTGGAAAGGAATAAGTCCAAAGGGATTTGACAGGGAAAAGAACAGGGATTTCCGGTTAGAAGAGTTCTTGCTAAAGACTTAAGTATAAACTAGAGTATAACGGTTCACGTGATATACTACTGATATACTTGTATCTGGGAAGGATTACCACTAAGGAATATGGGATCAAAATGCTGCTCGTTCAAAAATATAGCTATATTTAGGATTTAAATATATCCTTAAATATAGCTTCTTAGTATGTATAAAAGGTGAATTTTGACACTAATTTTTTCATTCTACCCCTGTGAGTCCATATCGCGCCAACCAAAATGAGCAATTTAGTAACTTTAATGAGGGTATTTTATACCTTTCAACTTAATCCTTAATTTCTTTTAAAACTAGGTAATTATATTTTAGAACGGAGGGAGTAATAAATATGAGCAACGGGCTGGCCTCCTTTTCTGTATACCACTTGGGGGTGTTCTGCCATTGTACTCGAAAGTCGGAATTCGGAGAGGATGAGTCAAAGTGACTGAAAACTAGATGAACCACGGGCACACGACAGAATAAAACTTCAGTGCGTCGACGGCCCGATGCACTGGCTTGCACGATTTGCGTTCTACGTTAGGATGATGCAATATTTGCATTGCATGTTTTGCATCCGCAATTCCAGCACCCCTGCGCTCGCTGCATGCACAAAGTGGCTTGCACACGATCCTCTGATCAAAAATGGGTTACTACGACTAAGTGTATTTCCTCAGTCCTAAAATATAAAGACTTTAGAGTTGGATATAAATATTAAAAAGAAAGATAAAATAAAATGAGGAGTGGTTATGATTAGTTTGAGATAAGAAAGTAGTCTAGAAAGTTAATTGAGAGAGACTTATGATTGATTAAGACGTAACAGGTAGCTATATTTTAGGACAAAATTTAAATATTAAAGGTAAACTATATTTTGACGAAAAGAGTAAAATATAATTGCCGATAATCAAGTTGGTAACCAACCCTTTCAAAGTCATGAGTAAGTACCCTTTTCTAGCCTAAAGCAACCGTTAGCCATTGCACTTTCAGAGTCGAATCCTCATCGAATGGTGTGTATGAAAAGCTATGAAATGAAGTGCAAGTAGGTGAAGGACAAAAGGCACAAATGATTTAACTCAGACACTCAAGTCCTTCAGACGAAAAGGAGGAAGGTGGCAACACTTGCAAAACAAGCAGGCACTAATCATTGGCATCCTGTAATCATGTGCATGCATGAAAAACAAATCATCAAGGACCAAACAACTGCCTTCGAATTTTAGCTATGGAGAGGAAACATGGGGAATGATTAGTTCCAGTAGTCAGTTAGTCACTGACAGGTGACATCAACTGTTTTCCCAGAAAAAAGATGTGTGTTCATCTGTCCCTAGACTCTTCTCACAAAGGAGACGATGAGAAAGTATCAGAAGATCACACTGCATTTGCAACTGTGCACTCCTTTGATCCAAACATACCAATGGAAAAGAAATTTTCACACATGTTATACCAACAAAACTTTGTACTTCACGGTAAAATTGAGGATCGACAAGGGTTCTTTACAAGGATAAAAAAATCTGGTTACTAGTCATGCCTTCGAGGTCAGTTCCTTCTGGTAACTTAAATGGTAAGAAAACTACACATATCCTAAAGCAAACGAGTTGAAGAACTCATCTACAGAAAACAAAGTACGGTGAATATTTTAGGGGAGTACAGAAGCACTTCTCGAAAAGGAGGAAAAAAAAAGGAAACGAACGACTCCTATGCCTTTATGTCTTTCAGTATTTGCTAAATGTAAACCTGTTGCAATCACAGTATTGAACTATATTGAATATTGACCAAACCAGACAGGATTATGAAATGACTTCATATATCGCTTGTTTGGCATTGGAGCCTCAGGAATCAGCACTGTTTGAAATCTCCTCTCCAGACTGCTGTGACTCGATATCAATGCTTCCCATCTGGCTGGGCCTTTTCTGATCCTGCCAACAACAAAAAGGAAAACATATACTTGTTATATTGATGATGTAGATATAAAATCTCAAAGAAAGATGATCATTATAGTAAAATAAATGGTTTGAAGAACAGTGAGCAAAAGTGGTTTAAGTATACTTGTCGATATGCATTCTGAACTGCTTCAAGCATTTGGACAACATGACTCATTTTTGGCCTTTTGTCAGCATCTGGATCAACACACTTCAGGCCAACCAAGATTGCCCGCTTAAGGGCACGTTTTGGGGGCTTAATCTCTAGGTTTGGATCCACTACTTCCTCTGCCCTCTTGCTGCTAATCATTATTTTAAGCCATTCTACAAGATTTGCCTGAAATGGCATACAAAAGAGGCATTAGTACTAGATATTGACTGGTTATGCCAATTGTCAAAAAAGGGAAAAGCTCTACCTCATCTGCAGTTTTACTGTAATCAACTGGGTCTCTAGCAGTCACAGATTCCAACAGTACAACTCCAAAACTGTAAATATCGCTCTTTTCATTTAGCATCCCGCTATTCGCATATTCAGGTGCAACATACCTATTAAGAAGAAAATTAAGACATGCTTCTTTCCAAATGTTCAGAGGACAAATAAAATATAACAAAAATGGAGCACAAGAAACTATACCCATATGTTCCCATCACTCTTGTATTGATGTAGCTACTGTCAGAATTCAGTAGTTTGGCCAACCCAAAATCAGAAACCTTGCTGTTGAATTCGTCATCAATTAATATATTACTTGACTTTATATCACGGTGTACAACTTTGGGTGCTATGGCTTCATGAAGGTATGCAAGCCTGAAAATCATGAAACTCATCTACATTAGCATGTATTGATCTTTGAAACCTGTCCTTATGTGAGAAGCTTTATTTCGTGGGAAATGACTGAGGTCCAGACTGTGATCTTACGCTTTTGCAGTGCCAAGGAGAATCTTCATACGGTTTTCCCAAGTAAGGATGCCCCCGCTCATGGCCCCATGAAGCCATTGTTCTAGGTTGCCATTGTTGACATATTCATAGACAAGCATTCTGCAGGTGAATATTCAGAGAAGGTCAATGTACAGTGAGAAACAACGCAACAAGGAAAACACATACTGACGTTATGCACAAGAAAAGACACAGAATTTCCTTCTTATGGTATTGATAATTCATTTTCCCGTTTGAACCTTAACAACATAACGCGCAATAGTGTAATATCACGGTGAACTTGCACATGGTGGATTCATATAAACTGTGCCGAGTAGCAAAGTTAATTAAGCAGAACAAAGGGAACTGAAAGGAAGAAATGATCACCTGTGTATCCCTTCCACACAGTACCCCAGAAGCCGCACCAGATTCTTATGCCGAACATGACCGATGGCTTCAACTTCGACTCTAAATTCCTTCTCTGCTTGCCCCCTGCAAGCCCAGCAAAGAAATGTTAGCTCCAGGTTAACTTACAGTAAAGTCACTAAGGCAATATAATCTTACACATTGTTAAGGATCTTCTTCACAGCAACTTCAGTCCCATTCATCAGTCGACCCTTGTAGACAATTCCATAGCCGCCCTCTCCAAGGACATTACTCTTTGCAAACCGGTTCGTTGCGTACTCAAGGTCCCTCAAGGTAAACCAGTGACCCCAGCCCAAATGTGATAGCTCAGGTAGGCCAACCAGCGGTGAAGCGGATGCATACCCATATGATGAACTGCCTTTCCTAGCCGGCCCAGAGCTGCTGTAATCTTCAGAATATGAGCTCCCAGCCTTCTCTATGTTGTACACTGAGCTGCATTGGCTGAATGCATCGACATCAACAGATCTACTCTCTGCCAAATGTGAAATACCCTTCATCTGTTCATACTTATCCTGCACTGGCATGATAGGTGTTCCACTGTCATGCAGGCTCTGTGCATCAACTCTGTCAACATTGATATCCTTTGACACAACAGGGATCTCCATTTGCGATCTACTGTCAAATCCTACCGTCGTCTTCTTTTTCCTTCGCATAGAGAGCCACAATGCTATGATGAACAAAATTGCCATTAGTACCCCAATGCTAATGGCAATCAAGACCCATACTCTCAAGCGAAGCACGGGTGTGGTCTGCGACAGTGCTGCACTGATGGAGTTGTTGTCGGACGACATATCCTTCAGTTAATCCGATCAGCAATTGTATCAGAGATGCTCCCACAAATTCAAAATCTTGCACGGATTTGCCAGCTGAATTTACAAACTTATCCTGATTGCTTTATCTGTGTAAAAAAGAAAAGGTACTCCATTAGTTAACTCTGAAACCTGAACCAGCACATGAACAGAACTATAAAAGTATAAAAGTAAAGCTGCACGCATATGATAGCCCAATTCTTCCATGTTCAGGGGGAAAATATTATCTTTCATATTGCTGTACAGAACAATTCGCAAGCAAACTAATCAAACAGCAAAAATGCCCATTTCTCGGTCAAACCACCAGCGTGGCAGGGACTCATGAGACCCAAACTCTGAACTGTTTATTCAACAACCACGCTTATACAAAATCATCAAATGCAAGATACAGGTTGTCCCCCAAAAAATCTGCACAATGCAAAACAAACCAGAATTCTGCCGACACCATCCCACCCACACCAGAAATCCCAAGGCCCATCACAATTCAAAGGCAGACAGACAGACACGGACAAGTCAAACACCTTCATCAAGATCACAGATGCCGACGGCCCCAACAAACACGAAGAGGAAGAGATGGGATTACCTCCGCAGCGCCTTCAGCTCATCCCCATTGGGATGTAATCCCATCAAGAACCCCGCCGTGCCCACGCCAGAGCTGGAAAAGAAAGCCGGGCGCTGTTCTTGCCCGTGTGTGCAGTGGCACGCACCGGAATGCGCAAGAAGGGCAAGCTGCCTTTGCTTCTTTGCAAAAGAGAGAGAGGGAGACGGAAAGACGAGCACTACACACATGCACACATGAGAAGAGAGAGAGAGAGAGAGGAGGGGGGAGCTAGAGAGGGAGAGGGAGAGAGTAAAGGAGAAGCAAAGGGAGAGGGGAGGGAGGGGAGGACTGGAGAAGAGGTTGCAGCGTTTGGAATTAAAGGGGAGGTGGGGGGTGTGGAAAAGGAGAGAGAAGCCATTAATAAAAAATACATGGAGATAGTTATTTGGAAATATTTTAATTACGAAATTAGCAAGGAAAAGGAGAATTAAGTAATTAATTAATGAATGCTTGGGGAATGGCCTGATGGTTGAGACCAGCATGTGGAGGGTGAGGGGGGAAGTCAAACGTCCAGAGGTATTATCTTTGCTTAGCTGGAAATGTAAGAGCTCTTTGTTTAGCCAAGCATTGGAATCGGCTTGTTGCTAGTGTGTTATTCTGTCTATAGTGTGTTATTCCTTATAGGATATGTAAGTATTGATGGGAAGTGATCGCTATGAACTACCGTGACGTGTGATCAATGCAGTCTATCTAGTATATAAGACACATAGATTTGGTGATATACATGATAGGTATAGATGCTAGGTTGTCTTACATATGTAGTCCTTATGATGATGATCTAATATTTTTTTGATATAGCTTGTCGTCATGTGTTAATGGAAGTACTGATGAAGCAAGGATAATGTGTGTATTTATTAGTTTTTTAAACAAAAATTGGCGTGTCTTTTTTGTTAACCTATTGGGAATATATCAATGTCTCACTCTTTTAGCAAAGCATTGGAGCGTATTTATCGGTTTGTTGTTACCGTGTTATTCTATCTATAATGAACTTAATATTAACGTCCAGTAGCTACTATGAACTATCGTGGCGTGTGATCAATGCAACCTATCTTTTGATGTGTAAGAGAGGTATATTTGACTATATGTATGGCTATGTGAAGTCATAAAGATGGTTTACTATGTAGTTCTTGTGATAATCACATGCCATTTTGATATATTCGTTTGTTGTCTGCGTTTCTGTGATGAAGTAAGGATTGTAACGTATATATTTTATTAATGTATTTTAAAGAAAACATTGACGTGTCTCTTTGGTTAGCCATGCTACTGTGACGCAGGGGTTCTATACTTGTCTGCAGCCCTTCTCCCTTCTCGCTGACGATGAAACCCTTGGATTTGACCAGATGCTATATACCTAATGCGTGTGGTGTTTCATGTCAGATTGCCAACCCGTCTAGCCAGCAGATGGAACGCTTGGAAGCTAGCATGCCATCGTGACACCTTCCAATTGCATGCAAATTCATTCTCTACCTCTCATGTTATAATGTCACAGTGTACAATGTCATTTCAAATATGGTAAGTGGAAATAAAAAGGACTCATAATAATTGGTAAGATCTGTTCACTGTCCAAGGACTATAAACATCATTGGTACCACAGCTGATAGCTGACTACTTTGAATGTCTGTTGTCCTGTTTGATCCAGGCTGTTGCTCCTTTGGTCCAACGGATGAGATTGAGCTGGTGGCATTGTGTTGTCACTGTAGCTATCCGATGTGCTTGAGAGTCCATGAAAATCAGTTTGCTGTCTTTCCCTGGATCCTATTAATTGCCAAAAGGACACAATTTTCATATAAAAAAGGACAATATTTCTTGGGTGTACTTGGCGTTGGGGAGAACAATTTGATCATTTCTCCGCTTTATCAAGATCTTAAATTATGAAAAATAGTTCTTTGTTGGTCAACTTCCTGACAGAGACACGCTTGAGTTTTTTAAAAAATGAAATCTTATAATATTTCTGTCCGCAGAAACGGAAATAATATATTTTTTTCAATCCGGTATTGAACATGTTTAGCACGACAAACATTAAGAGAAAGCAAAATTAAAGCTGATGCTTTAGGCCAATTCATGTGACGTGTACTCGTAACGATACTACATAGCTAGCTTTACATTACATCGATAATAATCGAGTTGTTGAGTAGGGCATGCACAGATGCACTTTGGTAGCGTGTTCTCATGAGAGAGGTTAAGGACATAAGTCTTTCGGTGCAGTTAAATACTCCTTTCACATCACCCTCTCCTTTCATCACCAAGACGATCTCAACATTCAACGAACCCATCTAATCCGTCTACGCCAACCTTAATTAATCTCGCTGCTGCCTGCAACTACGGGTAATTAGGCCATTCAGTCACTCACAGTCAAGTGTTTGGAGAGGGATGTTTCTCGTAATGTTTCTAGATGATCTGAAACTATGAAAAAAAACAGCAAATATATCTACTACTTCGATCTGTGGATGCCCTAAGTAGTTAGTATTACCGCATACAAATGTTAGGTTGGAACAGAGACATAATTGGCCCAACTTTATTCCAGGCTAGCTATATGCGCACGCCTGTGCTTTGCTTACGAGTTGGTTACTTCGTTAGTTGCTGCTTGTTCCCATCATGATCGCCTTTAATCATACCCCCCTCTTAATCATAGGTAGCAGCAGGACACTTAATTAGGCGCCCTCAAATGGCATTATGTCGAAGGGATAAACACAGTTCACGCCGAGGCCCCATGCAACGGCAGCATCTGTCGCCTTTGTTAGCTAACACCCGTCTCTTGTTCATTGGAGACTAAAGTATGAAAAATAAATTTTACGATTACAGAGAGAGTATAGATACACGCACCTGAGAGTGTAAAGTGCACCATATATACATACATTTGCGAGTATCAGAATTTAAATTATAAAAATAATATCCTATGCTTTACTGCAGAATATATGGAAGAATGTATGTTAAATATTATTGAAATGATAGACGAATATATTTAAAAATTTTGTAAACAGATACAGAGGATGATTCTTTGATATGTTTACATGTTAAGCTCTACAATGTAATAAATCGTAGATGATATGGTATATTTGCATGAGCTTTATGATAATAATTACGATGGAAGATGTCACGGCATATTTGTATGTTAAGCTTTAAAGCCAGTCGATATTACTAGTGAGAGATGATATGACATGTTTGTATGTTAAACTTTAGAGCCAGTAGACTCTAACTTCATATAATATATAGATTATGAAGAACTAGGAGGGTGGCCCGTGTAATTACATGGCTAGAACCGAAATGGATTTATAATATCATAAAAAATTATCTACATTTTTTCTACATGGTTAGCTTTAAAAAAGATGTTAGAATAGATGACTTGTTGGCTATGTTTGTCATCAATAATCATATATATTACACACACATAGGCATATGTCTGGGATGGGAAGAGCTTCTAAATCGATGATATGCTATTATTGAGGAAAATAATTAAATAAAATAAGTAAATATAATAAATTTTTTGCTTCAACTTCCAATTGATCAAGCATTTCCAAGGGACTCCCTATCCAACTCCATTAAAATTTAAGGATTTTATAAAAAAAAATTTCCTTTATGGAACTCCTTATTTTTGCTTCGACCCTCAAATTCGGTGAGCCCCTACAACACATGCTATCTGTTGACTTTGCTTGTCCACCGGTCCACCCCCTCCGCTCATCCATCTGATATTGTTGCTTTCCCCTTCGGTTGTCATCAAGAACTTAAAAATCGAACCTTATCATTGCCGGTGATCTGTTTTTATAGTTTTTAGAAACCCCACCAGCCGCCGTTGCCCCTCCGCTCGTCTGCCAGTCATCCCTCCTCTTGGTTATTGTGGGCACCTTTAAAAATCAAACCTTATAGCTGTCGAGGTCTTGTTTTTATAGCTTTTAGAAGTCCCACTAGCCACTACCGCTGTCAGTTTACTCCTTTGCCGCCTATTGGGTCATTCTCTCTTGCTAACTGTCGTCTCCCTGCTCCTTTGTTATCCCTCCACTTGCCTGCCGCTCCGGCTTCCATTTTTATTTTTCTTTTAAGAAGTTTTGCCAGCCATGGCCACCCTTGCCTCTCTCGTTTGCCGCCACTAGGGGTCGCCCTCCCATGGCTCTTCCTCTTCATCACTTGAGTAGGCTGCCCTCCGGTAGCCCTATTACTACTCCACACAAACCTTTCTAAAACATGCTGGATGTTTCTTTAATCGACAATCTTATGTTTTGTTATTTTGGTAATTAAAATAGAACACATTTACCTATTTTTTAATATAAAATAGAACCACTATTTTTCTGGAACTCTTCATATTTTTTTTAATGTAGACTCTTATAATATGTTCTCATCATGGTCTAATGGTGTAGAATTTTCTTTTTATCTAATTAATATGGTAGTTTCTAGACATTCAAAACGAATATGTTGTCTCCTTTTAGAGCTATTATTATAATATAATGAATTGTGCATCCACAACCCTACCAGTTGGTCTGTGCGTGGGCGCGCGGCCGCGGCCGGTTTGGCCTGCAAGTTTTAGCGGCGACCGAGTGACCGACAGAACGCGACATGGCGCGCACATATAAATCCCAGGAATCCAGCAGCTGTTTCTTCACCTGACGTCCAGCTAGCTCGACGGCCTTGATTGGGTCGCGTCTCCGATCTATCAGACGACGGACGGTCAGGATTGATGTACAACATACGGAATAGAGGCTGATCATTGAATCACTAGTCATATATATATTACTCCCTCCGTCCTATAATACTAGTAACTTTCTATTTTTTACTGAACAATTAAGATTAAAATAAGAAATGGTTGTTATTGGTTGAGATGAGTAGCTACGTGAAAAAAATTAATAGGTAAATTGTTGTGATTGGTTAATAGATAAAGAAGTAGTATTATTTTAAGATAAATTTAAATAATAAAAGTGTTAGTATTATAAAACGGAGGGAGTATATTAATTGTAGGTAGCTGGCGCCTGTCGGCCTGGTTCTTGGGCAGTTTGGCGTTGATTATTTATAGTTTGGGAATTTGGGGTGTTTTTTTTATGTGATATTCTAGCTCACAAGCTGAAAGTCAAGACGATGTCCAGCTGTTCGTTTGTTCTTTTTCTTTACCGGCACAAAGAAAGACTAGCTAGGTATGTGTCTTCAGTTCATGCTTGCTGATGATTTGAGATCGACGGGGCAGCAACAATGTACTAGTACCCTATAGTTAACTCGTTTCAAGGAAGAAAAATGTGTGTCCTAACAGCCGCTTTGTAGAGGAGCATGGACCGGAAAAACTAATACTGGAAAAACTAATACTGTGGGTGTTCGGTTTGATTTGCTTGATGTTGTTTAGCTGAGGAGTTTCATGGTTAGGCGAGGCCCCGGAGGTTTCGAATTTTTTTGATTTTTAGATTTATTTATTAAAAGATTTGCAAAAATAGATTTTCGTTTTAAAAAATTGCAAAAATAGACTCCCGCCGCCCTCTGGGAGGGCGATTTTTAAAAATCGCCCTCCCAGGGGCGATTTTATGACGTGGCTGACGGCCGTTGGCCCCCCCGCCGACGGCCGTCAGCCATTTTGCAGGCGGCCCCCGGCCTCCCAAAAACCGCCCTCTCAGAGGGCGGCAAGGGGGCCGCCTGCAAAATGCGCCCGGGGGCCGGCCATTTTACAGGCGGCCCCCTTGCCGCCCTCTGGGTGGGCGGTTTTTGGCTTGCCGCCCAACTAGAGGGCGGTATTTAGCCTTAGTCCGGACCGTCCGGACCCTATCCGGACCGTCCGGACCAATATTCCGAAAAAAAAATAAAAAATTGATTTAAAAAAATTAATTTTCGAAATCAATTTTTATGTGACTACCGGCTGTCGTCACTATTTCCTAGGCGCATACTGTCGCCGCTCCCTGGCCGTGCCATCCTCACACAGTAGTTGCATCGTTAGTTGGATATCAATAGGTTTGTATGATAGTTAATGTGTGTTTAGTTGTCACCGCTCGGAATGTACTTTCGTCGTGAAGTTGACACTCGAAAATTCATATTTTTGATCAGATTCGTCAGAAACGTAGATCGTGAGGAATACGTCGTTTGATCGATGAGCGTAAACGAAGTAAAGTGGTTTCATCAGGAAACGTAGAATTAATAAAACGTTATATACAACAGACAAACTATTACAGACACAAAGTACTACGGGCCCGGACCGTAACCTCTAGGCCTCTTCGACTTCCTACCCTGCGCTCGCACCTGTCCCTGGGAGTACGTGAAGGCCGTGGACGGAAGGTGCCTAGCTGGGCACCCTCGACGGCTGACAGGTAAGACCGGTGGGACTGGTCGAGACCCCGGTCGAGCAGCTCTGGTGTAGGGTACGCCATACCTGCATACAAATAGAGAGTTAGCGTAAATTAGTTTTAATGTTTATAGCATTGTTACATGACAATAAAAAACAACAGTACGATACATGTCATTCTACAACAAAGATCAAGTATAGACTTACACTACACCCCAGCACCACCAATTGTTCGAGAACGTCTAAGACGGGGTCGTCTTGAAGTTGTGCCTTCACCTGTAGGACGACTACCATCAGCGGCTGAACCCGACGGTCCAGCTTCTGCCGCACTTGGACCGGCTGCATCCTTTGGACATTTCTTATAGGTATGACCTGTTTGGTCACACTTTGAGCAACGTTTAAGTCTTCCACCGGCTTCTGACTCATCCATGTCATTACGGATGCGTCTTGTCTTGCGGCGACCTTTTTTAGTCCTCAATTTTGTTGGGTCAGGAATGTAGATAGCTTGAGGATTCTCCGTAGTAAATGTCCCCGCTATACCGAAACCGTATATCTCTCCACTCCAGGTATTATAGATTGCTTCTTTTCTGAAATAAGGTGAGACAAAATAACGTGCTTCGATTCCACACTCACCGCTCGCGGCAATCACATGGGAACATGGCTTGTGGAGCAGAGTAGGTTTTCGGCACGAGCACTTGCAGGTCCCGTCTTCTTTGAGCACACACTCCTGCACAACTCTTTTGCGGTAGATTCCGCGCATGCCCTTGTCGACACACAATATTTCAAATCTGTGTTCTTGTGTGCCTTGAGGTAGAGCACGATGTCTTCGGGCCTTATTACTTTTATCTTGCAGGTACTTAGTGAGCAGCGTTCCAAAGAAAAGATTATTATCCGTCATTGAGGGGCCAGCTGCTCTGAACCGATCTCTAAAGTACTTGCATGTGCCATGCAAGATAAATTCAACTATTCCAACAAGTGGGAGCCCTCGAACACCACGCATCACCCAGTTATAGACCTCTGCCAAATTTGTGGTCATTATGCCAAATCGAGAACCATCCTTGTCATACAACAATGCCCATTTCTCCTTTGGCTCATTCTCAATCCACTCTGAAAATTTTCTAACTGAGGATGCATGTCTTCTTCTCATACGAGGTCCATCACTTGATAGAGGTTCAAGAGCTTGTGGAGCCTCATCCCCTCCAATGGTCGGCCTCCTGGACTGCTCATCTGTTTGTTTAGAGGTCAGCTCATCCAACCTCCTCCAAAGCTCATTGAACTTCTTCTCTTGATTCTGGGCGCAAAGCCTCTTGAAAAGATCCATAAGGTGCTTATTTCTAAACTGTCTGTAGAAATTAGCACCCATATGACGCATGCACCATCTGCTTTGAACATCAGACCACCTTGGTGGGTATCCCTTCTCAACACTTCCATCTCTCAGTTCCTCAATTGCACGCAGCAAGCCAGAGTTACGGTCATGTATGAGGCATACATCTGGTCTCATCCGTACAACTGCTGTCTTAACCCTTTCTAGGAACCAATACCAGCTATCAGTGTTCTCACTCTCAACAAAAGCGAAAGCCACCGGTAGAACTTGGTTGTTTCCATCAACTCCAATTGCTGTTAATAGCTGTCCTCTATATTTTCCAGTCAGAAATGTCCCATCGATGCAGAGGATAGGACGACAATGGATAAATGCCTGAATGCAAGCACCTAGTGCAAAGAATACACGTTGCAACACGCTTTTATTACCATGGTCAATTGATGGAAAGGCTTTCAGGTCATAGCACGTCTCCGGATTCCTCTGAAGAATACAGCCTAAGAGACGAGGCAAATTATCATAAGATGCTTCAAATGTGCCAAACCTCATCTCTACAACCTTCTGTTTTGCCCTCCAAGCCTTATCATAGCTAATTGTATATTTAAATTTCTCTTCAATATGCCTAACAATCGACCTTGGTTCATACCCCAGGTTGTTGACAATATGAGAGTACATCTCTGTTGCAACAAATGCAGAGGTCATGTTTCTATGATATTTTTCAACACCTGTCAAGTAACATGAATGCTCCGTCACGATTGAAACTTGCCAATAATCTTTCCATATACCCTTGAATGCGTGCACCCGCCATGGACACCCATCCTTCATGCACTTCACTTCATACACTGATTTGTTTGACTTCACGACCGAGAACTCCCTCTGAAGTGACACCGCCCATTGTTTGACTGCTTCCTTTAAATCTTCTACATATGCGTACTTAGCCCCCTGAATGACCTCATTCTGCTTGTACTCCCACGGCACATGATGCCGCTCGGAGATAGTAAGCGTAGAGAAGTCCTCGTTGCTCCATTCTGCAGGCATCACGTTGTCCTCATCAGACGAGTCATCATACTCTGCATGCTCATTTTCAGAATCTTCTCTAGCCATTTCTTGGACGATCGTGTCAATATGTTCTCCCTCATCTGCCACACCTGTTGCCTGTCTATCTTCTTCATTCCCTCCTTCATTCCCTCCTTCATTCCTCCTTCATTTTCTTCTATTGTTTCACTATCACCTCCCGCCGTACTTGGACCCTCATCATCTTGTACGGGCATTGCACCAGCGTTGTTATCTTTCTCATATATGGACACAAGTATGCCCAGTGGCCAGCCACGTTGAAATGCATTCTCCACATACCATCTCCAAGTGGCAGTGCAATCCACTGGCATCAGTTCCCAAAAAAAACCTTCAACTACACGACTGACTACTACATATAAGGTTATTCCGCTGAGCTGAGGGTCCAGTCGAAACCCTCGCATCAGCCAGTTGTATACTGATCCAAAACTTCTCTCAGCTGGCCTATCAATACCCTTAGCCGTTGAACTAAACTCCGACAGATCTACACCGTCTGGACCATATCTCACATTCCCTTGCCCGTGAAATAACTGAAATATCACCTTATTTGACATATCTGTTGATGAAAAATATAGTTAAACTAGGTACCAACATCCTCCTAACATCTAAAACCGTGTATTCCAGATTTTACAAGTAACATCTGTACAAAAAATAAGTCATCTAACAGATTAACTAAAAACTACAGATCTATATAGTACTATACACGTAACTAGTACATTACTACATTAATTCTTACATACAAATAGAAATTGCAAAGGAACAATGGATTTTACCTGCTGGCAAATCAGCAAACGGGCAGAGCTTCGCTGCTTTCGCCCTCTCAGCTCTCTCCTGTTTTTTTTTCTAATTTGAGTGAATTTTATGACTTTTTTGAGTCTGGGAGGGGGGTTTTATAACCGGGGGATAAAAACCGCCCTCCCATAGGGCGGCAAGGGGGCCGCCTGCAAAAAACCACCCTGCAAATGGGCGACTTTGCAGGCGGCCCCCCGGGAGCCAAAAACCGCCCTTTCAGTGGGCGGTTTTTGGGCACATTTTGCAGGCGGCCCCCTTGCCGCCCTCTGAATGGGCGGTTTTTGGGCACATTTTGCAGGCGGCCCCCTTGCCGCCCTCTGAGTGGGCGGTTTTTGGGAGACCGGGGGGCCGCCTGCAAAATGGCTGACGGCCGTCGGCGGGGGGGCCAACGGCCGTCAGCCACGTCATAAAATCGCCCCCTGGGAGGGCGATTTTTAAAAATCGCCCTCCCAGAGGGCGGCGGGAGTCTATTTTTGCAATTTTTTGAAACGAAAATCTATTTTTGCAAATCTTTTAATAAATAAATCTAAAAATCAAAAAAATTCGGAGGTTTCAGGCTAGAACACCGAGGAAAGACTGGCCCAAGCGTAAATAGCCAACGTAAATCTAGCCCAAGATAAATTACAGGCCCAATGCGAGATTTGCCTAGTTACACGGAGATATTACGCGTCCCCCTCACCACTCGATTGGAACTTCCCCTTTTCTTTTACTGCAACAAAAGTTCTTCCCATCAACTTGCTGCTAGAGATGGCAACACTTCTCTGCCCCGTTCCGGGCAAAGAAATTCCGCGTACGCCAAACATCAGACACGTGTTCCTTCTGGTCCTAGCAAGTTTCCGCCCATCCCCATCGCCTTCCTCGATTCCTTCTTCTCAAATCTCTCCTCCTCCCCCACGTCGATCTCACGCCAACTTCATCCAACCCTCTCCGCCGTTCGTCCTCCTCCGTTCTGCGGATACATCCGGGGCTTGGGTTGATCTACCTCGTCGGTGCGTAGCCACCCTAGGCTGCTTTGGTTGTTCTGAGATTTATTTGTTCTTCTTTTTCAATTTTAGTTTTTTTCCTGAGCAATCAAACCCATTTGAGCCCAAATCCTTGTCTGGGAATGTAACCAGCCAATGGGCGGCCCAATTCGTGCGGCTCCTCGCTGATTTATTCGGTGCTTAGTGGGGTGAGTGTTTATATCGGTTTATTTTCCATAATGTGGCGAGGGTTCAACTGAATCCCCATGCCCCTAGGTCCTCTTCAGGTCTGGGAGAACTGTGCCTATTACAGTTTTCTTTACGATCAATAGCTTGTCTTAAGTGGAACAATATTTTCTTTTTTAAAAAAAAAAAAGTGGAACCACATCAATTGTTCAGGCAAATGCTAAATTTGAACTAATAGATGGATCTTGGATTGTTAACACTCTGATGTAATGAAAACCAGAAAGAAAAGTTAGGGGTCAACAGTTTTCCTTACTTGACTAGCTGACATGTTCATGATTTCAGCCATGGCATTCATCAGTTTTGCATGTTGTCGGGTAATTCTAGAACAAAACAGTGCTGGTGACCTATATGTGAGTCTGTTTGCTGACTAATTCTTGTTGTATTGCACTTGGCAATAAATTCATTTGCTGACCCATTCCAGTTGTATTGCACTTGACAATGAACAAATATACAACAAAGGCTGATGCCTTTATGGTAGAGAAATTTTGACTGAATACTGATGTGATTAGTACAACTTTGCTCTTAAATCAGACATGTTCAGTCTTGTTCTAAATGGTGGTCTAGGTGAGTGAATCTTTTCAAGCCTCTTTTGACCAAGTATGCATTTTGCTTGCATCATTCATCATGTGCAGTCGAAATTCCTGCAAACACAGGACAGCAGGCTGTATGGCAACATGTATATTCTCTAGACTGTCATTTAGATTTGTACTGCCTAGATTAGTATCAATGTTTAATGTTGTCTTCTTGTACCTTTTGTCAAGAAAGTGACCCAAATAGACTATTAAATTTAGTTGTCTGGAATATTTGAAGGTTGAACTGCAATTTGTACCAAGCATGTCTATGTCCTCTGTCCTCATGCATGGTAGTTGCTAGATCATTGTGCTGTATGAAGGCATGTACTTGTTTGCAAATTCGGTATTTATAGTGGGAACAATATTTTTTGTCATGGATTATTCAGAATAACATGAACTCTTCTTGAGCCCAAGAAAAATAAACTTGCCATTTATGCAGCCCCTGTTTCCTCTTTTGCTCTGATTGAATGCTTAACAAGCTTACAGTGACAAACAGTGAGTCGGCGTTGAATTTTGATACAGTCGAGAAGTTCTTGTGTTGGACATATCCCTCCTCTAGAAATAAGAAACTGCTATTAGTCTCCTTACTTATTTATTTTATGTCCTTCTGCTTTTCTGCTATGGCATGAAGGAAGGAACAATAAACATCTTCTTTTTATCCGGGTTCTTATTTTGAGAAAATTTTACCACTCTCATGGATCATCAAATATATTATCTTGATTCTTTGCACCATGAGCATGAGCACTAAGATTGAAGTCTTCTCTGCAATTTAAGTTCACTATGTCTGGAATGCCATATGATGATGCAACTGGTCAAGTGAGGCTTGAAGGAGATGTTTCTGACAAAAAGGAAGAAAAAACTCAAGATCAGAACGAAGCAAGTGGAATGCCCTCACCACAGGAAGAGGTACTATCTTTAGAGATAGAAACAATTGTTGACCCTTGAACTTTGTTTAGAATCCATTTTTCACTGTAAACTCATAAACAGTATATTTTTCACCCTGAACTTCTCAAACTGTTCACTTTACCCCCTTGTGCCATTTCCTCCTTGCTTCAGTTCATAGTAGTCAGGCATGCTGGCTTTGACCTTGCTGATGTGGCTGTTGGCTTTGGACGACGCTGGAAGGCTAGCGCCGTTATAAGACAGGGTGTGAAGCCAAAAAATTGGGAGGAAATGATGTAACACCTTATAAAGGTGCCAGCCTTCCGGCGTTGTCCACAGCCAACAGCCACATCAGCAAGGTTAAATCCAACATGGGATGTTCACTGCGTACCAAAACTGGGTGGAAATGATTCAAGGGAGTAGAGTGAACAGTTTGAAAAATTTAGGGTGAAAAATACCCGGCTTACAAGTTCAGGGTGAAAAATGGACTCTAGGCAAATTGAAAAAGGCTAAAATGTACCTTCCCCCCTATCTTTTGCTACACCATTTGTCATGTTACTGTTTATATTTATTCACGTGGCATTTATTCCATAAAATAGTAGGAATACCTATTAATTAGCTTACTAATATTTATATACGAATATTTCAGGAGGCAGCCATCAAGAAAAAATATGGGGGAATACTGCCCAAGAGGACGCCCCATATAACTAAGGTCAACAGTATCATTGTTTTTCTCTGTATTTATGGTTAAGTTGCATCTGTTACTGAACTGATGTAATCTTTAAAACGGAATAATCTATCAGGACCATGAACGGGCTTACTTTGATTCTGCTGATTGGGCTTTAGGAAAGGTAATACTGAAGTCATTATAAATTCGAACGGTGTGCTATACTAATATGCAATAGTTTTCAAAGAAGAATTCAATTTTTTACTTTGTTTTTCCTTTCGCTGGCCACAGCAAGGTGGAAGCCACAAACCTAAAGGGCCTCTTGAAGCACTACGACCGAAACTTCAGGTACTGACATTAGCTCACAAGATACACAAATTTGTTTGACGTGTTTTTATTCAAATAGAAGATTATAGCTGAAAGATTTGTGGTTCGTATAATGTATTATAACTTATATAAATGAACACCCAGATCAGTCAATTTTAGCGTGTTGCTTCTGATATGCTCTCCCCTACACTTTTTGCTGTCAAGCCTGACAACATTTCATTTGTGATTGAACAAGTATATGAGAAGTCATATTGCATTTTATGTCATACCATATTCACTTTCAGCCTACTCAACAACATGCGCGTGCTCGGCGAACTCCTTATGCATCTGCTGACAATGATGGTACTCCTTATCTGTACATGAATACATCCTAACCAATCAACTCCTGCACATGTATTTCATTTTCCTTTCTTGTAACATGGCATCGTTTTTTCCCCTGTAGAGTGTATGAATTTGCCTCCTGAGGATTTGAACAACAATGGTGATCCCGTCGAAGACAAGAACAAGGAAGAAGTGTAACGATAAACTGCACGCTGTCTATTTGGAGCATTGCCATTCCTGTCCTCGAGCCAAACTGTTGCCTGGTAAATAACTAGAGCCGATGCCTATACTTGTGGGGTTGAGCTCTGCAGTGTTAACTTCATGATAAGACGTGATATGTCTGGCGCTACCACATTCAGCTGTTCAGTCTTTCTGATACCTGTAACAGCTAGGAATGGACATTTGATGATGCCGTGATGGCGATGCTGTAGTACTGGATGTGCAAGGAAACAAATAATGCTTCAGATTCAGCTCCCTGTTAATGGAAATTTCTAGTCAATGGAGACTCTTATCTTAATAGTACGACATTAACACGTGTTTTTCTTGTGCCACTAGTACTGCTGTTATCAGGGTACCTCTTCTGGTACTGATGAACTGATTATCATAGGCTCACATATTAGGTCCTGTTATAAACAACTATTCTCTCTGTCTCAAAATAATAAAATCTAGTATTGGATGTGACACATTATAGTATTACAAATCTAGACAACCCTGTCTAGATTCGTAATACTAGAATGTGTCACATCACTTTTGGACTTTGATACGGTCTTCCATGTATTACTCTGACCAATAATGTGTATATAAAAATTTGCATATTATTATAATTTATTTAACGATAAATCTAATAACATCGTTAGTACGTTATCAATGTTTATGATTTTTTTCTATTAATAATCAAGGTTAAAAATGTTTTATCACTATTCTAAAGTGCTTATATTTATGGACAAAAGTAGTATGGATAATTCTTGCCATGCTTTTAAAAGTGCGATTTCTCATAAGCTTTCTACATCAGCATTGTTTGGATAACTTTCTGAAAGCTACTCTCTGTCTTAAAATATAACAACTTTTACTATTTAAAATTTATCCTAAAATATAATAACTTCTACACCTATATTTTCTTTTCAACTAATGATAAACTTTTGCCAGTAAAGTTTCCCACTTACTTTCTCTTCTTAACCAATTACAATATTTCTCTATTTAATTCCACTAACTTCCTTAATATCGTTAACAGCTCTAAAACTCTTTATATTTTAAAACTGATGGAGTATTTGTTAGCTTTATAATATATTCATTGATTAAAGCAATTTCTCTGTCCATGCTATCCAGGCATCCAGTCAACATTTATTGAACCGAAAGACTGATGCTAGATAAGCCTGAATCTGAACATACTCTTATCTGTTAGTACATGATTAATTAAGTACTCCCTTCGTCCTAAAAAAACTTTATTTTTAGTCCATCTTACAGAATTAATACAAAGCTAAAAATGCTACTCCCTCTATCCCTAAAAAACTGTTGTTTTAGATTAAGAATTTGTTCCGTAAAGAGTATGTTTTAGAGTGAAATCTACTAGATATCTTTAATATAATTTTATCATTTTAACCATCCAACCAACCGATAGTACTTTCTCATCCTTTTCATTTTCTACCCTCTCCCTAGTTTCTCTTTACATTAATTATGGCACAGTAATATTTTGATCTCATGCTTATTTTCTCTTTAACTAACTAAAACAATTGTCTTTTAGGGACGGAGAGAGTATAATACTCTCAACTTTAGCAATATTCAATGCATTTGTTCCCCGCTTTAATAAACTCTAATGCATTTATCTCCTATTTTAACAAACTACAATGCATTTGTTCCCCACTTTAACAAAACATAATATTGCTGTAAAGATGAAGTCTTTGTGGGATAAACACCTTGGACTAAAACTGAAGTCTTTTTGAAACAGAAGGAGTATTAACTATTATAAACATAAAAAATAAATTTATTTGGTTTTTTAAAAGGACTTCTATATAGAATTTTTTTTAAAAAAACTCTGCTTATTAGCTTGAAAAGCGTGCTCATAAAACTCAATAAAGTAGCTTTAAGTCAGAAGGCAATAAGTAACCCTCCCCCGCGGTAAGCAGATAACCAGCTGGTTAATAAGCAAAACCGATAAAAACATGATAAGATAAGAAGAGATAAATTTTATCAAATTTTTAAACTTTTGTTTTATTTTTTTAACTTGGTCGACCGTTTCCGTTACCGCAAGTCCATAATGCAAACCCTGGTCACTGGCATGTGGACCATAATCCAGTGTAGCATTTCTTCACGGCACAGACATCCCACTTCTAGTTCCAGAGGCACGCAGCACCTTCTCGAACACTCGCGCGGCCGCCTCTCGCGGACTCATCACCTACCCACGCACAAGGCCCGATCCAACCAAACCCAACACTGCCTCCCCACTGGTGCCACGGCCTCACCGCTCGCCGCCGCCGCAGCAGCAGCGCAACGATGGGGTTCGACGTGAGCGTCGTGCCCTTCAACCCCGACGGGTGGGGCCCGCCGGACGCCACCGTCGCGCCGCCCTCGTTCGGCGGGGGCTCCTCCGCCGCGTCGGCATCCATCCCCTACGCCCCATTCTCCCGCTCCGACAAGCTAGGCCGCATCGCGGACTGGACGCGCAACCCCCCTGGCCCCGCGGCCTTCGCCGCCGCCCGCGACGCTGTCTTCGACTTCGCCGGCCTCGAGGACTCTACGGCGCTCGCCTCCGCGGACGACGCCTCCTTCCGCCTCGTCGACGGCAAGCCGCCCCCGCGCCACCCGCGCTTCGGCCCCAGGTGGCGCTTCCAGCAGCGGCCTCAGCTCCCGCAGCGCCGGGACGAGGAGGTCGAGGCGCGCCGCCGCGAGGCCGAGAAGGAGCGCGCCCGCCGTGACCGCCACTACCAACAGAACCGCCGCTCATACCACCCCCAGCACAACCGCGGAGGCGCCTCCTCGTCAGCGAAGCCGTCCGTCGACATCCAGCCCGAGTGGACGATGCTGGAGCAGATCCCCTTCTCCTCCTTCTCCAAGCTTTCATTTGCCGTCGCGGACCAGCCCGAGGATACCCTCGTCTGCGGCGCCATTGAGTACTACGACCGCGCCTTCGATCGTGTCAACCCAAAGGCGGAGCGCCGCCTTGAGCGCTTCAAGTCACGCAATTTCTTCAAGGTCACCACCACGGATGACCCGGTCATCCGCCGACTTGCCGAGAATGACACGGCCACAGTCTTCGCCACTGATGCCATCCTCGCCGCGCTCATGTGTGCGCCCCGCAGCGTCCAGTCCTGGGACATTGTCATTCAGCGTGTCGGCAACAAGCTTTTCTTTGACAAGCGCGATGGCTCTCAGCTCGACCTACTAACAGTCAATGAGACTGCCCAGGAGCCGCTACCAGAGGCCAAGGAGGACATCAATTCCGCACACTCGCTTGCTGTTGAGGCCACCTACATCAACCAGAACTTCTCGCAGCAGGTGTTGCTCCGCCATGGTGAGAAAGTCACTTTTGATGAACCTAACCCGTTTGCTACTGATGGGGAGGAGGCTGCTTCTGTTGCTTATCGTTACCGTCGCTGGAGGCTAGATGATGAGACCAGCTTGGTTGCTCGCTGTGAGATTCATGCTGTCAATGTTGATCCACGTGGTGAACGTCAATTCCTTACACTCAATGCGCTTAATGAGTTTGATCCCAAGATTACTGGTGTTGATTGGAGACAGAAACTTGAGACCCAGAGGGGAGCTGTGCTTGCAACAGAGCTCAAGAATAATGCTAACAAGCTTGCTCGCTGGACTGCCCAGGCATTGCTCGCTGGCGCAGACATGATGAAGTTGGGATATGTATCGCGTTTGCACCCCCGGGATCACTACAACCATTCCATTCTCAGCGTGATGGGGTACAGACCAAGGGATTTTGCTGCTCAGATCAATCTCAACACGGCGAACATGTGGGGTATTGTCAAGTCCATCGTGGATGTCTGCATGAAGCTTGGAGAGGGCAAGTATGTCCTTGTCAAGGACCCATTGAAGCCACAGGTGCGGCTTTACGAGGTTCCTGGTGATGCATTTGAGAATGAGTACGTTGAAGAACCACTTCCCGAGGAGGAGCAAGTGCGGCCACTTGCAGACGGTGCTGACGCTACTGCACTAGAAATGGATGCTGCCGCAGAGGTGGAGGCGGAGGCCAATGGAGCAACCGCATCAGCAGATGGAGAGGCTGAGAAGAGAGTTGGCACTACAGCTATGTGAATGAAGTATCTACAGAGATCTCTCTACCTTGATGAATACTAGATTCAGCTGGAATTTTATTTGGCATGCCGGTATCAAGAGCTAGTTCGGAGGTTTTCTACATGGCAGCACGATGCTGTTGTTGTGGTGGTCAGCCAGTATTTGTTTATTTTCTGTTTCAGGTGCACCTGTCGTAAGTTCTCTAATTAGGAAGTAAGAACCCTCGTGTACTGCAAATAATAAGATGTACTGTTAGCTAGATTTATGTCACTTTCGTGTGGTTTGTCGATCTGTTCTGCTCCAGTGGTCTGGGTTTTCGGCAATTGCATTGGCCATATGCAATTAAGTTTGTCATAGCTTGAACATTCTGTTGCAGATCTTTGGTGGATACATGTCTGTACTAGGTGCTCTTCGAGCGCACTGATCCGTCAGTGTCCAATTGGGTTCACAACAAAAACCGCTTGGTTTTTGTGAAATTTTGAGATTTAGTCGCTCGGTAGACCTATCTCGTTCAAACAAGTTCAAACTGAATTTCAAAATTTTGACAAAATTTGTCTGAATTTCACCGATTTTCAACGGTTTTGTGAAAACCCGACAAACTGCTCCGTAGCGGTTTTCGACGAGCGAATGGTTTTGTGAACCCTGTGCTACCTGATATGTCCCTGACAATTGGCACTATCTTGTGCTTTCCACTTGATCGTCATCCTCCATTCTGAACTGAGATCGCGAAGTGGAGATGTTACAAGGCTGGATCATTATGAGCCCAACATATGAGCAAACTATCCTCTGGGCTGAGTTTATCTAATGTATCCGACCATATCTCAGGCCCATGGCTAGAATCCCCCCTGCCATTTTCTGCTCCCTTCTCTGCTCTTCTCTGGGGAGTTCTCGGTGTTCATAAATTCTTCCAGAATTTTCAGCTCTCTAAAACTGTCTTAATTTTTATTCAGATTATAAAAACCAATAGCTACAAAGCCTAGAAAGTAAATTAGTGGCCAGAAGCTAAAAACTCAGCTTTTTTATGTTCTTATCAATTAGCTACTTATCCATCGCTTCTTAATATCTCTAGCTCTCCAAATAGGATCTTTCTATCCTAATCACTAGCAAACCAAACTAGGAATTGAACGTTCTCTCTCTTTCTCTTGGACCATACATATTCCTCTGCACTGCAAATGCCAAAAGCCGTTTGGTTCCATCACACTTCGCCTCCACGGCGCACGCACTCACCGATCTCGTCTAAGAGAACCCAAGATGAGAATTCGCGCACGCTGTCGATCGAGCAACGCGAGTGCTCGTGCCTTTTTGTATTGGCGGACAGGACGACACGTCGCGGCTCGTGCCGTAAAAACGCGCGCGCTCGGTCTCGGTTGCGTCCGCCAACTCGCGGGCGACGTGGCAACCATAGCGCGTGTATATATCCACCCATCCATCCATCCATTCCCTGCTTTAACTCGAGATGCATTATTTGCTGGTAATACCATCATTGAGGCGAGGGGTGAGTGACATGTCGTATCATGTATGGCACGGCTTCTACGCGGTCGACGTTGGCTTCACTCAATCACTAGTAGTATGGTAGTAGTAAAAATGATCTCGCATGTCACAGTTATTATTATTGTTGTGATAATTTTCAGTCAAACCACAGCGACAGCGAGTAATCTCGACGGCTCGTTTCGCATTATTAGCAACCCGGTTTTGTCCTGCAATTCACATCATCTCCACTGTTCTAGCGACTCCCAAAACGATCATCAACACGTCACAGCACAATTGAGTAGGAAGAAATGGTCTGTTTGAACTTTGGATGGCAGCAGGGTTGGTAAAGAAATATTTGGTTGTGAATGTTTGTTCCATTATTATTCTTGTAAAATTCAAGTGTTTAAACAGCAATAGTAGAACAACAAAAAAACATTCGTGTAGCTAGGGCCAAAAGAACAGGGAACCCACAGGCCAGCTATAATGGAGAAATAAATGACTAGCAATGATGATGGCAACAGCATGTACCGAACATTTTGTGCGCCACTAATCTACTAGAAAGGAGAAAGCAATTGCCGGAAAAATGAAAATGGTTTGGCCCTGTCACTTGGGTATCCCTATGTAAGGTGAAACTTTTAGAGGAAATGTTTTTTTTTATATAAACCACTGCTACAAGTAGTTGATAAGAAGTTACATAATAAAAAAAATAAAGTGGAGACACAAAATATAAAAAAGGGTAATTTTCTATTTCATACCATATTCTCTCTAGTGTACGATAAGCAACTCCTCTTCTCTTTCTATAGTCATATATGGAAGGTTGAGGTGAGGGCCATTTGGGTTGGGCCTTCATGGGTCCAAACCCAAAGGTTTCTCAATAGCTTTGTGGATAACTGAGTTTGTAGAGAAAATAGAATCTTCAATATGACAAGTCATTATAACACAGGGATACATTTATTATCATCTGACTACAATATTACTCCCTTTATCTAAAATACCTACTTTAGACTTTTTTTTTGAGAAATTAAGGAATAAGGTAAACTTAAATGGGAAAGGGGGTAAATTCAAGTGGAGAAGATTGTGATTGGTTGAGACAAAGAAGTAGGTAGAGAAATTAAATGGAAGATGTTTGTAATTAGTTGAAATGAGAGAGTGGATGAAGAAGTAGCTTTATTTTGGAATAATTTTGAATGCTAAAGGTAACTATTTTGGGAAAAAAGAGTACTAAGCTTGATATATAATATAACAATGTTGACTTTATTAGGTCGGACTTTAAAAACTTTGACCATTAATAACTTAAAATATTTAATTTGAAAAATAGAAATCATATGGATAGATTTTTCTTTACAATACTTTTACAATATATAATTTTGTTACATATTATCGCTATGTTCTAATAGAAAAAATAATGGTCAAAGTTGCATACCAAAGATTGTCATAAATTAGGGGTGGGCCTCTTATGTACTGACCTATTCTTTTTTTGGAATGGAATGAAAAGGATAATGGGTACATTTCCTGAGCTACCAAATATTACGATTTTTAAAAAACTTTTTCTATATAATTTTTTAAATATCTTTTTGAAAAAAACTTTTTAACCTTGTAATAATTAATTCGTCCGTTTATACTCTTGAATAATTATCACAACTTATTCATCTATTCATCAATTTCATTGAACAAGAGTGCCTGGGCTTGTTTGGCAAGCCAAAATAACCGCTTAATTACTTTGGGTTATTTGGAATTACGTGGATTCTAGTTCAACTTCCCTTCTGTTGTAAATGAATCGTGAATATTTTTGCATATTTCACCCAACACTTGTAAAGATTAAGGGTGTGTTTGGTAGGGATTCTCGGGAGTGATTCTCAATCGGATCAATTGGAGCTGAGCTAAACGAGCAAAAAATCTCCCCAATTCTCAGTCGAATTGATCCGCTATGATTCTCAATTTTACACATGAATAGATAATCAGATAAAAGGTGGCTTCTCGTGAGAATCCAATGAACGAAAATTGAAAATCCCCATAAGAATTCACAAAATCCCCATAAGAATCAGAATCGCAAGATCAGAATCATAGAATCTGGAGCTCTACCAAACAGGCTCTAAGACATGATTTGTTTATTTGGATACACACTAATCGCATCCAATTAATCCACCAGGAAGTTTACACGGTTATGAATTGGACGTAATCCTTGTGCATCCAAACAAGCCTCGAAAGGTTTAGCATACATAGAAGCAGGGTCGGATCTAGTCCAGAGTAAAGGCCCAGGCCGGTCTATAGAGCTTTAACAAGAGCCTGGCCTATACATGGTGAAAAGTTGCGCTGTAGTCCATGGGCTTTTGACACCAAGCTACGAACAATGGCCTAGGATGCTGAAGACCTGGGTCCGCCCCTTAATAGAAGTTTTAGCATATAGTTAGGTTTCTTCGTACACGTATCATTTTTGGACATGATAGGGAAAGCACCAAAAGTGCCATGCAGCAAAGGGGGCAAAGCACTTGCTCTTAATAATGTTCCCTTTTGAGAGCATTAGTTTTGCAGGTGGTCCTGTGATCAACGGAGAGAGGCTTGGCACTTGCACACTTGTTCCCTTCACTTGGCAAGCTTCGAATGCTGTCCATACAGGTAGGCAACTATGGATAGGATTGCTGAGTTGCCGACGTGGATCTCATGCCATATACTCATATATTTAAGCTGTTGAATTATGTCACTGTCGGCATTGCCGTACCTGCCTGTGTGGTTGAATAATTAGGGTTTGAGGTCTCTTGTCCAAATAAATTGTTGAGGTTGATCTGATTACCTTGCTTAAATCTCCCCTCTTTCATTCATCTTAATGAGCATGCATTCATAGTTGCGTGCTGTTAACCTATCAGGATGTCACTGTACTTAAAACTGTTTTACATCTGTAGAGTGTAACAGTATAAGAGAATGTCCAACTTATAATAGAGTATACTATTCTTTTCATTAAAAAAAAATCAACTTCTTACTATGAATTCGGACATAGCCTGTATCCATATTCATAGCCACCTGAAGTTAGTTCTTTTTGGAGAAGTACTTCAGTACACTCACACTGATAAATTCAGAGTAACCATTCTGATCTCTGTGTCATCGCCTAGTTAATCATAAAACTCCATGATCTGTAGTTCTGTACCCACATCTTTCACTTGAAAGGCAGAGAAGAACTCTTTTTTAAACCCTTTAGTTAACTAGGGTAGGCACACCTGTAATCACAATTAGTAAGTCCTTTTGTTTCTTTTAGAGGTCGGGTGGTGACGGAGACTACAGGAAATGATCACTAATTTAAAGGGGCTGAAAGTGACGCTGCCTTCTTCCCGTTGGATCTTGTACAGGTGGCGTCCATCTTATGGTGCCGTTTGATCTGCACCGTCCTCAAATTGCTACAGGTGCATACACATCATGCCAAAAGGGAAGCTGCATGGCGCCTCAGGTAAGCAACCCAAATCAAGCAAACTGCAAGTTGATTAAATTAGGCCATCACTGTCCAACTTACTGTTTGAGCGAACTGATCGAAAAACTTTAGCTTAAAAAAATTGCTGAGCTGCAGCAGCCGATACGTCGGTCCAATTTGCATGTAAAGAAAAGCTCTGGTTGCTAGCGACTGTTTTGAAATTCTACGGGTTGAAATTTTAATTTCTTTGTGAAATACTACTACAATATATGCACGGTTCTCCTTGCTCGCGAGCACGTTCCTCTCTCTTGCTCTGTGTCACACTGTCACTCAGCTGCACTGCTTGTCGACTGGATAATGCCGTGGGGGATTGGGAGCCACACGCACCGGGTTGTGCATACTGCCAAGGGCGCAGATCACGTGCGATTCTGCGGTCAAATACGAATGTGATGGCGCGTGAGCTTAGGGTGATTCCTGTAACACCCTGGAAATTCACTAATTAAATAAATAATGTGAAAAAGAAATTTTAGAAATAATTTTAAAAGTTTCAAGGAGTAAAAACATTAAAATCAGAGAAAATTCTTAACTAAATTTGGCCTAGATTTAATTTTATAAAATACTTTGCTTAATTCTTTATCTCTTGGAACTTTCTGGGAATTAATTGAGCAAGAAAAATATTTTTAATAATTGAAACAAGCATTTCAGCAATTAAATAAAAAGAAAAATCAATTTTAAAACCCCTCTCCGCCTTTGGGCCGTATTCGTCCCAGCACTATGCACTTATCCCTTCCCGTGCACGCCACGGCCCACGGCCCGCAGCCGCCCGTGCCCCTCCCTACTGCTGACGGGTGGGACCAACCCGTCAGTATCATCTTCGACCTCGAGTCGGAGAGTGCTTGGGCAATCCGTGCCGCCGCCACGCCTAATCTGCGTCGATTCGGCCTTCGCGTGCACCCAAGCTCCAAATCTGTTGAGGGGTTTTGATCCCCTTAACCTTCTCGTCCTTTTCCCCCAAGAATTGCGGAAGATAACACACGGGATCGCCGTCAATCCGAGTTTGTGGAGCTCCGGGGCTCCGAAGAAAACCTAACCACCGCCGCCGCCGAGTCCCAACCGATCTCTCCTCCCCTCCGCTATAAATAGCGTTCCCCGACGCCTCTCTCTCCTTTTCCGCTATCAACCGAGCCCGCCTTAGCCCCGTGAGCCCTAGCGCCGTAACAATCCAATCCATCGCCGCCGCTGCTTTCCAGTCGAGCTTCGCCGGTGCTCACCACAGTCCCTCTTAGAACCGCCGTGCTGTGAGGAAGCTAGGTTGCCACCTCCCCACCGTCGGAGATCGCTGGAGCAGCGTCGCCGCCAAGGACCCGAGAAGCCTCGCCGCCAAAAGCTCACCGCCGATCACTTCCCGTCACCGTTCGTCGCCGTTCTTTCCTTGGTGAGCATCGCCGTCCTCCCCTCTACCCGTCTATGCCCTCGCTGTCCTCCCCTATACTCGTTTGTGCCCTCGTCGTGCCTTGCCGCGCCGCCATTTGCCGTCGACTATCGGTTCCCGTGCCACCGCCGTCGGTTTGCCCACGTTAGTGCCACCTCGGCCTCCCCGTCTGACATGGCTGCTGAGTTAGCCCGAGGGATTTGATCTGATCGGATTCAATCTCGGCTGTTGGATCGTTTTGATCTAATACTAGCCGCCCGATCCTAATCCTTTAAATCTCAACCGTCGGTTTCCGTAGACCGTTTCGGTGAACCTGGTCTACAGTGGACCAAATCCCGATGACACAATAAAGCCTTTTTTCCTTTTTCAAAATAAATTCAATATTGCGTCATTATTGCGATAATAATTTTTGTATATGGTTTTAATCGGTTTAAACTTCTAAAAATCATAACTAATTCATACGAATAGGATTGAGGCCGTTCAAGTCTCTAAATTCTTTAAAAATCAAGATCTATCTATCAAAAATATAATGTTATATGTTGATATGTGTTTATGTACTTTTTTGCTCGTTTTTGTTTATTGCTTTTAGCCACCAACGTTCCGGAAAAGTCGGGATTTTGCGAGGAGAGTTTAGAAGTGTTGCAGAGCAGCAAGGCAAGTCACACAGATCCTAAACACCTTTGAGAATATTGTACTTATGTTTTAAGCTATGTTTTCCTTCAACTATGCATTTATTTTTATAATGTCATTTGGAGGGATAACCTTGATCTTTGATTATAGCCTTATTGACTTGATTATCTGTTATTGTACCCATGGGAATAATGTGACTATCTAGCTTTAATTATTGGTTAGCTAGAATAATTCTAGAATCCTGCTTAGCCATGCCTAGAAACTATAGTATAACTTATGGGTTATCACTTAAACATTGATTACAGTATGATGTTCACGTTCACGACTGTGGTCGTGTGAGGTTAATTTAATGATCCACTAAAACTTAACTAAATGGTGGGTTGTGAGCACCAGGATTGTGGTTGATGCTAGTGGTGCTCATTACACTTAAGGACCGGTTCATGGACTACTTGTTGTAAAGCAATACCCGTGCTAACCACAAGCTGTCACACCCCGATCCGGCACCGCCGTACAACGGCACCAGTTAGGGCATGCCGCAGGAAAACAGCACAAACTGCCTTCCCGCGGAACCACGATACAGATATCAGTTCCAGGACACAGTGCTGGTATCCACGGCAATCAGACGTACATCATTGCAGTACCTTAAATAAATAATTAAATAAATAAACATATACCTTAACTTACGTTGTAGCTTCGGAGCAAGCCGGAGACAGCAACGAACAACACAGAGGCAGAGGCAGCGGCAGCAACGGAACAGCGGACTAAGTCCCAACACACAGGCAACGGCTGGGAACCAGGACAAAACCCTAATCTTCTCTTCACTACAACCCCAGCATCCAGCTCCCAGTGGAGAACTATATATATAGAGCAAGGGTAAGTACTTACGTACTCAGCAAGCCAGGGGAACTTAGGTGGTTGTTGCAAGCTTCAAAGAGAGGCTGGTTATTTTGTAATCTTTTTTTTAAATCAACTAGTGTGTGCTTCTCAACAATCAGGACGAGGTAAGTCTCGCCCGATCGGAGTGAATTGTATCAATTTTTGAATCGGCGCAACTCTCAACAGTTGGCCTCCGAAATCCAGCGCCATCAGCTGATCCAACCTCATTGGGCACACAGCCCTGCCGTTCATGACAACTTCACAACATTTTCCAAAATCGGATTCCCAATCCACAACATCATTTCATAAGCAGTTGTCAAACAAAACTACGCTAAGGAATCACCTCACATCCGCCCATGAGCGTTGGCACGGCTGTTCAAACAGTTTAGACATCTGTAGAGGGGGTACACTTTACCCACACAATGCGACTCACTCTAGTCACCAGATCACACGCATTGGGTACGATGTAGCAACATAGAGGTTTTCGCGACAAGGCATTTTCCAAACCCTCCCAGGTTACCCCATGCCAACTGGAGGGATCCTCAGACCAACAATAGGGTATGTCCGAGACCAAGCTGTGCCAGGAATCCAGGAGGCATCCCCGACGCCCTTCCGCACGATCCACAGTCCAATGGCACGCAAGGCATCCCTGGAAGACTAGTTACTCAGCCAGGAGTTATCCCATATCACCCATGTGATTGTACTGTCATATGTTTGGATGAAATCCCAGAGGAATTGGTCCTTAGCTGCAGTGCAGGAGACTCGTCCCGATGGCACGATCCCCGTACCGTGGTTTTCACAAACCATTTTATTTTTAAGGCACTGATCCAGGTGTTGGGTTTTCCAAAGTTTCATAAACCCAAGTTTTACCCATCGTAGATATTTTTAAATTTGATAGGCGATCACCGATACCATACCCGTCGACATGGATACCGGTATCTATCAAGGGAGGTGACAAGGAAGTGTAAGGGAATCACAATCAATCAAGGAGGTTATACAGCAAATGGGATTGGCGGCCCGTTGGTCGTCTTGCGACCGCGGCCGAGAAATAGTAACAGTGTAACCTAGTGTATGCCAATTGTCAAATAAAATACTTGTTCCAAAATTATAGGCTCGAGATGATCAAAGGTGACTCGCCTTGCTCTAAGGTCTTCACTGGTCTTCGAGAAATCATCGCGAAATCCGCTCCGAAACGAAATTTTCGGCGACTGTTACTATGTGCAAACACAAAAAAATCTACACAAGACCAGTAAAAGATCCTATTTAGTTCTAATAATAGTGCCATTAAATAGATCTCAATTTTAGAAAATTTCTGGAACTGGAACAGAGTCAATCGGATGAACGGATCGAAATATATTGATTTTAGAAGGTTTATTTGAATTTCTAGATAACTAGAAAAATGAGTTATTTAATTTCTAGAAAGAATATTCTCGAGAAAGATCCGAGGAGTAGATCTTATTTTTAGAGCAAAACTGGAACTGGAACGAAGTCAATCGGACGATTGGATGAAGAGATATGATTTTTCAAAGTTTAAAATGAATTTAGATCACTGGAAATGGTTTAGTTAATTTCTAAGAAGAATATTCTAGGGAATATTCCTTAGAGTCAATGACAGGTGGGGTCCCTGACAGGCTAGCCCACAGGGCAGGGGAACATAGAGGGAGTGGGCCGAGGTGACCAGCGCGGCCCACGTGTCAACGGCTTGCGAGGAAGGGATGGGCCGTGGGGCCCAGGTGTCATCGGGACAAGGAGCATTAGTAGTGGGGCCGGTCGGCAATGGTGGAATAGTGAGAGGGAAGTATGAGCGCGGTTCACCGTGGGCCGAGGGGCGGAGGGCCCACATGCCGGTGACGGTCGGTCACGTACGCCGGGAGCTCGCACGGGAATCGGCTCGGTTCAGCTCACACTCGCGTGACAAGAGCAAGACGGTGAACAGCGTGGCAATCCGACGGCGTCTTGCGGCGGGGATCACATCGGCGGGGAGAGGAAACCAAGGCAAACTATTCGAGCGGCTCGGATCGCCGAGAGGCCGAGCGACGGCGGCCAGTGACGAGATGCCGAGGCGACGGGGAGAGAGAAGAAGGGAAGACGACGACAGCGACCATGGTGACGGCGCAAGAAGATCTGACGAGTGGTGGCCATCCAGACCGAGCGGTAGCGCCAGTGGGAAGTGGAGGTCGAGGGGGGTGTTTTCACTGGTTCGGATCGGTGGAACACTGTGCGACGGCGACCGACGTCGAGAGCCCGAAGGCGAGAAGAGAGAGAGAGAAAAGAGGATCCGGCTCGGCCTCTATGGCAACGCGACGACCGTGGCTACCCGTGGCGGCACAAACGGAGCAAGGAGAGAGGTTGGCGATCCTACGGGGTGGTATATGCAAGGGATTTGACGGAGAGGCTCACCAAACAGAGAGCGATCCTGTGACGGCGGCGCCGTGGCAAGGGAGAAAGGATTTCGGAGTCGAGGTGGCACGGTGTCCTCGGCTTTCGGTGTCAAATTGAGAAGTGGCGCCCATGGAGGTCTAGCAGCGGCGGAGAATGGACGGCCTCGGGAAGACGGAGCCGGGGCGGAGCAGCGTTCGGAGGTGGTCCAACGACGACGACCACCGAGCTCCAAGAAATAGGGCGACCGGCGGGCGACGTAGTTGCCAACGGTGCTCGAGGGTGGAAGTGACCAAGGGGAAGGGAGAAGCTCTCGGGTAGGGGTTTTATAGGAAGCGGAGGAGCTCGGCTAGGGTTCTAATCATGGAGGGGAGAGTGGCGGGAGAAAATGGCGCCGTGGCGAAAAATTTGCATGCGGAGGCAGATTCGAATTGGCGGTTGGGATTGCACGAAGCGCGGTAGCCGGTCTATCCGACGGCGGTGTTTGGATTCTCACGTGGGAGGACGGCGCGGCAGAATGATTGAGACGGAGAGAGAGAGAGAGGCTCGGGAGGAATCCTCACTGGCTCGGTCTTCGGTCAAAAACGGAGGAGGAAAAGGGGAAGGGCCGAGGCGGTGGTGGCGGCCGTCCACGGGTTGGCGTTTTGCGGTGTCGGCGGGGCCGTGCGGGGACTGGCGTGGCGCGGCAACCGAAGGGGACTTTGACCGAACACTTGCGGGCACGGTCGAGGGAAATGGGACGGAGGGGAGGTGGAAGATAAACAGTGGAGGGCAATCGACGGCTCACGGGGCGCGCGGGGAAAACGCGTGGCAGAAATCGGTGCGGCTCGGCGGGGAGCACACGATGCAGAGAGAATCGACGGCGCGGAGCAGCGCTGCGAGGGCATGTGGAGTGCATCTGCAGGGGCGCGGCCGTCGAATTTTTACTGTTACTAATTTAATTTTTTTTTTAATTTACAAAACTAATTTTCGGTTTGAATCATTTACAAAACTAGTCTCTTGCCGCCCTGGGCCACGGCGGGATTTAAAAACCGCCGTGGCCCAGGGCGGCGAATGGCATCCCGTCACCCGGGGCTAACGGCTCCGGCGGCCGTTAGCCACGGGGAGGCCACGTGGATTTGCCGCCCTGGGGGAGGGCGGCGAATGCCCCCAGGGGGCCGAATGCAAAATTGCATTCGCCGCCCTGGGGGACGGCGGTTTTTAGCATAGTATCCAGGGGGCCGCCTGCAAAATTTTTTTTTCTTTTTTTTGATATTTTTTTCTCAACTAGCAACACAAGAATAGAAAAATCTCGTGAAGGTGCAGCTCAAACCGATGTAAGATGTGGCCTGTAGAAAATTACGAGTGTGCTTTAAAAACCGTGCTGAAACTTCGGACCTCAAAAACTCAATCTTCCCGGCCGAATTTCGTAAAATTTTTTTGGACAAACCCGACGAAGTAGGGGGAAGCGGATGTAAAATTTTCTGTAGATGTCCGTAGAGTACTTATTTGCCCGATTCCAAAACCGTATGCGAAAGTTATGACTGTTTTAAGGTAGTTAGCGCGCGTTACAACAATTTGCCGTCGATTCGGACCGTCTGATCGGTGTGCGGACGGTCCTATGCATTCGCCGCCCTGGGGGACGGCGGCGAATGCAATTTTGCATTCGGCCCCCTGGGGGCATTCGCCGCCCTCCCCCAGGGCGGCGAATCCACGTGGCGTCCCCGGGGCTAACGGCGGCCGGCGCCGTTAGCCCCGGTGACAGGGATGCCATTCGCCGCCCTGGGCCACGGCGGTTTTTAAATCCCGCCGTGGCCCAGGGCGGCAAGAGACTAGTTTTGCAAATGATTCAAACCGAAAATTAGTTTTGTAAATTAAAAAAAAATTAAATTAGTAACAGTAAAAATTCCGCGGCCGTCCGTGCGGGTGAAGCTGAGGCGAGCTGGGCCGCGGTTTAGAGGCCCATGGAGTACAGTGCCTCTTCACCTTTTTATGGGATTTGTTTGGAGGGGATTTGGAGGTATTTTCAAAGGGGAATTTGAATTCAAATATATTTTTGAACTCAGGAGAATTTGAGGAATTTTACAAAGGGGTCCAAGGTGGCAATTTCTTTGTATTTTGGGGATTAATCCTTTTTCCGAGAATTTTTGTGGGGGATCCAAAGGGAGGATTAAATTCGATTTACAATATTTAAGTCGAATCTTTTGTGGGGGAAAGCTCAAGGATATATATATATATATATATATATATAACGTTGGTGGAGCTGAGTAGGAAGGTGGACATACGTATATACACGGGTTTATATACGTAGGTGTATACTCAAGGAGTTATATATATATACTTGGTGTACATGTATATATACATAGTTGTGTAGATGGATAGGATTCGACAAGAGGCTCGACGCCCAAGCTGTATTGTTTGACTCGGGGTTTCTCACGGATCAAGGGAGGGGGAAAACAAGGAGGTTTATGGAAGGATTCAAAGGAGGTGTTTAGGGTTTCGACATCGGACCTTTGGAACATAATTCGAAGCGGATATTTACAGAGGGGAAGATCGGGAACTTGCCGTTAGGGTTTTAGAGAGGAATTCGATAGTAGCAATTCGAGTTATTTCGAAACGGAGGATTTTTGAGAGGAGGGATTTGTCGAGATCAAGGACAAGAGACAGATTGAGATCCAGGCACGACATACAACACAACACACAAGAGGCGAAATTTTCACGGGTAGTTTTTAGCGAAAATACTGTTTAACGTCTCGCTGAAAGCGGGGCGTTACACAAGCCAAAATGGGTAATGACGGGAACTGAAGTGTGATCCGTTCAACCGGAGGCCCCACGGTGTGTTGTGGATGTGCCGATAAGGCCACCATGGCAGGTGTCAATAAGTCCATGTATCGGGCGCTAGGCCGTCTCCCTGTTGGGGGCCTGATCAGGTTTTGCCAGAGACAGGTGGCTCGATGGGTGACTCTCTTGTTGTGCGAGTTACATGGAGGGTCTTGTCACAACTTCTTTTCGAGGTACCATGGTGGTATTGAGGCGTATGGTGACGCGTTGTGGAGCTGTGTCTTTTAGGTAAATTGGTACACCTCTGGCCAGAGTAAAATTGTTCAAATAGCCGTGCCCATGGTTAATGGACGGCCTAGCAATGTTTTTCGTGATTAGTCTCACACTACTCTTAATTAATGATGAAATATGGAATATGGTTAGCTCTGAGTTGGACTGGTTGGGCCTGTACCGCTTTGGAGAGCGGTATAGTGTTGGTTCATATTGATTAATGATTACTGTTTTATTACTCTTTTAAATGCTTTCTTAAATGCTATTTATGAAACTTGAGCCATATTATGCCATCATTTGGTTACTTGTGCACTTGCATATTTGTTGTGTGGTTTGAGGAGTATTTCATGTACTCACCTTGCAATCAACAATCATCATCAGAGGAGTACTTCAATGAGGAGGATTTCTTGGAGGATTAAGCGGGTGCCTGGTCAAGTGCTTGTGGAGTAGGAGTCATCGTGTCGTCCGTAGTTTAATTCCGCTGCTTAGATTTTTATGATTTTGAGAGGTGTCATTCGCCTCTGTAATAAATACATTCGATTGTGTAAGACATTTACTTCGTTATCAATTTTGTCATTCATGTGCCTCGGTTGATTTCTGGACGAGAATTTACACATAATAAAGCATATGAATTTTGGATGGAAATTCAGGGTGTGACAAGTTGGTATCAGAGCCACCTTGACTGTAGGATTAGCCCCTTGGTACCCCTAAGAGCCTTTTGAAAAAGATTTTAAAAAAATTAGAACTATCCTCTCCTCTTTTCTCTTTTAAACTAGGAAAGTTAACGGTACAAGAAAAAAAGGGTTTGGTTAACTTCCCTTCCCGAAAATAAAATATTTCTCAAAAAACTTATAAAACCTCATTAATTGTTTGTGTAAATTTCTTTTTAGTATCCTATTCAATTAATTAGTAATGTACACCCATTACTGTACTTATTATGATCATTTAATTTTACATTTCTTTTTCTCAACCGGTTTAAAAAAAAATCCGCTTTATGGCACTTAAATTTGCTCTTATTCTTCCCCTTTAAACTTTATTACCCCTCTTTTTCTCTTTTGTTTAAATCAAACTTGCTCTGTTAGCTTAGTTGAAAACATTAATCTTCCTTTCATGCTCTATAGATGGCAAACCGTGAGCCTGTGCATTTGTTTGGAGTTGGAGGTTTCGTTAAGGAGCTGCGCGATATGGCTTTCGCCATAGGGTTCAATGCAGCCCCTGAATAGAGACAAGTCACCCACAACCCATGTGAAGAGAAGTGCCGTGTTCACTTAACGATTTCAAGTGAGCGTGAAGGAGTCCTATCCATGATCTTCGAAGCCAGAGGAAGGAATTACGAGCATGCATGTCAAGAAGTCACATTGGAGGCCATCGGAGAACTTCACCATTGCTACGCCATTCTCTTGAGGGACACCGCTTATCGCTACCATCCTTCCAGAACCCACAATGATGAGTATAGTAGCTACTAGAGTCTTGAGGCAGAGAACAACGCTACTACGCAACGCTTAGTGAGGATGCTAAGTGCCATGGATAATGCTTGTGCGCATGTGGTGATCGCAACTCATGAACGGGAGAACGAGAACCGCACCAAGATCTGCAGGCTGCAAAACAGAGTGGATCGCTTGAAGAGGGAGCTAGCATTGGCCAAAGGAGAAGCACCCCCTAGAGGAGCCAAGATCTGCACCACTGCAAGGAAGAGGGTTCACCTTCCACCACGGATACAGCTAGCACCAAGGACTTGCTTGCTGAATGGCCACGTCGATGATTAGAAGAAGACCTAGAGGAGTCAGAAGCCAGTACGCCTTTGGAAAGGTCAGGAGATAGTGGAACTCGCACCCATTCTGAATTGGAGTAAGGTGATACTCAAGAGGATGAAGAGGAACCCGAGTACAACTCCGATGCAAGAATAAGCTCTTCACCCCGTTGAGTAACACCTTAGTAGAAATTTATCCTAGAACGTTGTGTTAGTAGTTGTGTGCTTACGAGATGCTTGTGTGTGTGTGTGGTTTTAGATGGCAGTTTATGTTAAAGGGTGGTGATGTGACTGCTTAAGTTAGGAGTTTCCTGTTGGTGTGGTGTGAGTCTTAAACAACATAAATGTATAATTATTCAGTTCAGATCAATATAAGTGGAAGTTTAAGTAATATGTACCTATCCTAAGGGCCTTTTTCTTTTCTCGTCTTTGTTTCGATCCTTACAGATGGTGAACACTCGCAACAGCGGCAACCAAGACGCCAACACTAGACCCAACAACAACCATGGAGGTTCTCCCAACGGACCGCCGCCCCATGATGACAACCTCACCATTGCTCAAGTTCTCACACATTAGACTCAGCTCATGAACATGATGTTCCAATAAATACAGAATCAGCAGAACCAGGGACCACAACAACAAATGCCTCCTCCTCCACCTCAGAACAAGCTTGCAGAGTTTCTACGAGTAAGGCCTCCCACCTTCTCCAATACAACTAATCTAGTGGAAGCTGGAGATTGGCTTCATGCAATCAAGAAGAAGCTAGACCTGCTGCAATGCACCGACCAGGAGAAGGTCTCGTTTGCATCTCACCAGCTGCATGGCCCCACATCAAAGTGGTGGGACCATTTTCGAGCTAACAGAACTGAAGGCCAACCTATCACTTGGGCTGAGTTCGCAGCGGCCTTCAAGAAGACACACATTCCCGCGGGAGTGGTGGCTCTAAAGAAGCGAGAGTTCTAGGTCCACAAGCAGGGAAATCGGTCGGTGACCGAGTTTCTCTACAAGTTCAACCGCCTCGCCCGTTATGCACCTAAAGATGTTAGCACGGATGCCGAGCGATAGGAGAAATTTTTGGAAGGATTAAATGATAAGCTCTCTGTCTAGTTAATCTCAGGAGACTAATCGGATTTCCAGAAGCTCATTGACAAGGCCATCCGATAGGAGGACAAACACAATTGGATGGAGCAAAGGAAGCGCAAGATCGCTAGCTTCTAAGCTCAGCAGTCCAGCAGTCAGAGGCCACATGTGATAGGACCCCCTTAGACTCAGCAGGGAGGGTCATCGTCTGCACCCTGTCTCCAACGCCAGTTCTACAACAACAACACTGGCAATGGTGCTATGGCCAATCGTCCTCCCCCTTGCCTAGCCTTTGCGCCCGCACCGAGTCAGCAACTCAAGAAGGAAGTTGGAGGGAAGTCCTTGACTTGTTTCAACTATGAGGAACCGGGACACTTAGCCTCGTAGTGCGTGAAGCCCAAACCCCCTAAGCATACTGTACATGGTTAGAACTCCACTAGCGTGGTCAGAGCTCGTGTGAATCACGTCACCGCTGAGGAAGCCCAAGCTGCACCGGATGTCGTCCTGGGTACGTTTCCTGTTAATTCCGTTCCTACTACAATATTGTTTGATTCTGATGCTACACATTCTTTTTTGTTAGTAGGGTTTGCTAACAAACACGGGATACCCATCAGGAAGTTGAGAACACCTATCCTAAGAAATACACCTGGCCATCAAATGCCCGCAACCCAGAATAGTCCTTCTATGACTATAGAGATTATGGGCACCCCTTTTTTTGACCGACCTGGTCTTGATAGAATCCAGAGATCTAGATGTCATCCTAGGGATGGACTGGCTAACCCGGCACAAAGGGATAATTGATTGTGCCACTAGAATAGTTACTTTGACTTCTAGCGGTGGAGAGAAGGTGATCTTCCATGCCCTTTCTACCTCACCTTCTTCGGCATCTCTAAACCAGGCCGCCATAGCAGAAATCCCTGTGGTACGGGATTACCCTGATGTCTTCCCTAATGATCTACCGGGGATGCCACCCAAGAGAGACATTGAGTTCAGAATCGACCTAGCCCTAGGCACTGCTCCTATCCACAAGAAATCTTATAGGATGGGTGCAAATGAGTTGGTAGAAGTAAAGAAGTAAGTAGAGGAGTTGTTTGCAAAAGGTTATATCCGATCTAGTATGTCGCCTTGGGGAGCACCGGTGTGCAACCCATAGCAGAACCTGGAGACACGTCGCCACAGGGGTAGATGCTGCCAAACGATCACCTAGGAGGGACCCTGTCAAATAAACGCGCGCCGGTTTGTCCTAGACTCGGTAGGCCAGCTAGAACGTCCTCAAACGCTGTAGAGGCTAGAGACATCCAACAATTGGGGAATTGGAGGAGAATAGACGTGGGATACAGGTAGCAAGAATGAGAGAGATATAGAATATAGAGGTAGAGGGTAATAGATCAATTTTGACGATTGATTGATTGATTTGTGGTTTCTCAATTGGCCTTGGCCTCCTATATTTATAGGAGGGGTGATTTTACGTCTACAGGGTATTCTTCATGTCCTATTAGGCTTATAGATCAAGTACGACTCTAAAAACCCCGGTCTTAAGTAAGGAAATACGAGAAGGACTCTAACCGAAATCGGACTCGGGGCTAACGGTCTGACCGCCCGGACACCTGCGGTCTGACCGCAGTTCACTGTCTGGTCTGACAGGCCACACAATGGCGGTTAGACTGTTCTCCACGGGAAAGCTCCGGTCTTTTCTAAATTTGGCTTGAACTTGCTAAAAATCCAAACTAGTGCCAATTTGGGTGTCAACACATGCCCACTGCTTTTTTGGCAAACTTGTGAGCCGAAAAACACTAAGCACGGGTCAATTAAGGATGGTATTCACCAATACCGGCCATAAACACATCTAAGGCTATATGTTTACTTGCAATGAAATAATTTTACTTAGAGAGACCACCTCTTGTTTAGATATTACTGTTTTTTCTTTGGCCTCCACTCTTGTCTTACCATTTTTTTTGCGTTGATTCTTTTGTGACTGATTCTTTCGTGTCAATCGGCTATGAGATGAGTACGATTGATTATTCAAAATCGTTTGCTAAGGTAATGCCTATAATAGATAATAACATTATATATAAGTAAGCATCATCCACGTACTGTTGTGATGAAATAGTCATACATATTGGTTCTATCTTAGTTCATTTCTATAATACACAAATTGTACCAAACAATACTAGCATGCGTATAATTCATATTTCTTCGTAGCATAGCCAGGGTATTTAGCTAGTATTTTTAAATATTTGCATGGGATGTATGAAAATTATCTGTGCACACTTGTTACGGGAATTACTTTGATAGATATTACGATATTGTTGGATTTTATAAATGTATGATAATAGAAATTACTGGTAAATAATGCACTTTAGAGACGGCATTGATGTAAAAAACGACCTGTTTTTATGACCGAAGTGATTATATCAATACCATGCATCTAACAAGATCCAATTATTAACCATCACTACTGTTGACTGTTCCATTATCAACATCTGCAATCATCTTAGGCCGACAGAGGCATGTGTGGGCCATTTGGATTAACAATTATTAAAGAGGGAGTTAAGAGGTGTGTCCATTATTGCAAGTCGTCATGCTAGCTTGTGATCGATCGATCTGTTGCTGCGATAGCTTGCTCCTGTTTTTTGTGGTGCTGCATTGCTGCCCACGAAACTCCTGGATAGATCGATCTAGTACTAGCATTCTAGCTAGGGCCACCAGCTCTCTCCAGGAGTGCTATCTTGCTTAGCACTGCACTTGTTGTATCGATATGGTACGGCGCCAAACTGGAGATGTTGGTTTGTGATTTTTGTTCTATCATCCAAGAGATGATTCCGCCGGCATGCCGACTTCTTACGGCACAGTCATACTTCGTTTCATTACTGTATGGAAGTATATGCATGGACGCACTTTGCAGATAGGAGAAATGGCAAAATCACTAGCTATATTATTCGCAATACGGTATGAATAATTGTAAAGACAAATATTATATCTCTCAATGCGTGACCTGTTTGCGAGGAAACAAACTACACTAAGTCACATCTGAGATATGATCCACACGTCGAATCAAATAGCCCACGGAACCAAATTTATTCGTCCATACATCTAGCTACCTACTGTTAGCACACGTACTTATCACTTATCACCGTACAGACCAATCCTGCCAAAAAAATCGTGCGGCGATCGACGGCCCGGACGGACCGACGGAGGAGAGCCGGCCGGGCCTCCCATATGCATGCACCAACCCCTACAATCTGCCAATCTGCACGACACGACACGACACGATGCGACGCCCGCGCACGGCGGAGCTCTCGCGTCCGTCGCCTGCACCAACTTGCACGTACGCGCGCGCGCAAGTGGCCGTACATGATGCAACCCCCTCGCTACCTAGCTTAGCTAGCAGCCGCCGCCACCGCCGCCGTCCTCATCATCTGTAGCTAGCAACAGCAAACCGCGGGATCTCACCGATTTCGATCGGTTTCACGGCAGCCAGAGCACGCCGACCGGTCGCCTTGCACACGCGCGCGCGGGGGTAGAGGATGGATTTAGCAGCAGTAGCGCGTCGCGTCACGCGCGTCACCTGCGCGCGGATGTACGTATCAACGGTCGGGAGGTGCCAGCAGAAAACGACGTCAAAATAAACCGGGGAATCCGCATGCGGCTAGTAGGCAGCAGCTCGCTCCGGTCGAGCGCCGTCCGTTTGCTTTACGAAGGAGCAGTGAGCGAGCAAGCGCAACGGTTAACGCGAGGGCGAGGCAGAGCGGATGGGGGCGTCGTTTTTCGAGCAAAAGCGACGGCCCCGTACGTCCTGTGTGGATGCATCACGGTCTCATGGATTTGTCCCGTCCGCGTGAGTGGTACACATGTAACGGGCAGCCGGCCGCTAGCACCGGCCGCTGGAAATCTTCAAGTATACGGATGCAATTAATATTGTTGGGGGCAACTGGATACTTTTATTCTTACAGAACATGTATTTTTTTTTCATCGAGTCCTTTTCTTTTCAAGATAGAAATTTCTACTACTACATAAGTACGAAGAAAGAAAAAAGCGCTAGACAGCTAGTCTGTCCTGTCTTGAGTACGGAGATGTGAGCTGTCCATATATGTAGCTAGCAAGTGCCAAACATATTTGACACAATACCTAGTCTTAGTGATACCTTCGCAAGTCCAGCAGCCCAGTGGCTTAAATCTTTCTTTTTCGTGCACACGTTTTCCAAAATGATAAACGGTGTGTTTTTTATAAAAAATTTCTATATGAAAGTAGCTTAAAAAACAAATAGATCTATTTTTCAAGTTTTTAATAGTAAATACTTAATTAATTATATGCTAATAACGTTCTGTTTTACGTATGACTTATATAAGCTAAAAAATAAGCCTCTAACAGCATCATACTAGTCTTGTGAAGCTGGCGTTTTCCTGCATGGACGCCAATGGAACGAACGACGTGGATGTCATCTCTCCGTGTTTCTCGTGACACATTCTAGTAGATCTGCAGGGGAACTTGTGACGCCAATTGATTCATACTTTCCCAACGAAAAAGGAAGAAGATGCGTGTGAAAACAAATCAACACAATCACGCATCACACGCTAATTATAAATATTGTGTTTGCTTGAGCAAACATACAGGATCCGCATGACACCAACAAGACAAACAATGAGAGACGAAACAAACACTAGTATGAAAATTATTTTCAGAGACAGGCAAATAGGATTTACACAATCGGGCTGCCTACCCATCTCTACCAAAAGACCTGCATGAATGACACTTTACATAGAGAAGAAAAAGGCCACTTAAAACACCCACATGTGGAAAGGGTTTCCAACACATAAGGAAGTAAAGAGGCCCAGCTGCGAAAATAGTTTCCGCAAGTAGACCACTTAATAAGCCCTCATGTGGAAAAGTTTTCTGCAAGCGCTCTATCAAAGGTGCCCGCCTATGAAAATGTTTTCCACAGATGGCATGCCTACGTTGGCCGCCTCTGGAAAATATTTCCAAAGGCATAAATTTGGTGCTTTGTCCGCCTGTCGATAGTTTTGATTTTTTTCCCGCCAATACTGAAATTTTTTCCCTCCTATTTTTTATTTTTCAATTTTTATATATAATTCTTTCATATATTTATTATATAATTGTATATATATGACATATCAATCGTCATCGTATCGAATAATTACAATATTATTTTATGTACATAATTAAATTTTATTATACATATAGATATCACTATTTTATGCGTACATCTCTTTACACGTCATCATTTCACGTACATATATACATAAAATAATATTGTTTCATCGTGCATGCACGACATTGATCACTAGCTAGTAAGTACTTAAATTACTTAAATTAAATGCCTCTCTCACTCGGCAAGAATTTTAATTTTTTCATCTATCGCAAATATCCCTTGATGGTCAATGAACCAGCCATGCCTATGAAAGCATTCGTACTGGATGAAGCGGCACATGCCGCAACAAATGTTATCAATTTACTTATCTTCTAGTGCCTCGCCGTAATTAGGGATCATGGGCAACTGCAACGTAATATTGATAATTGCACACTAGAAGAGAATTATATTACGTTTAATAATATATATTATCACAAAAATTACAAATAGGTGTGAATCAGAGTACATATGTCTGCGAACGTATTGTACCTCTCATTGACCCTCAGGTACTCACACATATAATAACCGCATAGGATGATGCTTTTAGGTTGTTTGTGGCACTTCATAAAGCATGAAATTAGATAACACACGTAAATTAGTTGTTCAATCCTTGAACATATATTTATTTCAAAGTAGGAATTAAAGTGGAGATATAAATTGTGTATATTAAATGAAATTTTGTATGGACGGACATCTTCATCCTTTTTACTTTTTATTCGCTGCCTTCGTTGATGTAAAATTTGTATGCGCTGTTCAAACAATATATATATATATATATATATATATATATATATATATATATATATATATATATATATATATATAGAGTATGTATGTACGTGTGTGTGCGCGCGCGTGAAATCATCGTACATATATATGCCAAGCATCAATATATAATGACATATGTATGAAGAATAATTTTTGATATAGTATATTTTCTTACTTATTGAAAATTTGTATGAATTCCTTATATGTCTTCTCGTCCTTGTCGAGTGGGTCGAGGACCGTTATGCTGGCAAACTTCAGACCGTCATGCCCGGGAAGGGAGGAGGGGGCGACGGGCTGCGCAGGAGGAAGGAACAGAGGCGGCTTGGGCCTGCTCGGCTTGGCCCAAGAGGAGGAAATGGTATTTAATTTTAGTTTTCTTTTTATAAAACTCTGAAAATTATTATTGTTGCTTAAAATTATTTCTTGTGCTCTAAAAATTCAAGTAAAAATTGAGGGAACAATTTAGAGCATGGAGAATTTACAAAAAAAAAACTCCAAGCCACTTTTAATTTTTCTGGGACGTATTTTATTGTTCAATATTTCTTTTAAGCTTTTAATAATTTCTATTATTCCATTTAAAGGATGATTTTTAATTGGAATGAATTTACCACAACGTGACAATTACCTCTTCCGAGGGCCTGAGCCTATCTAAATCTCTTTGTCTTTTGAATCCATCCAGCTTTAGGTCCGACGTATAGCCCCTACATCTTTATTGTTGATATACAACATCGACACTGTCTTCACCCTGCCCGTTGATGTGCTCTTGAGAAGGTGGTGAGGACGAAGAAGGATAGTAAAAATGTGTAATCTTGAAAAAGATAATGGTGGTTTTTGATGGAGTGCTAAAGATAAGAACGAAAGTAACTTCTGATGCTGCTAAAGTAAACTTAAAACATTAAATGCTATATAACTAAAATTATGATCTTTCGATGATAGAGAATCAATTTTGCCTTATCTAAAATGTATTAATAAGTTGATAGAAATATCTTTACAGACGGATATTACTCTACCAATCTATTTTATCCATAGTCATGGAGAAGATTGATCTGTGACTGTAGGGACATATATGGCCGCATGAGCCTAGAGTCTAGATCTAATGACACTTGTCTGCTCTATAATTTGTTCTTTCTTTTTGTTCTCTGGGTTGGAAAGGTCTCAACATTTCCATCAGGACTGGGAGTCCTTTTCTTTGGATTTCCACCACAAATTCTGATGGACACTTAAGATTTCTGGACAGTGTAAAGAATTATAATTTGTTTGGCTTATAAGATAACTAATCACTCTAAGTTATTATAATTTGGATTCACCATAAACTGTGTATTTTTTATTTTTTCTTTGATTAGTGTGATAATTTCTAGGCCTCTAGAGCGAACAAAACCAAACTACACACTTTTGTGTGCACGTGATATCATATTGTATTCTGACAAAGCTTTGTATCCGAGTTATTCTACCTATGTTGTCCAATACAATTACTTGGAGGTGACAAAAAAATACTCCTATTTCTATGTTAGTTTGTCGTGTTGGCTCATGAATAGTAATCAACCATGGACAATCACACCATATGTATGGTCTTTGATTTGTGCATGAGAAGTGTTTCCAAGCAAAGAGGCTATTAATATTAATCATGCTAAAAAATCGACGAGTATGACCATGCAGCTAGGCATGCATCGATGTAACGCCCTAGCGTCAGGCGTAAAACATATTTAAATAAAAACCTGATTCATGAAAATTGGTTATTGTCGAAGTCATGCTTCTGTGCCGAGATCTCATTTCCTCTCTCTAAGTCAAGTTCCACCCATTGTGATCAACTCCCCATCTCCAAGAAATCAATCCAAATTTAATTCATCCATCCTTTGAATCCCTCCAAGAAATTCGACACCAACAATCAATTCTCTTATTCCCTGAAAAAGCTAAAAGTCTCCTGCACATCATGGGCCTCGCATTTCCCAGCCCATTCATGTGCACCCTGCCGCTTGGCCCACTTGGCCGTCCCCTTCCCTGTGCGAGCATGTGCCGCACACGTGCCGTAGCCGCGAGAGAGGGATCTCTCTTTGTCTCTCTCTGCTCCTCACCTTCTCTCTCTCTCGCTCTCAAACCCTCCCGTCATCGCTGATTTTTTTTTGAATCCGCGCCGAACGAGCCTCTGATACCTCCGTTTCCCACCTGGGCGCCGACCACCAATACCGCCGCCGTCACCACCCTGCTCCGACGACCGCCATGTCCTGCTCTGCTCTAACCTAGCCTCGCCGCTTTGCCGTCATCCCTTTCCATCACCCCGGCCCCGCCGCTAGATGCCAAGCGGAGGACGGGCTTGCCCAAGCACTCTCCTGTCTCGCCGTCCCAAAAGCGGGAGAACCCGCTCCCCTTTTCTCTCCTCCGCCCGCTTTTGTGCCCGATGCCCTCGCTCACTTTCTCTTTTCCCACTCGGAAGCAGAGCGCCCTGCTCCACCCCTTGTCACGATCCGCGGTGGAGCGCAGACCGCTGACGCCGACAATGCCAACTCACCGTCCTCACCTTGACCGTGCCAGCTCGCCGTCCCCATGGGAAATCCCCTCGAGACCCCTGGCCAACCGACCTCGCCATCGCCTATAAAATCCTCGCCTCCGTCTTAGGCCTTCCCTTCCAAATTCTTCTTCACCGTACCGCCTTGAAGCCCGTCCAGGTCGCGCCGTACCCGGGACCGCTGCATCCGTCGTCGGTCTCCCTTCTTCTCTGCCTATTCGCACCGAGGCACAAACGATCACGTCCGTGCCACCAGCCGCTCGTCACAGCGCTTCTTCACCTCAGTAGCACCTCGCACTCCGTTTTCCCTCTCTGTCTCTTCCATAGCTCATGTGAATGGCCGCCAGTGCACCCCGAGACCTAGACTCTCACCGTAGATGCCGGCGCACATTCGCCGTGTCTCCACCATTCTATGTGCCGCCGCCTGCCGCTTAGCGCCGTTCACTGTCGACCCCGATGCGGGGAACCACTCCTAGGACCCCTAAGGAGCACCCCAGAGCGCGGAATTGGACTAGGGACGACCACCGGAGAAACACCCAAATTATCGCCACTGTCGGACTCCACCGCGATTCTCCGCCGTCGTACCCCATCCACCGAATTGGAACCGTTGGCCACTTTACCATCAATCTCCGCTCCTCGCCAGCGCCTTGCTGTTCCCCGTCTCCCGGTGGTTCCCTCAGACTAGCTCCACTGTCGCTGGCCATCCGATCGAGCTACTGTTCTTCTTCCACCTCCCTACACTCCATCCCTCTGTTAGCCCCGTCCTCATAAACCAAGAGGCTGACAGTGGGCTCCGCGTGTCAGATCGGGCCTGCTTGTCAGAGCACGTCGTGCCCTACCTAAAACCCGGTTGGGCTGAGAGACCGCTCGGCCCAAGTCCTCCTCGGCCGCGTGGGCCTGGTTGTAACGCCCAGAAATTCACCACCAGAATTCTGAACATTTCTGTGTATTAAATCCCTGTCCAAGAAAAATCAGGGTGCACAATACCAAGTTGCCATACAGAGGGCGTCTTACAAACTGAATAAAAATTGTCTTACATAAATGCAGTGGTAAAAGATAGAGAAAGCCTATAAACAGCTACCCACGCGGAGGTTTCCATTCCATAGGCAGCTTGACGGTGGATCCAGCCTAGTCCTCCTGACGAACAGGTACTCCACCAGTGAGAGAGAGAAAGGGAGCAAGACTGAGTACCACCTACAGTACTCAACAAGTCACACCCGCAATTATGCACAATGCACGGGAGACAAAGATAGGTTCAGGGTTTATTTGCATAAAAGCAGTTGCAAACAATAGTAGTTCGCAAACAGTAAAAATATTGATTAATTAAACAGTATTAATTCTCCACCGATCAACTCTACACCACATTGACCAGGCCCACCCATCCATCCTAACCCTACAGCAAAACTTTAAGTCAATTTATTAAGGTGAGACTAATCACGGTGAGTCTTAGACCAAATGCCCATAACCGCGGGTGCGGCTATTCGAATAGATTTTAACTTTGGCCAGAGATATACAACTGTACCCACAAGACACAGCCCCACACACATTCCCGTGTGCCGGTGGGTCACCACGACACCCCGCGAGAGGCTGTGATAGGACCGTTCACTCAACTCCTTCCTAACCATCCACACCACGCTGTGGTTGCACCTACCGACAGGGCACACCGTATCGGCCAGCTACCCCCTTACGCCACAATGGATCTAGAAGCCGATTAACCCGTCCCCAGACCGACCCAACTCCATCACACCCATTCTCACCAACAATGCCTAGGAGAGGGAGAAGGTACGCTACAAGTCCATCCGTTGCCCACGCTGGCTTGTGGTATGTCCGAATAATTGCCCAAGGTGTTCCCGCGAAGCAGTCTTTAATTGCCATGGGTGTGACTAGCAAAACCATACACTCACAGCCCATCGTTAAGGTCACATTATTGTTATTTAGATTACTATGCCTCAAGTTCCATTTCCCGACATAAGGTCGAACAAAGAATATAACAGTAAAGAATTACCCCCAAAGTGAGCTAGTTGATTCTAAGCATGGCTACGCAATCCTGAAAACATATTCTAGTCATATTATTATCCAGGTGACAAGGAAGAGGGTTCATCAAGCTACGGTCATCAACTACATGTATAAAGGTCATTTCTCGTACCACATGAAATAATAAAATATACATGTTAATTTAAATAAAACAAAGCATTTCAACAAAACAGAGGTGCGAAATGGTTAAGAATACGATGTAACTTGCCTTGCTCTGGCTCTGCAAACTTTGCAACAACCTCGTAATACACGGGAGGGTCAACTGCGTCGGATTCTATAGCATTCAAAACACAAACAATTAAAAATAGTACATGTGGGCACTGAAACAAGAGCTAAAAGTATTTTTAATGGATTCTTCGCATTTTTTAGATTTACTAAAATTTGAATGGAATTAATCGGAGCTCGTATAAATTAGTTATGAATTTTTAAAGTTTTACTATGTTTTTACTATACAAAAATAATTTCCAAATGATTTATTGCGTAATTAATCAGATTTATGGCATCAGCGGACCGCGGGGCCGACATCGACAGGCAGGGCCCACGGGTCAGTGGCGCCGAGGGGACGGCGCACGGTGGACGCGGTCCACTGCGTCCCAACGCAACCGCGCCGCGTGGCAGCCGACGTGGCCGCCACGGCGGACGAGGCCACCGACGTGGCGCCAATGCGGTGCCAACGTGGCAGAGAAGTGGGCGCCCGCACGGGCGCCGCGCGGATGGCCCCGATCTGCCGAGGTAGATCAGACGGCCGAGACCGAACAGGGCGCTGCCCTGCCGGCACAACTGCGTCGCGGCGGAATGCGTGGCCCGATGGTCACCGCCGCATTCGGCATGGCGGAGAGCGGCGGAGAGCAGTGGGGGAGACAGGTAAGTGGAGGGTGCCTCACCGAGAGTCGGCGACGGCGGGGAGGCGGTGAATGGCGGTGAACCGAGACGGGGAACGACACAGCAGTTCGGGAGCTCGACGGCCAGGGCGTTTCGACGATGATCGACGACGGCGGAAGGGCGGATGTCGATGAGGGGATCCTGGCAAAGGTGTAGAGGAAGTTAGGGCCGAAATGGCTGAGTAAATTGGCGGAATTTGGTGGCCGAAGGCCGGCAGCGGCACTCACCGAAAGGGACGACGAGGAGATCGGGCTTCCGACAGCGAGGGAGCTCGCGGGGGTGGCGGCCTAGGGGCTCTGGAGTGCGGCGAAGCCGGTGGTGGCTAGAGGCGGGAGCGGCGGCAGCTACAGCCGCGGCAGCGCTCAACTAGAGGCAGTGGATTGCGGCGGTGGCTCGGGATTATGTCGCGCGAGGGGTTAGAGGGCACGGGAGGCTCGGGGAGCTGAGGGAAAATGAGTGGAGGGGTACGGTGATGGTTTAAGTAGATGCGGGGAGGGCGAGATCGTGGCCGAGGTGGCCGGATTTTGCGGAAAGAGGGAAACAGCGGCGAGGGCGGGAGGTGTGAAATTCGGACGAGGTGGTGCGCAATAGGGACAGGGGACATGGGGGAGTGGAACAGGGACTCAGTCCGCCCAATCTGAACCGAGGGCAGAGGCGGTAGGTGGCGGCAACAGGCGCCAATCCAACGACGGGTGGGGATTTTCCCCTCCGGCCGAATCGGCCGGAGGAGGAAGACAAGTCTGACGTGTGGGCCCTGGTCCCACACATCAACGGGAGGAAAGCGACGAGTGCGGGGCGGCTTGCTGGCAGGCAGGCCTCAACCGTCAGCGGGTGCGGGGAGAGGAGGCGTGGGCGTGCAGGCCGCGCAAGTAGGCCGCACAGGAGTGGGCCACGGCCCGGGGAGAAAAGAAAAGGAGGAAAAGAAAAAAGGGGGAAAAGAAAAAATAAAAGGATTTCCAGAAGGGAATTAATTCTAATAATTTGTTTTGATTTATTAAAATTGCTTCCCGTGCTCTAAAAATTTCAATAAAAATCCTGTTAGTGCATTTTAGCAAGGGGAATATAGGAAAAATACTCCTAGCCATGATAGATTATTATTTTGTATTTTCTCATTTAATTAATTCCCTTGGCCTTTATTAAACAATTTCTTTGGGGCTTTTTCTTTAATATATTTTTGTGTGGCATTATTAAGGGAAAACTTAGGGTGTGACACTGGTCCTGCGCACAGGCGTCCCTCTGTTCCCCCTGCGCTAACGGCTGGGCCCCGCCTGGCAGTAACCCGAGGGGGAAAATCAAGAAAAACAATTTCATAAATCATTTCCAATAGCTAGAAATTACTTAAACCTTCCAACCGTTCACCCGATTGACTCCGTTCTAGCTCCTAATTTTTTCTAAAAATGAGATCTATCCGATGGCACGCTTAGAAGTCACTAATAGGGCTATTATCCTAGTATTTTCGTTGAGTTGTCTCGTTTCGCGTGTGGCATCGGAGTCGGAGGAGCCTCAGGACGCGGATCTCAAAGGAGAAACTTCAGGCCTTGAGTCCTTTGAACATGTTGCGCCCATAATTGCGAAACTAAGTAATTTATTTACCAAAATCGTATTAACTAGGCTACAGTGAAGAATTTTCTTGGCCTCGATCGCGAGACGACCGACGGGCCGCTAACCTATTTGCTGCATTGACCCCTTGACTAACTGCGATCCCCTGAACATCCTTGCCACCTTCCTTAATAGATTCCGGTATCTGTGCCGACAGGCATGATACCGGTGATCGCCTATTAAATTTAAAAATGATCACGATGGGTAAAACTTGGGGTTATAAAACCTTGGAAAACCCGACACCTGGGTCAGCGCCTTGAAAATAAAATGATTTTACAAAAACCGCGATGTGGGGATCGTTCCAGTAGGGCGAGTATTCTGCATTGCAGCTAAGAACCGATTCCTTTGGAATTTCATCCGAACATACAATAGTACAACCACATGGGTGATATGGGATAGCCCCTGGCTGAGTAACTAGCCGCCCAGGGATGCCTTGCATGTCATTGGACTATGGATTGTGCGAGAGGGCGACGGGGATGCCTCCTGGGATCCTGGCATAGTATGGTCACGGACCTACCCTATCGTTAGCCATGGACCTCTCCAGTTGACATGGGGTAACCTGGTTTCGACTTCGGAAATGCCTTGTCACGAAAACCCTTATCACCAGTCATGTCTGCTCATTCGCGAGCTGGGTGATAGGGTAAATTGTGTCGTGTTGGTAGAGCGTACCCCCTCTTTAGAGATCTAAATTGTTTGAACAGCTGTGCCCACAGTCATGGGCGGATGTGAGGTGATTCTTTAGCGTAGTTTTGTTTGACTGCTGCATGTGAAAGGATGTTGTGGATCGGGAATCCGTTTTTGGAAATGTGGTGAAGCTGTCGAGAACAGCAGGGCTGTGGGTCCGATGTTGTTGGATCAGCTGGTGCAGCTGGATCCCGGAGGCCAACTCTTGAGAGTTGAGCTGAATCAAAGACTGATACATTTCACTCCGATTCGGGCGAGACTCGACCTCGTTCAAATCGTTGAGAAGCACACAGTTAGAGTATTCAAAAGAAATTCAAATAAAAGGGATTACAAAGCAACCAACCACTCTTTGAAGCTTGCATTAACTACCTAAGTTCCTATGCTTTGTTGAGTACACTAGTACTCACCCTTGCTCTATATATATCTATCCCCCTGTGTTGGAAGACGAGATGGATCCAACCGACGAGGAGTTCTTTTAGGAGCATGCTGAATTCGAGGAGTTCTAGGGTTTTGGCTTAGTTCCCAAGTCGCACTTGTGGCTTTGAGCTAGTTTCCGTTTTTGCTCTTTTGCTAATGTATCGTTGTGAACTCAGAATATGTCCGCGGTTCTAACCTAGATGTAAGACTATGTCTATTAAAGATAAGTTGTGACATAGCGGTTCCATCGTCTGTTGTACTAACACTGTATTCCTGGAACTGGTATGTTTAAAGACTGGTACATTTATATAGGGTAATTCTACGGCTCAGACTCATCTTTCCCAAAAGGTCAGTTTAAAACGTAACAATCAATCAATGGATCGCCAGCCACGGCCACATATGCGAGCATGCCTGGCCCCTTGCGTGCGCCCACCGTGACTAACGGCACGCTGAGACGTAAATGCATGTGGACTCTAGTTGCCGATTTCAGATTTTATCCCATTTGATTTTGTTAATTGGAAACCAAGTGGGTTTTGCTTTCCCGTTTTAGAATTAGAGTCCCGTTGTTTCCTTAAATCTTAACTGTTATAATTTAGACTTACCATAATTTAACTGTGTAAATTTTTTTTTCTTTAATTAATATGGTAATTTCTAGTCTTTTAAGCGAACGTGATGGCTTTTTTAGCTATCTTTATAATATAATAGATAGATAGATAAATATTTAGCTGCCCAAACACACCTTACAAATTGCATGGGAGAAAAATGCGAAAGACACTAGCTAAAACGCCATTTTCCACTCATTTAAAATAACATAGCAACTCGTGCACATAATTTGATAGGGGCGACCTAGCAACAAAAGTCATGGTTTGGACGCAGCAATCAAATAGGAGGCAATAATGTACACAATGATTGGTTTCTCATAATTTAACAGCATTAAATTTCTTATTATCCATATATGCAGAAAAAAATTGATAATAAACGCTACTCCCTCTATCTCAAAATATAAAACACAACTACTTTTTTTTCTGTCTCCTAATAGAAGCCACACGTACCAGGACAATCCAAACGAGGAGATCACTATAATTATTTGTTGGTTTTTGTGTTAGTAGGAGTTATGCCTTATATTTTGAAATAGACAAATTAGTTTTTATATATACTATTACATCCAATTTTACATGAATGTCATCTTGAATTGCCTGTAATCAACCAAAAGAACTTTATTCACTATTATTCGAAACTCCATGTGAAAAATATCATTAATATATTTATCAAGAAAAAATAGATTTATAATTAATGAATTTGTCAAAAAATACTTTCGTAATAATATATATAAGAACAACTTTCTGGGTTTCCAGTGAAATTGACAGAAAATTGACGACATGTTAGGGTTATAATGAAAAGTCGACAGAGCATGTTATAGGGCGGGGAGATGAGATCACACGTGATGCATATCGATGATTTAATTATAAAAAGGTATAGTAGGGGAAAAGGCCAAAAAAAAAAAAGGAAACAGATACACACATGCTGCATGCAAGAGAGCATGATTAGCGTCACATGCCATACACGACTATTTTAGAATTTGTGGATCAACCTTATCGTCTTATAAGCATATACCCCGGTGAACCAACCCCAGATCTAACCACTGATAATTGCGATATCTTATCATGTATCGCACGGCACACGAAGCTTCATACCCAAGTTGCGAGAAAAAAAAAGAAACCCTGAAAAACCGATCAGCTTGGTCAGGTGCATAAAAATACTTGCGCTGCACGGCCATGCCCATGTGATTCGCACCCCCTAAAGCAACGGCGAGAGAAGGTTAAAAAAAAAAGGAGAGGTAGAAAAGGTCGCGAAACAGCGTCAAATCTGCTCTGCTCGCCGGGCTACCGCCGGGTCACCGTCGCACCGACCAAGGCCGAAAACTTCCACCAGCGTCAAGCGCGCGCACCCAAAATCCCACGAAAAATACCCCAGTGCCCTCCACGCCACGCTGCGTTGCACCTGCGCGCCGGAGCCCACCAACCCGGCGGCACCTGGGTTTCACGGTCTCACTACCTCCCCGATCCGTGAAAAAACCGGTGCGTTTTTTAGCGTAATCCTCCCGGACCCGGTGCCGCAAGCGACAGGAGAGCGGGGCGAGCAGGTCATAGCTCGTTGGTTTTTAACCCCGCCCCGACCCCGAGTCGAGCAGTCGACCACTCAGTGACGCGCAGGGACGGACGAACGACGCCACCACCGCAACAACTCGCACGCGCGAGCTCGCCGCTAGTTGCTCAGTCGCAGGGGGGCGAGGCGGGCGGGCCACAAGAGAGAGGGGGCGGGCGTCCCGGTCGGGGATTGCGCTGGTTCGATCCCCCGGCCCCGGGGCGAGGCGAGTTCGATCTCTCCTCGATCTCTCTCCCTCCCCTGCCTCGCGCTCGCGGGCGGACGTCGCATGCGGCGGCGAGGCGAGGCAAATGCGGGTAGATTCGTTGGCGGAGGAGGAGCGGTGAAGAGGCAAGCGGGGAGCGAGCGATGCAGACGGAGCAGCAGCAGCAGCGGAGGAAGGTGAGAGGAGGTGGCAGTCGGTGCCTCGAGAAGGCAAATTTTTTTTGGGTGTTCCTCGCCCGGGTGGTTGGGTTTTGGTGGAGGTGGTCTCATGGGTTGTTGGCGTTTGGAGATCGGTTGGTCCGGCGGGTTGAAACGATCTTGGGCTATATGGAGTCGTAGGATTTTGTGGAAAAGAATGCCTTTTTTTTTTCTTGCGGAGCTTTGGATTCGGATGCGTATGAGCGTAAGGATTTGTTCTTGCCATTGTTTTCTGCAGCTTTTTCCTCGACATTTTTTTGGCGAACTGTGGTGAATTTCAGTGGATTTTGAGCTCGGCAGTCGCTGTAGTTCTCGATTCTCATGTTCCATTTGTTCGCAAAAGAGATTTTTTTTTCCTTCTACTTTCTCCGGATCAGAAATTATCTGAATTGTCAGAAGGTTCTCCGTTGGATTTAACACTGGATGCCTTCTTGATAATATCTGAAACCTTCTGGTGCTGCGCCGACGTCTGCTTTTGCGACCTCGAAATGAAATGGCATCCTTTGACAACTTAACTTTTCCCGAGTCAGTCGAATACTCGTTGCTCCTTGATGAAGCACTAGTAATTCAGAGACTTTTTCTTACGCCCTTCTAATCCGAGATAACACATCAGGGAAAGGAGATTAATTCAGATGCTACTTAGAGTCATCACAAATGCGGTATAAGATTCGCTGAGTAGATATGTTTATCCTAATCCAGCTCTGCGGCCTTTCTTACCTTGTTTTTTTACTTGCAAGAAAAGAATAGCCAATCATTTTAATTATCCCAGTGGATTATCTAATCAATATATTCCATGCCCACTCGGGAGGCATATTGATCGAGATGGTTTTATGCCCCAGGGGCAAAAGAGCACTTCATAAGAGTCAGTATTTGGCTTTTTTTAGTCTCGTTCGGTCTTATGCTTGATTGTGCTGTTTTGCTCATTGCTGGAGAGTGGAGACCAAGGAGTCTTTGCATCAGAAGGGGAGGTGTAGATACTGCCTTTTCTGATACATGAGCTACTAGAGTCCAGTTGCTCGTTCTAGGATCTGTCTGAGTTTGTTGAACGCAGATTAACAGCCTGTTGTTTCAGTGGTCTGTTAGGAAGTAATCTTCTATGCAAAACAATGTACAAGCTGTCTTCTTGACTGTTATATTCAAGATATTAACTTCGAATTGTTTCTCTAGAGTTGTTTCATGCAAAGATTAAAACTTTTCTAGCGCTTTACAAAGGTCTTTTTGCAGTAGGCTGGGGCATGTGACATTGATCTTATTGCTTGAGGATGATGCTACTCACTTAAATTTGGCCTTCCCTTTTATATCGAGTATTCCCTCTTTTTTAAACAAGCTGTTTACTGCACAGTGTTAACTCATTTTATTGACTTCTGTTCAGGGTTCGTCGGACATGGATTTCTTCAGTGAATATGGTGATGCCAACAGATACAAAATTCAGGAAGTCATTGGCAAAGGAAGCTATGGTGTAGTTTGTTCAGCTATTGACCAGCATACTGGTGACAAGGTTGCAATCAAGAAAATACACAATATCTTTGAACACTTGTCTGATGCTGCCCGAATCCTCCGTGAAATCAAATTACTCCGGCTATTACGGCATCCTGATATAGTTGAGATCAAGCATATAATGTTACCTCCATCAAGGAGGGACTTCAAGGACATCTATGTTGTTTTTGAGCTGATGGATACCGATCTCCACCAAGTCATCAAGGCAAATGATGACTTAACCAAAGAACATCATCAGTTCTTTCTCTATCAGATGCTTCGTGCTCTGAAATATATTCATACTGGTATGCCTCTTTCTAGAAACTGAGATCTGAGCTAGCACACTGTTTATTGATGTGCTGTAATATTGAGTAGTGTCTAGGGATAATTTTTTTCTCTGAAATGTTTGGAAAAGTTTATTCACACTTTTTGGGTTCTTTGTTATGCTTTATTGAGAGCATAAACGATCCTTTTTTGTGTGCTCACACATGAATTTAACACAGTGCTAACCCAATAAAGAAGTCCACTATACACAAAGGAAATTGTCTTTCCCACATCAATTATGTCTTTAGTTGCATGTTCTGTTCATTATATTAATTTTGATTTCTTGAGGTTCTGTTTGTTGCCATTCTCTTATTTCTTTAAAGTATTTCCCATTATTTTGCACCGTTTGTTGATAAATATATACTTTACTTTCAGTAAAAAAATAGATACTTTACCTGCACTTTATTTGTCTGTCTAGTAATTGTACAACAGGTCATCATAAGTATTGTCTGCTATTCACTGTTGAGCCATTAACATTATCACCATTAAAAATCCTTTTCATCGAGTTTTAAACTGCATGCCCATTTAGCAGATCTTTCAGAATGGGGGAGATGTAGTATTTCCTTTGTCCTGACCATCAGTTTATGTATTGCAGCTAATGTCTATCATCGTGATTTGAAGCCAAAGAATATATTGGCAAACGCTAACTGTAAACTCAAAATATGTGATTTTGGTCTAGCGCGAGTGGCGTTTAATGACACTCCTACAACGGTATTCTGGACGGTATGTGAAATTCGATAGTAGATTCATACATTGCATTACCTGCAAGATTAGATGCATATTTAATTTGATTATACTTTTTGCCACTTAAATCTTATCTTCTATTTCATAATTTTCTTGGTATGTTTTTTTGCAGGATTACGTTGCTACTAGATGGTATAGGGCTCCTGAGTTATGTGGTTCTTTCTTTTCTAAGGTAATTAATCTGCACTTCTTTTTTGTTGTTTGTTGGAATATTGCTTGCGCTACTTTCCCCAGAAGCATGCTTTATGTCATTGCTGAATTGCTGTTAAATTCAATTGTCACATCCCTATACAAGGTGCCGCTATGGTTTTCTAAATGCTCTTCTGTTTGTGGCACTGTACATATTTTATCATAGAGAAGTGTAATATTTTTATATAATACATTGAGGGACATGCCAATAGAATGGTCATGACAGCTCTTCTAGAGCTTAGTATTCATGGCCATGCACAACTGGTGGTACTAGCCAACATGCTGGTATATAATAGTTGTCACTTGTCACTTTGGGTCCCTTGCTTGATATGCAAGCCATTTGTGGCAGTCATAGCAACTACTACCATTGATACTGAGTGGCCTTCCAAGTATTTATCATTCACAATTCAAATTAACTAGTGCTCTTTCATGTCGTCATAGATCATACTTCACATTTTGTAGCCTCTTTCTCATTCCTCCAAGCCTTTGTTTGGATCCTTGTCAATGGCTGTGTGCCTATATTCTGTTTTATGATATCTGACTAATTTTATCTTGATTAATTGGGTTCACTACATACCCTACAGATATATTACTCTTTTAAAACTTCATATAGCACCAAAACTGTTGCTTGTTTATTTTTCCTTGAGTTGTGACAGTCGTCTATACTTTGGGATGTATAGACTAAGTAATTATATGCGGTAATTTTTTCTGAAGGATTAATGTCTATGTGCTAAATTTATCCTGTTGTACATAACCCTTTTTATGCCCAAGTTACCCCCATAGCTGAATGTGATTTTACATCATGCCATTCATCCCCTTTGATTCCGATTTGGCTATTAACCAGTTGGCATATCAGGGATCATTCCTTCCAAATTGTCTTGTTCAGAAGATGCATTCTCCTACAGAACTTAACATAGACGACATTTGCTACCTTTTTAGTAGGTATTGCCTTCATCGATAATCATAGATAAACTATTAGTATTATTTTGTTTGGTTTGGAAAGTACAGCAGTAACCTGGGTGCTTATTCTTCTGTTTGATATCTAGGCAAATTGATAAGATTAATGCAGTTAGCTGACATTTTTATAACTGTTATGCCAACTATCAACTAATATCTTGTCTGTCCCTCTTTAAATTTCAATGTGTATATTTAATTCAGGATGCTAAATCAGATTGTGCTGTGCAGTATTCACCAGCTATTGACATATGGAGTATTGGCTGCATTTTTGCGGAGATTTTAACTGGGAAGCCTTTGTTTCCTGGTAAAAATGTGGTTCACCAGTTGGATCTGATGACTGATCTCTTGGGTACTCCATCAATGGATACTGTTACAAGGGTATGCTTTGCTTTTCACTAATGACTAATGCTCCAAAATGAACTGTCCATAATAAATGCCAAGTATCATGTTGCAACTGCAGATTCGGAATGAGAAAGCAAGGAGGTACTTGAGTAGTATGAGGAAAAAACAGCCAGTACCTTTTTCTGAGAGATTCCCAAAAGCTGATCCTGCCGCACTCAAACTTCTGCAGAGGCTTTTAGCATTCGACCCCAAGGATAGACCAACTGCCGAAGAGGTTAAATTTTCTTAATGAATGTTAAATTCAGAAATCCGTAATTTGTACTTCCATGTGATAGCTGCACCTGGTGTTGTAATTTGGTGTTGAAATCATTCTAATGATATTCATTTTCATTGATGTACATATCAGGCGTTGGCTGATCCATATTTTAAAGGCCTTGCGAAGGCAGAGAGGGAACCATCATGCCAGCCAATAACAAAAATGGAGTTTGAGTTTGAGCGGAGAAAGGTGACCAAAGAGGATGTGAAGGAACTTATATTCCGCGAGATACTGGAGTATCATCCCCAACTTCTCAAGGATTACATGAATGGAACCGAAAAAACAAACTTCCTATATCCTAGGTTCGTGCCATAAATTCTCTTCCATCAGTCATTCTCCCGCACCTCCCTCTCTTTGTTTTTTGTTTATTCCCATCTTCTGCACCCCATTGATTATAACTAATACATTTTGGGTGGTGCCTAATCGTTATGGTGCAGTGCCATTGACAACTTCCGGAGACAATTTGCTAACCTGGAAGAAAATGGAGGGAAGAATGGAGATGCTGTTCTGTCAGACAGGAAACATGTTTCGCTCCCAAGGTGGTTAAAACCATTTGAACCATCAGTGGTTTTCTTTCCATGACAAATATATTTTCACGATTATGATGCCAAGGTCGTTTTCTGTTAAAAAAAATGCATCAAATCAACAGATTGCTCATACTTGCATGGTTATGAAACTTTGTTCGTGATTTATGGTACTACAAAATCTCTTTACACAACAGAAAGTGGGTGAATTGAGTTGGTATCAATAACAGAGGCTGCCCTTGAAATTTGGTGCTGACCTTTAATTTCTAATTTGCAGGACTACTACAGTTCATTCTGCTCCAATTCCTCCCAAAGATCATCAGAATATAACTTCCCAAGTACCGCAAAGGATTCCAACAGGTAATGGTTTCTCCTAAATAAATTTATCCATCGTTCAGTTCTTCAGATGGAACCATCTGATATATTTTCTTCTGATAATTTCTCAGGTAGACCAGGAAGAGTGGTTGGCCCTGTAATACCATTTGAGAATTCAAGTGCAATGGGCCCATACAATCAACGAAGGGTGGTCAGGAATCCAGTGCTTCCTCCAGCCACCACCAACCTATCAGCATACGGGTACCACCGGAAGTCAGACAGCGCAGAAAGAGAGCTCCAGCAGGAGCTTGAGAAAGATCGCATGCGGTACCAGCCATCAGAGCATTACATGGATGCTAAGGTGGTACATATGTCCCATGACTTGAGGTCTTCATCTTACTACGTTTCAAAGGCGAAAGCTGATGTAGCAGACAGAGCTGCCTTACAGTCCAACATGATGCAGGGAATTGGCCCTTTTAATGGCATTGCTGCAGTTGGAGGTAACTACAATAAAGTCAGTGCTGTTCAGTATGGAGTCTCAAGGATGTATTAGGTGCAATGGCCTGTTCCAAAATGCTCCGCTGAGCTGAATTAATAACATGAAAGAATCTAAGTACTCAAGTGCCTTATCAGCCAAAGAGTCAGACAGAAGAATACATGATCAACAATCTGATCGAGGAAGCGTCGAGGTGGTGAAATTACAGATTGTGAAAAAGACAAACATCGTGCTAGCCATTGATCTAGCCTCTCAAGAAAGGCATGCCATATTGCCATGCCATCGGTTATTTGCTGCTAAGAAGAAAAAGAAATGGAGAAAAGGGAAAAAGATGAGCGAGTGGTCTATGTACTTTGAATGAAAGGAAAATTGTGGGAATAAAAATAGTGAGCTTCTGTATATACAATAACTTGATTCTATATATTACTGCCAGAGACAGCCGTTTCTTTTGTTCCTCGTGTGGTGGTGTGTATTTCCTTTTTTGTATCTCTGGGTGTTTAGAGCAGTTCACTTGTAGAATGGAGTACATTTTGGTGTAAAATCAAAGTAACAAAAACAAATCTCAGGACTATAGAAAGTGGTAGTGAACTGTTGCTCTCTTTTTAGAGTGATGGGAAATGATAATGAATTGTTACTTCAGTCTAGTATTGATAGGGCTGACCACATCACTGCTGTTACAGCAGTCAAGCAGCATCTGAAGACCAGAATTTAAATACGACTAGGTGGTAGCGTGGTTCAAATGCTATGAAATTTTAAAAAATTGAGGAAAAATAGGAGAAACTACATTTCGACGATGGTGAGGTTTACTTCAAATGCCACGACGGTTTCACACACTCGACGGAGAAAAAATAAGGTAAACATAAGTTTCTCCAACCTAATTACATGAGGAAATCAATTAATTGCTAATTGAGAATCTGACACCAGGAAACAGAGTTCACTACCATCGGTAGTGAAACTGACAGGGTTCACCCGACGGTAGGGTGTTTACCGCCCCCCGTGGTTACGTGGTAACCGCTAAAAACCTAAATTTGTATTCCAAATTTTAAATTTTAAATTTTGAACTCCATACAGTAATACAATGTTATCATGCGATAAACTACAATATGTTAAAGCTGAAAAAAACTAAAAAAATATAAAACGTAAAAATTTTAGAAAATTATGAAAAATTCAGAAAAATTATGGATCTCCAGAAAAATAATGTAATATTATATTATTTTTTTATAACCCTTGCTATATTTTTTTACTTAAATAAAATAGAAATTATACCCCAATATATCTCTTATTTTTTTTCAATTCCGGTGAAACGCCAAACTATAAAGTAAACTTTTATCATTTTTACAAACTTTGTTCAGCAAATAAAAATAAAAATTAAAAATAGAAATTAGGTACTACTTGTAGAATTTTTTTAAATTTTTTTTATTTTTTAAATTTAAATTTAAACAAAATTCATTACCCTTACCGAACCCACGGCACAGGTAAGAACCCTGCCAACTGATCGAACGGTAACATCAAATGTATGGGATACTTAACACGTGAGCATAGAACAAGTTTGTAAAGTCCACTTTCATTTCCGGCAGCATACTATGTACAAAACTGTTTTAAGAAATACGAGGATATGTACAATTCACAACTAGGTCTAGCACCAAAATTCTTAATCCTATGAAAACCACCCACCGTAAAAAGGAAAAGTAAAAGGTCAACAAGCCCAGTTAACAAGTTATGTTTCTGTTCCTCTATCTGAGTAAACGAAAAACTATTCCTAACATTTATTGGAAAATCTCTGCAATATCCTTTTTGTTGCCAAACTTTTTGGCAATTATGGGTCGGACATCATCCGCAAAAGCAAGGGCCTCCAGGAATGGAATCAGCTGAGGTAATGCCTCATCTGAGGAGTCGTTAAACCAACTCTCTATGGGTATACCATTATTCACTTGGAGCTGGAAAACCTGAATGGAACATGGAAATGAATATTCAGATGCTTGTCAACTGGCGTGATACTTTATGCAGGTCATGCTGTGTAGATGAATGGAAGCTTTCAAAAATTCAGAGAGATGTAGGTCCAGTGCACTATAATACACTGAACCTTGTTGAACACAGATGTGACAACATCTAGACCACAAAGTGCATTAGTGCAGAACAAGTTATCAGTTTACCTGCGGAGTGTTGTCAATTATGACAACTTTAGCAAGGTCAACTCCAACAACTGTTAGATCCTTTGTGTAGCCAGTGTTCGTAAATACACATGACTCCCGGAAGTAACGCCTAGAGAACAGTTTTTTATCTGGATCCAAGATGTCAAGCAGCTGATCTGCATAAACACTTTGGCTGGCTGTGAATATAACAATCTCAAAAATCTCAGCCATTTTTTGGAGGAACATGTGGAGATATGGTCTCTTCCTCACATAAACCATGTGCTCCTTCATATCAAAGAACACTGGAAAGGAAAAATCATATTCATCACACTGCTCTATGGTTGAATGAACAAGGGTTTCTGCACAGGAAGGAAACATAACAATATATTATTCTCAGGGTAACATCAATAGAGTCCTAAAAAATAATAGTAGTTCTTTCCAAACCAGCAACCTACCGTCCAAATCAAGCACAAGAGTGACCTTCCTGGCCCCTTGTTCTTTTGATACACAAGCAGCATGTGAATTCAGCTCAGTAAAATCAATGAGATTAGGCAAATCCTCCTCAGCCAGATGTGGATTAAGCCACTCTAACACCTCTGAGTTACTAAATAACACATCCCCCTCAGATTTGCATGTCTCATTACCAATACTGGCTTCTGCAGTGCTCTCAGTATGTGGGAACACTACTCCACATCTGCCACTTATATTTACCAATGCATCAATTGGTACAACTTCATCACATAATGCAGTAAAACTAGCTGGAAACTCAGAGGGTGTATCCAATAAGAAAGAGAAAGAATCATCAGGATTATAAATGTCCAACAGGCTGCAACCCTCATTTGAGCCCCAGCTTTCTTCATGACAATTAACAGTACATATATTATATGCTGCAGAATTTACGTCTTCATCTGCAAACACCACCATGCATAAATGAGTACACACAAGTAAAGATTGAAACTTGTTTTTGAGTAAAAACTAGATGTTCAACGCAAATAAATATTTCTACATTTTCTCCTCAAGGAGGTATTAAAATAATGAACACCATTCATATTATGCTTATCAGTTACTGTCTCACAACTGCAAGAATTAGCAATTTGTTCACTGGCAATAGGTAGATGAATAGACAACTTTCAAGAGAAGCAATTCACAATATATTTAATAGATTTGCCACTATTACAATAAAATGATATCCATGTGTGTTTAATCTGGTGAGTAAATATCATTCAGATTCAGTTTCAAACGAAATGTATGTCAAGTCACCATGAATTGCTGCTATGATCGTTTGTATATAGTGCACCTCTCTCTTTCCATGATAGAATGGACAAGTATATATTGCTAATCATGGTTTTACATGCAGACCAGACCAGATAGCATGTGCAGCAAAAGCTCATCTCAAGTTCTCAATTTAAGGCAAACAACCTAGATTTGTTCAACAATATAATGTTGAGACAGACTGACTGACAAGGCACTATGACTAAAAGGCTTCCAAACTACGGGAACTTGGAAATACCATTGCTACCTCAGCTAAACACTACATATGTAGCATAAAATTTTTGGAGAACAGATGCAATAAAATTAAAAAAAGATCAGAAACCATCCAGCCAAGCAACACCAGAATTTGTGATAAGTTGGCACAAAGAGCAAAACTCTGTCCAGTTTGTGAATATGGATAATTATGTAAATGTTAAGTAATCCACTGTTCAAAATATAGGTTAATGTGGCGCACTTGCAGTAACAGTTTTGAAACTTCGATCATTTATATACATATCACTATCAGCAAATCAGTGTACAGTGATCACACGGAAATAATTATATTAAGTTTGCAACACAGGATGCTTATGTAGTATACATATTAGTAAACATTTTCAATAGTACGTATTTGAAAAACATGGTCAAGAGTCCTGCATCTGAAGACTGACAACTGAAAAGTCCAATACAATTTAAGAGTAACAGAGTATAACACTCATTACTGGCAAAACAACTTGTTTTCCCGTTCTTGGTAAGAATGGTTTTCAGATACTTTGGAATCTATGGCATCATATTGTAAATGCTTTGATAATTGCAATATTAAAATGTTCACATGGAAGTGTAAATGCCTAGCGCATACCAAATTTAATCTTGCTACTTCGCTTAATAGATATATATCCTAGTCTCGTTCTGATACAAAATACCAATATAAATACAAGTTATTGAAGGTGAAGGGGTTACTCCTTACCTTTGTCAAAATAATTTACTACATTTAACTGGGATCTGCTGTCTTCATAATTAACTATTGAATCATTCTCCATATTTGGTGAAACTGCCACCTCAGATATTAAATCCTGTAAATCAATATGGAAACATTATGTTGCAGCAGATTCTTTAAAATAACATAAAAAATTATTCTGATATAGTGTCGAGACCTAAAATAGGAGGGAAGACACCAAAATAATGAAGATATATGCCTAGCCTACAAATGTTAACTCATAACACAAACAAGAAACAAAGACGATGCTTTCTGCCCTTTATCATAAATCAAATCTGAAACTAGTTGCAAGTGCAAGGTCAAATGACAAATCAGAAAGGTTATATCTCAATAATCAGATGTTACTAATTTGTAGTCACACCCTTGCCACCCCTATTTCATTGGGTAATCAATTTGGAGAGACGCACAGAAATACAAGAGGACACTTATCATAATGAAATGGAAGTATTGAAGTCAAATCATTGAATACAACAGTAAAATGCAAAAAAAAATAATAGTAACAATATCTGATAAGATGATGATGATGATGTGGCACCTTGAGCAAAGCAACAGATGTTCCTCCAAGAGCATCATCCAAGCTAGCAGCTTCCATGATCATAATGTCCTGGCCAGCTAACTGAGTTGTCAAATCCAGCTCTGTGCGAAAAAGCCAAAAAGGAGATAGTATCAATTAATGAAATATGCAACTTCACTTACCTTCGATCACTAACAATGCATAATTTAAACACATTTCCAAATAGCTAAGTAAAACCAACTTAACAAACATGAGTCATTGTTAAATTATCTATCTATAAAAAATAGCTTCTGAATACAACATTAAGCATACACATAGTTCCTGTTCAAGAGAATTGTAATAAACAGTACAGCTAAATTACATACTCCACATTCAGTAAAAAAAATCACCCTTAAGACTCCAACAGAGACCCTGCAGTCACTTACCATCCTGAGGATCTTTGTAAGGCGAGTTCAACACAGCTGACTGCTCTAATTCGCTAACTTGAAAATGTGGGATTTTCATTGATTTCGTGGGTTTGGAATCAAATTCATCCCTAAAACCATCACCGTCAAACTTCCTCTTCATCCTCAGTGCTGGCATCTTGATCAGAGTTGTGCTTGAAGCTATCAAAACCCTCTGCAGAACAAACACGAAAGTTGGAGAATACACCTTAGAACAACAATATTGATGGTCGATAGACAGAACCATAAAATGAACTCATGAAGGGACGCAAACATTTACTATAACCTATAGCAGAAAAGGCTGGTCTTTGAGAAAAGATCTAGCTTTCTTGGACAGTTTTTACTATTCCAATCACGTCTTCTACAAGCACTCAGTTGCTTCCTCAAAAGCAGACTCCTTTAGTCCTTTTACCAGCAAAGGAGGTACAACCGTTAAAATGGTTAAATTAGTTCCTTTCTTCAGTTCCGCAAGTAATCACACAACAATAGACGTATTAACCTAGTAATCATGCCTTAATTAACAAATTTGTCATTGCAACATCAAAGATTAGCAAACATGTCGCATGTAGAAAACGAAGTAGAGCAGAAGTTTTTAACAAGATCATCTGTACAGCTAGGTACTATTGCAGAAAGATAATTTCCTATTGCTAGATCGGCAGTAAAGCGTCAGTAAAAACAAATGAAGTAATGAAATTGAGGAACAACCAGGTGAGATCACAGTAAGACCAAGGCGAAGACCCAAACCCTAGAAAGGAAAACAAAATAACATACGGCGTGGTAGTGATCTCACTCAAATTACCCCAACCCCCTACCAAAACAACAGGAAAAGGCTGAACAAATCCCCAAATTACCAACACAAAACGCCGTGCAGGTTCAGACCTAACGTCGGGCACGGGTGTTAAGCTTAACCCCAAGAAATTCTCTCAATTCTGCTCGGAAACACAAACTGCTGCCCGATTCTTACCGAGATGGAGTCAGCTCGAAAGAGTCCGGCCGTGTCCTCTCCGGCCGTGCGCGCGCGAGAGAAGACCAGGCCGCACACCGGGGAGGAGGCTACCTTGCGGGGTCAGCAAGGAGAGAAAGGGAGGAAGAGTACGCCCTCCACACCGCGCCTACGGGCCCTTCTCGCCGGCCGCGCGCTCGGGGGAGGCGACGCGCAGTCGCCTACCTCCGGCTCGCGCTGCAGCAACGGAGACGGAGAGGGGACGGAGGGAGGGGGGGGGGGGGGGGGGGGAGGAACAGGACAGAGAGGAGAAGAGAGAAAAGTATTAGATGGTGGGGACGAGGGGTATTTTGGTCATTTCGCGTTAATCTAATCACCGCCTTAACACACTGCGACATGAGAGAGATTGTCAGGGGCAGACACGTCATTTTGCCGTGTAATGAAGGGGCAGGTTGCGTCTCACGATTGGTGAGCAAGGTCAAAGCTGGGCGTGTGCATGGACGGCCCGGATGAGAGATTGAGGCGAGGGGGTGGTATCTGAGCCGTTGATGTAGTGACCGAGGTCTGAGTCATCATCGGTCCACTGCCCCCATCACGTCACCGGAGATGAACAGGAAAGGGAAACGTGGTTACGCTTCTGTAGCAAAGTAATTTCGTTCCATATTTGCAGGAGAATCTGTGGCGACGAACCATCGGAATTATGGGCTATCTGCGTGTCAAGATGACAATGTCGAAATTTTATGGCTGCAATCCTCCGTGTCCATTGTTCTGGTCCTATTAGTATTATCGTGCAGTACAGTGGTGGCCTCAAACTCTCGACGTTTGCATTTTCCAGGGTAATCAGAAATGCAGAGCGTGCACGACGAGGCCGTATTCGTGTTCAGTGAAATGTCGTGCCACAAATTGCAGTGAACACGCAGCCTAACGCGCATGCACATGCACGGCACCACGGCATCACGTTCCTGCCCAGGAGCACGGCCCGCACGACTCGAGGCAATCACTCCTCGGACCAATTATAAATGGACCGCATGTCGCTGTACGGCTCCCGGCCCAGTTACTATAGGCCGCACGCGTGCCGCGATCCCGTTCCGGCCTAGTTACTCTGGGCCGCACGCGTGCAGCCATCACGTTCCGGCCTAATATTTATATGGGCCGAAAAAAACGGTGCGCATCGGCGCATGTCAATTTCGTCGGCGCGGGCTCGTGGCCTTTGTTGCGAGGAAAAGTTCCTGGTTTGTAATTAATCGCTTAATTGGGAATTTACGATCAGAGTTTGACGGCGTTTGCAATCTGGTTTGTAGTTAATCGCTTAATTTAGGCCAAAAGAGTCAAAAGTCTCAAACCACATCCAATGAAATTTGGAATTGCCAACAGATCAGGAAGGGATCGGCTCTGATCCAAAACCAATTAGCCAAATCATCATCGTCATCCGAGACTGAGCTTAGTCGACACGTGACCTTCGCTGACGGCGTCGCTTTCTCTCATCGATCACCCATGGCTCTCGACGCTCGGCTCCGCCTCCCTCTCGCCGGACTAACGCCGGCGACGCCTTCCTTCTCGGGATCTAGCCCCAAGCCCGGTAACCTCTCGTTCGCCCTCAGGCCGGCTTCCGCCTCTTTGTCATCTTCCAATGCCCCCGCGTCGCCGCCCATCGTCGTCGTGGGTTCCGCCAACGCCGACATCTACGTCGAGGTCGACCGCCTCCCGCTCGTCGGGGAGACGGTAGCGGCGCGCGCCGGCCGCAGCCTCGCGGGGGGCAAGGGCGCCAACCAGGCCGCCTGCGGGGGCCGACTCGCGACGGGCCCCACCTACCTCGTGGCGCGCGTGGGGAATGACGCCAACGGGCGGCTCCTCGAGGGCGCCCTCGCGGACGCCGGCGGCGTCCGCCTCGACCGAGTCGCGCGCGCCCCAGACGCGCCCTCGGGCCACGCCGTTGTGATGCTGATGCCCGACGGGCAGAACTCCATCATCATCGTCGGCGGCGCCAACATGAAGGGGTGGGCCGCGGGGGTTGGTTCGGAGGACCTGGACCTGATCCGGCAGGCTGGTGTGCTGCTGCTGCAGCGGGAGATACCTGATTGGGTCAATGTACAGGTTGCTCAGGTGGTTACTCTAATTCTCTCTTAGATTTGAACAAGCTTTTATCATTTACCCACTTTATGAAGTGGTGATCGCATTGGATTGAATTTGGTACTGATTCGTAGCTAAATACTCCGTATGCTCCTTTTGCCAACACATTTGCTAATGGCTCTGGCTTGGCAGTGTCTTTGACCAAAATGAAGAGATTAAGTGTGGCCCATTGTTAACCGAAAGTGTGGTATGGTGAGCTGCATAAGCAATTGCAGTATAAAAAACAGTCTGGATTGGGTTCTATCTGTTCACTGGACTTACCGCTATTAACTTAGTTTGATTTCTAAATATATGCAACTGTTGCTGCTCCCTATTGTGATTTTGATCTGTCGTTGATAAGTGACTGGATAATTGATGAGACAGAGCATAGATTATATATTTTTGAGTGGAAGATGCATGATTTTTCTTGAGAAAATTCTTCTTCAAAATCTTCAGGTGTTCTGTGTTCAATACTCGTCTTGCTCTCAGTGAATTTGTGATTTGTGGCTTTGTGCCTGTTCTTTCTTAATATACTGCTAAGTTTGAGCATTGTTAGATGTTAAAAATTTTGGTGGGAAGAATCAATCTTAGATCTGGTAGCACACTTTGCTCGTGATACCAAATGATCTTGGCAAAATAATTTTATGCAAGATATTTGTATCCAGTGTATAAGATGAGATAGATCAGGCTTCAAGATATGTGGGAGAATTATGTCTTGGCCAACCTTTCGTTTGACCCAGGTATAATCCCAACAGCATGTGCACATAGTTAGTCTCCTCCTGTTATTAACATCAGGCTGAACAAATATGTCTAGACTCATGGGGTGTTCATTTGGCTAGGATAAGACATTTCTATGTCGTATAGGGAGAGCTCGAGGGTAACATAATTTTTCAGTACTGAGTTCTACATGTGTTTTGTAGCTTTGATTTATAGGTTTCTTTGTTTTCCCCTATCTGATTTTTTTTCTTCTCTTTGCCTTAAGTAGAATCTCTCTATACACAGCTTATGTTTGGGCCAGGTTGCGCCACTGGATATGTACCTTATTGGTACTACCTACTCTTGGGTAGTTGTCCAGTATTATTGAGTGCAAAAAAAGTAGAGTCAATGTGTTGTGACTTGAGAAATTTAGATGGTGAAATCAATTTTCGATGTATTTCAAAAAAAATAAAGCAGTTCTATAATCTTTGCTGAGTTGCTTCAACATATGTTGGAACTCTGCTAGAAACCATATATATTTGTCTATGTGACCAATTCGTGATAGCAAAGAGTAAAAGCTTCCATAGAAAAGAGATATAGTGATGCATAAGGGTGCTATTTTATTATTTAGTTCTTATGATATCTAAAACATGCTTCCATGCAGTTATGTGGATGTGCGCAATGCTAGACTGATCTAATTAAGCACAGCATCATGTGCTTCAGTCTTTTTTAATGAATGGATGAAGATGAGTATCTTAGGAACTCCATTTGGACCGATAACCTTGTTTGCTGCATGTTGCTACTTTCATGTTTACTTTACTCTGGAGATGATTTCAATGTAGTATTTTATTTTTATCCTCAATGTATTATCAGAATGATAAGTCCAATCTTATCTATAATTTTCATTTGTCATACATGGCACTATCATATATTTAGGAAATCTGAACTTCAGTAGCAGAATATTGGAAATTCTGGAACCACCTTTTGTATTTAGTGAAGCAAATGTACAAGAGATTTTCTGTAATAAGCTGAATTTTCTGTTGTCAGGCTGCAAAAGGTGCAGGTGTGCCTGTTATCTTGGATGCCGGTGGAATGGATGCTCCTGTACCTGGAGAACTACTCACTCTGGTGGATATTTTTAGTCCAAATGAAACAGAGCTTGCACGTTTGACTGGGATGCCTACAGAAACATTTGAACAGATCAGCCAAGCTGCAGGAGCATGTCATAAAATGGTGAGATGTTCAAACTAGATTATGTTTACGCATTTTCCTCCTTTTTTCCCTCCATTTAACGTGGTTTATGTTTACGCATTTTCCTCCTTTTTTCCCTCCATATTCATCATTTAACTATAGCTCCTGGACTACTTTTCCATTCAGATTTGTAACATGTGCATGTGTCTCTAGATTCAAATTATTTTGGAAGTTTTGACCAACAATTAGGCAAGGTACATCTAGGTTCAGATACAAAGATGATACATATGTACTTCTATGTACTTTCATATAGTCATGATTTTCTGGATTGAGCATTATGTTGCAAGAGAAATTTATGGCCAAAGTTCAATTTAATGACCGTGCCAAGCCAATTCATGCCTTGTAAAATGAAGGGAGGGAGTAGATGACTTGTGTTGCAGACTTGTCAATAGTCCTTGATTTTGGTTAACCACGATTATAGGTTTCATATGATTGTTTAAAATTTTTTATCGATAACTAAGAAAAAAAAAAAGGCAGTAGCCTCCTTTCACTATTCCTTTCGTGTGCATGTGTTTTCTGTATCTTAGTAGGATTTTTTTTGTGTGTTTTTTTAGTTCTCTGGTATCTGAACACATGTGTTATTTAAATGCAAGTGGTCAGGTATATATTCGTGAAAAGTCTATTATCCATGATCCTAAATTACTACCTATGAATCACATTGCTAGTTAAACAATAACATGATGACACAAAAAACATTATTAAGCTAGACTAGATGCTGTAATAATTTTATGTATTTCGGTTTGCCTAGGTGTCTAGCTATGTGACTATGTTATACGCCAATGGCCCAACAATGACTTGAAACAGTGCTAAATGCTAGAGCTTTGGAGTTGTACTTCTGCTTCGTTGGCTTTTGGCTTGTTTTATGTGGACAAGTGAATTTGGTAAAAGTAGACTTTGTTCTCTAAATAAATTGAATAGGACATACACCAGTTATTTGTTTAGAAAGTCAATCCCAGGAATGATACTGAGCTGGTAGGTTGGATAACCCTGGTAGCACAATCAGAAAGTCAATCAGAGGACTACATCGTGTCAACATCTGATCACAAAGTGGACACTGGCCAGAAGCTCATCAGACATAAAATTTGTGTGATTTCTTCACTGGAGAATCATGATGTCTCTTCATTCTTGTCTACTATATAAACAGGATGATCTATTTCTGATTTCTATAGCTGCAATTCCCTGTACATGTGTAAGTTGTGCCTAATGCATATTGTAACGTAAGAAAAGAAATGTAAAGAGTTATAGATGTGTTACAGCTGACATAGCTTTATCTTTTCACATGATCACTAGACGGGGATCCTGTGTATCTCAAATTATCCATTTTGTCATAGTACTTTTCCACCACCTGTTAATAATCTTAAACCTCTTGTTGGCATTGCATCACTATGCTTCGACAATATCTGTGCCTCACTGGGGCACTTTAAGCTCTGCCAATACAGGGATCTGGTTCTTCAACTCAATATTTTTCTGTTATTCACTCCAATTATTATCTCTTCAGTCAACTTGTTCAAGTTATTTTTCTCATTTGCTCCGGAGTTGAGTAATGTATGTATCATATCCATGTTGGTGATGCATAATTTTGTATGAGAATCATGAACTTCATAGAGGTTGTGATCCCAATAATACATCCCTGTGTTTTTCTGTATGCAGGGTGTCAAAGAAGTGCTGGTTAAACTTGGATCACAAGGATCTGCTTTATTTATTGAAGGGGAGGAACCAATCAGGCAGCCGATAATTCCTGCTAAAGAAGTTGTTGATACAACCGGTGCTGGTGACACTTTCACCTCAGCTTTTGCTGTAGCTCTGGTTGAGGGGAAACCTAAGAAAGAGTGCATGAGATTTGCTGGTACTGAAAGCACCCTCTCCTCGGCATTTGATTGCAATCGATTTATTGGTTCTTCAACATTAGCATGTTTTGATTGAGGCTTCAATTTTCAATTTTTTTTAATTTCAGCTGCTGCTGCATCTCTGTGTGTTCGAGTAAAGGGAGCTATACCCAGCATGCCTGATAGAAAATCAGTTATGGACCTTCTGGAATCTGTTCAGGTTGAATAACTGTAGACCTCATGATTGGTTCTCTTCAGCCTCCATTCATCCTCAATAATGTAAGTTGTCCTCCATGCTCCTTATCCCTTATCCCTTCACTCTATGATGTGTATTTGGAGTTTTGCTTCTTAACATTGTTGTATTGCAAAAGAAGAGAATGGCATTGCTTCTCCATTCCTCCTCACAAATAGAAACACTGATTCAGAGATTTAATTCTGTTGGGTTTCAATAAGCTTTCCTGTTCGTGCCATACTGCCATACGATGCTTTACTTACGTTACACACTGCCTGTCCTTCTCGACCTAAATCCTCACTGTTGGCAGATCTCATTTAATTTCACTCATGCACTGATGCGACACCCTCAAAACGTGAATTCTGGAGCCCTGTCAATCTCAATACCCTTTTGTTGGGAGACATTGCTAGCTCATGCTGTCATTCAGGACAGGAGGGTTAGTCAGTTGTCATTATCCACCTCAAATCTAACCATCATTCGTTATCTTTTTTGCAGGGTTGCGCGGGCAAATTCGACGGATCCAATGAAGCTCCCATAGACTCTCATGGCCTCATCTGCTCCCCCCAATAATGTGACATTCTTGGAGTGGAAACGCATTTCCCGGTGCCACTGCCATCCATAGTAAACGCCCTCAACCCCAAATAAAGAATGGACATTTCACACATCATGTTGCTGTAGGCGCTGTGAATACAATGAACAGTTTCACACTGCCCTGGAGCTATCAGACGGTGACACCGTGCAATTATCTTATCTTCTGCCGCTGCTGCTGCTAAGATTAACCCATCTTTGTCGTCTCAGCCGGCACCAGTAAACCTGTCGTGGCCAGCTGCAGATCACCGATTACGCAGGTTAATTCTGGCTCCCGTTCTCCGTAAACTGAATTATCACCGATCGCTTCTTCTTCTTTCTCGCCGTCGCCGTACGACGCCGACAATTACTTCGCCTTTTTAAGCTCGGCGTCTCTCCTTTTTCTCTCTTTTTTTTTCTTATCGCTTTCAAGGCTCTTTATCTCCTCTTTTTTTTTTCTCTCTATCTTTTTGCTACTGTTGTGACGGAGCCATCGCACGGCCTCTCGCAATTAATACCCGGGACGATGGTACGGCAGCTACAGAGAGAGATGCCAGCCAACCTTCAATCTTGCTAGCTAGTGGCATGGCGATATGGCAATAAGGTTGGCCACTTTAAGTCTTTCTGAAGGCTAAAGCTAGCTGAAGCCTTCCAATTCCATTCCATCTTCCTTTCCGTCCAGACCCTGGCCTGACGAGCGCATCATGAATCGATCATCGCCTCGCCTCATCGGCGTCGCTTTCGCAGGTGGCTTGGCGATCCAGCTTCCTTCGAACACCGTCGTTTGGTTAACTTAATGCTCCCCCTGTCTTGTCGTACCTGCATCTATTTATGGAACCGGCCGGAGGGGACACGGACGATACGTATGGCTAGCTCGCAACGTTGACGGTGACAATTGTATTTACAAATGTTTCTTTTTGAAAAGAAGGAATTATATAGTAGTATAAGCTCAATAGCTCTGTTGGGATAATTTTATTTTTGGACGACGCGTGATTGCCTAGCTAGTTGATACAAGTACTTTGTTTCTGTCCAAGATGACTAGGAGGAAAAATAGTTAATAGCATTTGCTCCAAATCGTTGTATGCTTATATATGAAGCGTAGAAGAGTAAGATTAATAAAAGAGCCTACTACTAGCCACAATAGATGACCATGTTATTTATAGTAAGCATGTTATCTATAGTAAGCATTGGAGCTAATGTGTACAATAGAGAAATTTTTATTTGCTATAATATAAATATTTTATTATATTTTGGATCTACCATCTCTCTCATCTCTCTTTCTCTATCTCTTTCTTCCTTCCACCCCTTGCTTTCCGGTGCCTCCACCTGATGGGCGCAGGCAAGCGGGTGTGGATGAGGGCGGCGGCCGGCGTAGGCACGGCCCATGTTGTCTCGGTCCACGTGTAGAGCCTAATGACAAATTAGTCGTTTGCTCCTTCTCTCTTCTCCTCTTCTTTTCTCTTCTCTAGGTCATCAAAAAATCTTATGTGAAGCTCTTATAGTCAACTATTGTATCTGCTTGAATATGACAATCGACAAGTATTCGTGAACGAAAAGGAGCGTACACGCGAGTTTATGATGCATGATATGATGACAAGATGCACATACTGCGGTAGCACTACCAGGCAAGGCACAACCGCTTTCCTGACACGGCATGAAAATCGTCAGGAAAAACTACTGCTTTCTCCTTGCGGAGCAAGGCTGCGCCGTCAGGAATAACAGGACCAAAAAACGTTTCCTGCTGTAGTGTGTAGGCACATCCTATATGCTTGATGCTTCACCGTTATACCACCAGTACTAATTACAATTTTTTTCTCCCCTCTTGGCGTCATTGTGAGACTGTCATTTGATCAGCCAGCTGACTGGTCAAGATTCTTTGTCAACTGCAAGCTAGTCGTCCTCCTGAACCTTGTAGCAGTAGCTATAGCAGCCGGCCAAAGTATTTGGACGTTTGCATGGCGATGGCCGTTGCGGAGTTATAACGGTGGGCTTGACTTGGATCACTTGTGTTCAAAGGCATGGAACGATAGCTATCTACTGGTTTGTTGGAGCTAAGCCCAATTAATGGTCGATGCGACGGCTGCTGCTCTCCGGACGTGTTAAGCCTTGTCCAGATGAGTTTATTAAGCTAAGCTGAAAATAAATAGTATATTGATCTTAATCTAGAACACAGTTTTGAGCTGGTGTGCGCAGTAGCTTGCCATCTCAGGGCTCTACGCTAATTAACCAGCAGTCAGTCAAGAGGTCAGCAACTCAGCATGTGCATCATGCGTTCGATCAATTAGCACATTAAACGTTATCAAGAAGCATAAAAACCACAGTATGTTTCATATATATGAACGTTACAATATATATTGCTTATATACGGAAACCTTTTTGACGAACTAATTAAACAACAAAGAGGTATGTTTCATGTTTGTCCCCGTAAAAAAAATTAAAGGTGGTACTGTATCTTTCTCTGGCCTGTGAGTATTATACGCTTTATACTTGAGTATTTTCTGCTGTATCTTTATTGACTTGCACGTATATTTAGGGTTGGACTTTGAACACGAGTCGCGCCGTATTTGTCTTTTGTGCCGGGAAAAAGGAAACGTTCGTCGAGTTGGTGCACAGCTTGCGCTGTGGCCTTTAATGCTTTTGACCTTCTAGTATGTTGTCTTGTTCTCTGATGCCTTTCAGGATTTTGCCATATATGCATAATAATTCTAATATCCCAACACAAAAGGTTGTAGTGTAAAAATAAATCACATACTCTGCATGATTGATCCACTTGTGCTCACATGTAAAATAATATAAAAGAAAATTCAGAAAGACTCGAAAAGGCAAAAAAAAAAAAATCTATCAGCCACAAGGTAGCTAGACTAATAGCAGTCCAAAGCATCTATCGTTTTTTTTACTCATGCAACAACAATCAGCTGATAATTAAGAGAACAGTATTACTCATGCAACAACAATCAGCTGATAATTAAGAGAACAGTATGTATCGCATGCACGATCTCATATAAATATAGCTCCAAATTAAAGAGAGGCAATTGGGCACCCTCTGCCAGTACAAGATTGAGGGTACGTACCTGCCAATTAAGTGAGGCCGTGAGTACACACAAGTTTTTTTTTTTGGTTATCTCTCTCAAAATTGCATCCATGACCATGAATCTAGTCATCTTAGATCAATTAGTATATGGTCCAGATATGTCCTTGGCTAGTCCTTGTTGACTAAACTGCTAACAGTAGTAAATTAAACAATATGGCATCAAACAAGTGATCATGCATGCGTGACCCTGCAGATGATGAATCTAGTTTCGAAAGTACAATCGCACGCACAGTGCAAGCAGATTTTGCGTTACCAGAATTAATGGGATATGGTCACCACTGATCCAAAGTGTAGTAGCATATTTTTCTCTCGGTTGTGAGCTTTTAATTAAAGAAAGGTCATTTCTGTCACACGTGTATCAATGTTTCTCTTAGACCATGCACTATGTATCAATGTTTCTCGACCATGCACTATGCCCAAGTGTAGTATATGCAGCCAGTCCTTATCTAGCTAAAGAATTAGATACTCCAAAAATCTTTGGGTTTGAGGTCGTGTAATTGTGTAATTGATCTGCTAGAGCACAAAGTAAATTTTGTAACCAGCTGAAATATTTGACTGTTTACCCGTACGAACCAACTTAATTAAATTAAGCTAGCTCAAAACCATGACTATCCAGTCTCTTCCATAGGTACGGCTCAGATCACACACAAATACTATATGCCCGTAGTCATCATGTAGCTAGCTAGCTAGCACCCCACTCATAGCACACACATGAATTAAGCAAATTCCAAATACTATCATGGCCGAAATATATAGGTATATCGTTGTTGAAGGCATAAGGTCATAAGAACAATACGTTGAGCTAGCTAGCATTGGAAAGGAAAAACAAACATAAAAAATGGACGTCCATTTCCATCAAAATGTCATGTCTCATCATATTTAACTGATCTACTCCATGCATGTACACCCAAAAACTATTATCTTTTTATATTTCATGCCGCTGGATGTGTATGACCGGTCTCCACACACCGGCCCCTTTATCTCGCATGGAACCAAATTCTGGACATTGTCAATCAGGTAACCGACGAAATAGCAAACCAGTTAGACACATTAATTGACTTGCTTTAGATCTACCTTTCTTGGTACATGAGTCACATCATCTCACTGCACTGTAACAGGCAGGGTCCAAAACCCCTAACGCCTCAGCCACGTTTTAGAGATTAGGTGCATCGATCATCTCTTTGCCATAATTCTGACAAACATGCATGACTGTGACACGTATGAATATATATAATGCATGATTAATACTGCATTATATCTGATACTTAGAACCCATATATAACTGTAAGCAAACGTGCACTAGCTAGCTAATCAGGCCCCAAGCTTTAATTTCACATATCAACAATCACATATACGCACAATGACATGTACAGCCATGCATGGTCGCTAGCTAGGCAGGTTTACATCACTATGCATCAGTCGTAGCGCTAGTGGTACTAGTACTCGCCTTGGAACGACCTGACCAGTACTCGCAAGAAACAAGCAGCAAAACAACCCTTGCTACTTTTCCTTAACAACTCTTCGTACCAACCAAACGAACGAACCAATTAATCATCCTGTCATGACAAGCGAAAGCCAAGAAGAAGAAACTAATCAACGCTATTCAATTCATTCATGATTGACTACCCTGCAAGAAACCTTAACTCGATTGGTTCTAGCTACTCTCGAGTTACCAACATGCCAATTAAACATACTCTCCCATTAATTGAGCTATAGGAGAAGATCAGTGTAAAGAGGAGCTTGCATAAAATTATCATGGCTCGTATGGTCAGTCCTGCAACCTGCAGGGTGCAATGCCGGAGCCTGGGAATTAATTAGGTACTTACATGTACAAGAACAGCTAGTTCTACTAAGAGCTATAGCTAGCTAGAGCATAGAAATGATACGAGACCCCAGAAAACTCTGTACCATCTCGCAGCACGGAACAAAACAAATCAAGAAACTGATGGAAGAGGTGAATTGCGGGGAAAAGGTGTAACGAGATGTTAATTAAACAGTAGGAGAGCCAAATGATCTCTTATCTAGCTAGTCTGATTAAGCTTCAGATTGATGGTCGTCGTCAAGGCTGGTTGGTGCCGTGCACGAAGGACGGCAGCAGCATGTCCTGCAGAAGGCCGAAGTCTTGCGCCATCAAGTGCTGCATCTGGAGCGACGACGGAGAAGAGGTGGCGACGGTGACCGCGTTCGTCGACGTCGCGCCCGAGACGCCGCCGCTGATCGCGCCGGTCAGGCCATGGTTCGTCGTCGTCGTCGTCGTCGCCGCAGCGCCGCCCATCGTCGTCGGGGTCATGCCGTGGTGGGCGGCGCGCGGCTGCAGGAAGCCCAGAACGTCGATGCCGCCGCCCGGACGGCCAAACTGCGCGCCGGAACCCAGCGGCGGCGGCATGCCGAGGTGCCCGGCTCCGCCACCGGCGTGGTGCAGGTGCGCGGCGGCCTGCGCGTGCGCGGCGAGCAGGTGCGTGCTGCCGCGGAGCGTGGCCGGGATGGGGTGCATGTGTTTGCCCTCGTACGTGGTGATCACCACCGCCGGGTCCTGGTACGACCGCTCCACCCGCTTCTTCACCGGGCACTTCTGCGTCGTGCACCGGTAGTAGCTCCTGCACCCACAACATCCACAGCAAAATTAACACACCGACGCGACCAGATCGATCAGATCATCCCATGCACGCATGTTGCATCCGGTGCAACTACTGAGCCCCAGTACACGTACAAGAACCCATATCCAACTGCACGTACGTACGCTACGTGTATTTGTACCTGGGGTATGGGCTGTTCTTGACGGCCTTCTGGCCGTACTTGCGCCACCGGTAGCCGTCCTCGAGGTGGTCGACCTCGCTCTTGGTCATGAACGCGAACCGCGGCTGCCGCTGCCGCTTCTCCCCCTTCCCCGCCTTCCCGCCCTTCGCCGCCGACCTGCACCATCGGCATCATATATCAGTTCAGGTTTCCGCGTGCGAAAAGCGGCGGAATTTCGTTGCGTTCGGGGCGCGCAGCTAGCCGGGATCGATCGATCCCGTTCAAACTAACCGGGTTGCTGGGTGGACATGGGAGTTGAACACGAGTGTGTACACATGGTATTACGGGGTTCACACCGTGTCTGGCACTGACATGACCTTCCTATCGGGCCCCTTTTTGCTCGCTGGATTCTCTGCCTAGCTGTTTGCGTCAAAGACTGAGTAGTAGTAGATTGCACCAAAAAGAAAGCTGCTGGCAAGATCCAAGCTGCAGAATGCGGATGATGTCTTGGGGTAGATTACTGGCTATGGACTGAGGCATGCTTATTGTCTAGCTAGGGATTAATATACTTTGCTTTTTTTTGTTATGTTTCTACCCCTTTTGGGCATGATATTTGGTAAAAAGAAGGGGGGGATAAACAAAGTTACAAAGAGCAAAGATGAACATCTTTGGTCATGTTGGAACTTTGAAGAAGTTGCTGAAGAGCTAGCTGGCAGGCAGGAAATCAAGTAAAGCAAAGCAAAGACCAGTGGGGGCAACTAGCTAGCTATAATCAATTTTTTTTACGAACCATTAGCAGGGTCTTTTATTTTTGTTTTCTCTGAGGCATGCAAGCTGAGTGTGAAACCCTAGATATGTTCACACCTTTGCCAAACTACCTTAAAAAGGAATAAAAGAACAAAAAGAGGAAGAATAGAAGAATGAATGAATGAATGGAAGAAAGAATGACCACCAAGCAAAGCAAGGAAGCAAAATCTAGCCCACAGAAACCGGCCCCAAATCTTGATACCGGATCACCCAAAAAAAGAACTGGATGATCCTATCCTAATGAGTAATTAGCAGGTAGATCAAAGAACTTGGCAGAATGACCCCAGATTTCAAAGGGAAAACGAGAAATAATTTCAAAGTAATTAATGAACTGGCATAACTCACCCTTTCTTGTTCTTGTGTTCTTCTTCTCCCTTGCCTTCCTCTTTGTTCTCCTCCTCTTCCTCCTTCTTGCACCTAGCCGGCGAGTCCTCCTCCCCGGCGCCGCCGCCTCCTCCCCCTCCTCCACCACCCCCCTCGCTCGACGACGTGGACATCGACGACGTCGTGTTCGGCGTCAACGGCGCCGCCCCGAAGCGCCGCGGCCGTGACGACGTCCACCCCGACCTCCCTCTTGACGTCCTCCCCGACCGGCAACTCCAGCGCGCGGCACATCAGGTCGTAGTCCATCTGCATCGGCGTGCCCACCTGCAGGCACTCGGTGAACCACGACGACGGCAGCAGCTGCTGCTGCTGCATCTGCATCTCCCCCGCCCCCGTCCGCGCGAACAGCGGCGCCAGCTCGTCCTGGAACTGATACTCGCCCGACATACCGGCCGCCGGCGACTTACTACTCCTACCGCCTCTCGCCGACGCTGGCCGTCGTGGTGGTGGTGGTTCTTGGCGCTGCCACGCACCCTCTCTCTCGCTTATCAAAGGCCAGGGAGTGTGCAAGGGTGGAGGTGGAGGCCGAGATGGAGATGGAGAGAGGAGGAAGCAAGCGTACGAGGGATATATGGGGTGCCTGATACTGCTAGTATGGTAGTGGAGGCGTAGTGAGAGGAGAGAGCTGTGAGGCAAGCCACGGATTGCGAGATGTGTGTGAGCTATAACTAGGGTGATGAGGCAAGGAGAGAGATGGATGGAGAGGATAGTTGGGTGAGAGGATTTTTTTTCTCCCTTAGCTTTTTTGGCTTACTTTTATTTTAATTGGTTTCAGCTTTTGTGAGAGAAACAAGTTGATTAAGGCCCAAATGAGACGCACGCTCCTTGGCTTGTTTGGCTTTTCTTTCTTCTTCTAATCTCAAAAAAATCTCATCTAGAAAAATCTCTTGCTTAGATCTCGGCGAGACTATGAGAGCAGCGATTAGCACTGTAGTGATGGTACTGATAATTGCAACGGCTACAGTAAACGGTGGGGGCGTGTGGGAACACGGTCCACGGTCACGGGCGCGCTGAGTCAGCGGCGTGCACCGGCGGTAGCCGGTCACGTGGGGCAAAGCGCCGCGCATGGGTCAAACATTCAGACGATGCGGCCAACCGACACGTGTACGTCCCGCTTCCTTTGACCATGCCTGCCATCCCCCGCTGGCGCGCGGGGCCCAGGAGCGGGGAGACACGTGGACCGGCCACCCCGCACACGCCAGCGTGACGCCGCCCGCGCCCTGTCCCGTCCGATCCCGAGCTGACGGCCGCTGATGCTGGCGGTGGTGGTACGGACGGGAGAGTCCCGTCGTCGCGCCTCGTGCGTGCGTGCTTGCATGAGCCCCATGACACCAGAAGGGGAATAACATGTGCGACCCAGAGCCAGCGGCAGCAGCAGGGGTCCGGTCAAGCTGGCAGGTGGGGCCCCGTCGCGTTTCCATTCGGAGACGGTGCATCATTCTGCGCGTCAGGGCGGGCATTGGGAAACGGGAAGTGTTCTCCAATCTCCTCTCTCTTCTCCTTTCCCTGCAACAGGAGGAGAAGTACAGGAAATCTAATCATAAAAAGGGATCACAATGACAGGAGACCTAAGACCGTTTGGTCTGCTCCTATTCTCTCAGCAAAAATTTAGAGCTCAGCAATCCTGCAAAAGTGCATCAGACGCATACCACTCGAAGGCATCCACTTTTTGAAGTGCATGCTAGACCTGCTAGTAGTAGTACTACTACTGTTTTGGGACACGGATTTCGCGTGGAAAAACTCTGAAATTCTATCCAATGTTGTAACGCTGTGTCCAGCTCCCACTCCACAAACACCCAAAAAAAAAAAAGAAAGAAAAAAGAAATGAGCACGAACAGTGAGCAGTCCGTACAAGGAAACTGATCTCTGCTCTGTGTCAAAATAGGTGAGCTCTGCAGCGGTACAAGGATAGTTATGCTGCTTCCGTCACGAATTTTCGAGCCGGTCAATGCTCTGAAGTGTGTGAACATATCCAAGCCAAACACGTCATAACAACTCGTGCACCGCTGCCTGCCTCAAGAAAAGCACCAGCGGGCACAGCTACCGTGGCGGTGCACCGGCGCGACCAACGCGGCGGCCAGGGCAGCCAACCTGCTGCCCATGTAACGAGACCCATGTGAAGCGAATCGCACGCAGGCTTCTCCGCCTCCGTGTATAACACAGCGTCCGCGTCCTAGAGCTATCGGGCGCGCGGCGTCTGAAACCGCGGTGGCGCGGCGCGCGCGAGTACGTGACGGGGGTCGTCGGTGGACTGTGGGCCGATGTGTGAATCGCAACCGGTCGATCGGGAAGCAGGCAGCGCGGTCACGGGCAGGCAGAGGCCGCACGTACGTACGTACGTGCCGAATCGATCGGGATCTGGGGGCCGGGGCGCTGGCTGGCTGGACGATCGAGCCGGCCGAGCGCCGGCGGCCGGCGCGGGGCGGGCGCATTTAAGGCGAGAGGGGTAGCGTGAGCGGCTGATGGGGGACGTGGTGTGTGGGGTGTGGAGGTTTGGTGGGTGCGCACCTGCTTTTTGTCTCGGAAAGGCCGGTCCAGCCGGGGACGGCGACGTCCTGCCGCTGGTCGGTCCCTGGTCGGGGTCCAACCGCGACGTACGTACGCCTTCCTAACTCGCTACTCGTAGTACTACTCCTACTTCGCTACCCATGCATGCCACATGTTTCGGTGTAGCCTCGCGGGCGCGGTCGCTGATGGATCGATCGGTCAGGCAAGCCAAATTACTTCGCATAGACATCAGTCACGAAATAATGGGTGTTTGGCTGACCGGACCAGACTTTACTATAACAAGAATCGGAAAAATCTATGCGTGTAGCATCTACTCCAACTTAGGAAACGGCCAACAAAAAACAAAACAGTACTCCTTATTCGGTACGGAAGGGAGTTGAGATCTAGTACTATACTACTGTATCAACACTTTGGTCTAAATAAATGGAGGTGCTTAATTGTAGTAGTCACGGCATCTACAGAAGATATGATATGACGTGTGCTATATCTCCTCTCCAAGCTGCAAAAAATGCGACTCATTCCACGTACGAAAAGCCACCTTGCAGAGATCGGGATGCTTGAGCATGACTGCTACTCGCAGAAAAACTTTGCCCTTGCTACTTAAAAAAACAAAAAACACTGAATAATTGAAGAGAAATTTGGTTGTCGAGCAGAATAATTAAGAAGAAATTGTAAGTGTGTTAAAAATTGAACACGGACTTGGTGGTTAAAACCCTACACCCTTGCTACTGGCAAAAAAGAGGAAAAAGAAAGGTAGTTGTTGTTGCAAAAGAGTATCTGAGGACTCTATCCCCCAAGCTTTGGATTTTGTTGACTAGCTAGGTATGATATATTAATTTGTTCCATTTGTGGTTCTGTTTAGAACGTGAGAAAAATTTTCTGGTACAAAAATATGGGCTTATTTTCTGTTTAGGCAGATATCTAGCTGTGTGCAGTATTGTAGCTACTAATTACAAGCGACCTTAAAGTTTTTGTTAACAATTGATTTCTTTTTGGAACTAAAGAGTTGAAATTATTAGGTTATGAGGATAATATAATATGTCATACTCAGTTAATTTTAGACAAACAACTTCTAATAGAATGCCATGCTTTCAAAACGACGTCATAATGATTACTTTGATTGAGCCACATACGGCCATGATTCCATAAATGACTACAATATATACTGAAAAAAGCCTAAAACTAGACGGAACGTATAAAAATGCTAAGTTCGATCCTTTGTTATACTAATAGACCACACTATTTCCTGCCAATAATTTTGATGTTGAGTTCAAACAAGCAATCAAGCTCAATAATACATAGTGTCATAGTGGCTACTGCGAAGTGATAAATCCATGAAAGGTATTTTTAACAGTTCACCCACAACGATTGTAACAATTTTTATCTCAGCTAGGGAAAGATCGACATAGAAAGTGAGAGATAAGAGCTACTGCATTTATGAAGGTTGGAAGCATGTCACTATATTCGGTAGATGCTTTGACAACTGAAGGTAAACTTGTACTAGTAGGAAAGTGCCAAGACGAAAGTCAAAATCACAACTCTGAAGGTGCACAAAGGAACAAACGCCACAGGATACATGACACTTTAGCCCTAATTTAAATTTTTCAGCCGAGATGATGGTCAGATAGGAATTGGAACATTAACAAATCTGTAATCTGCCATACCGGGGAAGGCTAATCCACGTATCCAACGCTCATGACGCGCGCAAAGCAGCAACTTGCAATAGAGTCCAAGCTTTTTATAATCCTCCGTCCACAACACCACTGTGACCTGTAAGAGACTCATGTTACTGTCTGTCTCTGCGCACCTGTTGGTTTGACTTGACCCAAAACTCCTTCGAATTTTTAAAGATTGTACGTATCAATTGAAATCTAATCAACGATATAAATAGAACTCTGATCGATCCGTTCATTTATTTAAACGCGAGAAGTTTAGAATATGCGAGTCATCTCACCTACTCCAATCCGCTTCTCGATCGCGTTACAGGAAACAAGTATCGTACCAACATAACGTCGACTGGCAAAAAATAGCCAGGAGTACTTATTCCCAGTACGAAAAACGAGTTAAGTCATTAGTATATAATTAATTAAGTATTAACTATTATAAACTTAAAAATAGATCTATTTAATTTTTAAGATATTTTCATATAGAAAATATTTTAAAAAAAACAACGTCTAGCGATTTGAGAAGTGTGCTAAAAAAATAAAAGAATAAGCCACCCCCATAACCAATTCCAAACACCGTGTTTTCGGATGTGCTTATGCCTTATAGCTCAACAATGACACGTAACGTAGAGCAGATCATTATGACGTGATTAATTAAATGTTAATTATTACAAACTTGAAAATCTATTTGATTTTTTAAGATACTTTTATATAAGAAAAATTTTATAAAAAACACATCGTTTAACAGTTCGAAAAATGTGCTCACAAAAAATAAAAAAATAAGCCATTCCAACAAGTCTGGATAAACGCAGCCTGATGATGACTTTAAATATAGGTGCCACGTGGATAGGGAGCGATAATGGGCTAACTTTTTTACCACAAAATTTAAGAGTTGGATAAAAAAAGTAGACTTAAATTTTATAGATTTTTGAACTATAAATTTATAAGGATCAAGTTGAACTATGAACGGCGATGGATCACAGCCTGTTAGCACCTCTACGCGTGGGATGGCAGTACAGTAGACTAGAACAGTATTCGTACAGAAATTCCAGTACAATGGCGAACGAAATTCTATTTTCACCTCCTGTTGTACGTTTCACGTGTTTTTGGTTGCAAGGAATAATGTAGTAGATGCAAGAGTTCTTTCTTCTAACATGTGCTGTTGACAGTTATGTACATGTGGACCTGAGTAAAACATAGTTATAGCTGGATCCTGACGGACATGCATAATTTGCATAGTATATACGCATGGATAGCCTAGCAAGAATATATACCCCTTGCCTACTCTTATTTATCCAACTATCAATACTACTTTTATATTGATACATGATACATTGTTTTTTTTCACTTCATCTTAATTTACGTTCTAATGATCAAAGATGAATTTATTTTAAAACGGAGATAATAGCAAATGAGGAGTAACAACTAGGGCACGTCAATTGCAAAAAAGAGGGCCAGGATCATTGCCATGTCGGGCCTGATAAGAAAAATGCTAGGTCACTTGAATCGGGGGATAACAAATTAATTGATGTAACTCTCTGACTGCAAAATTAAGCTATAGTAATGCCTAGAATTCAAATTTCCGGGCCCTGTCTGGAGCTACACAATTCGGTCACACTCGCATGGACTTCTCTTTCATCCTTCTTTAATGGATCCGTGCAAGAAAAATGACTATATGTTAGTTTACATGTATATATTATCCCAAAACTCAGCATATTCACAAGTACAGATCCATTAATTCAGGTCACTATCCCGACTCTAGTTTGCTCTCTCAAATATTTCTAGGTCAATCAACCTTACAGTGATAAATTTGGGTCTCGAGGCTTTTAAGTATGGAATCACTAAAAGACCTTTCACAGTTTTAGAAACTCAACGCATATATAACGGACTTACCTTCTCTATCTTAAAATAAAAAAAATCTAGATTAGATCTGATACATTTTAATACTAAAAATCTAAATAATATTACAATATGTCATATCCAGTATTATGTTTTTTTTATTTTAAGATAGAAGAAGTAATTATTAGGGAGAGTGGTAGATGGACTAAAATATCTAGGAGAGAACCAAGCAACCACGTACGTAGATAGCACGCTGGGTGAGACTCACAGGTGTTATAGCTACACTTAGTAGTACGTATGTATTCGCCAGAGCCACGAGCCACGAGCCACGACCCCACAATATAGATCTACAACCACTCCCTTTCCTGCGGTAGTTATCAAAGCGTACGCTTGTCAGGCTTAGCATGATAAGGTTGACCGTGACGCGGGGTGCGCGTACTATACGGTCCAGCTAGGCTACGTTCCACGGCCGCGACACCGACGGATCGATCGGCTTCATAGCCGCGGGCAGAAGCCGCCCGCACGTTAGGCCTGCGACTTTCGATCGGCTAATCCCCCTGGCGTGCCGCGGCTGCGCCCACACGTCTCTCTCTAGCGCGCGTCCCACGTCGCGATCGATCCGGCTGCCTAGCTCGCCCTCCGGCCCGCCCGCGAAGGCGACCGATCGCGCGCGGCGCCGGCCGTGATGCACGCGCGCGGGCGGTGTGACACACGGTACGATGATGCAAGCAGTAGGTCGATAGAGTCTCGCGTCCTGCCCCCTCGGGCGCGCGCACCGGTAAATCCGGCACACCAGAACAGTCTTGCACGGCGAGCCAGCTAGCCGGCACGGTTCATCGATCGAGCGTGACATCTGCCGAACCGTACCCCTATAGTTACCACGTAGCCGATGATATCACACCGGTTAAGTTATTAATCCATCAATCACATACGGTAGTTTAGCTACTCCTACTCTAGTAGAGGCAGCGTCGAGTCGTCGACGAAGATAGCCAACGCACGCGCGGTGTAATAACGTAAAGGCGACAGTAGCCGGCCAGGCAGCAGCCGGTTGGGGTTCAAACTACCCCTACTATTTCCATGCCTTTTCTTTTCGTTCTCCCACATGTGAAGAGATGTACGTGCACGCAAGACATGTTTACCACCGGGGCCACGAATGACAAGCCACGGTGGTGTAGCGACGACCGCATGCAACTAGCTAAGCTAGCTAGGTTTGGCAAACGTATACGGAGTAGTACGCATCACCAGCTAGCTAGCTAGCTAGCCAGGCCATTCGGTGCGTGCCGATTCGATCACTCGGGCGAAAACGCAGGGGCGAGCGGATTAAGCCTCTCCGCAATCAACTCTAACCTTTGTACTTATTCGGCGCTAATTAAGTGCGGCGACAAGAAAGTGTCAAAGCGGTGTGGGTCATGTTCAACTACTGCTTACACCCTTAAAAAGTTCATTTTTAGTACATCCTACATATACCGGTAAAAAACTAAAAAAACATTTTTTTTACTTTAGCAAATTCTAATATATTTGTCTTTTACTTTAACAAACTCTATTATATTTATTTCGTACTTTGGTAAATTTCAATTAATACATTAATTGTTTTAAAGATAATTTTTTAGGATAAATAATATGGACTAAAAAAAATATTTTAAGACGAAGGGAGTAGCAACTTAATAAAATTTCGCCTACTGTTTGTCACGAGCAGCATAATCACCTAGCTTTGATCCTACGCCAATATTAGTAGCATTAGAAAATGCGTGTTTCGTTGATTAGTTAATTGACCCGGTACGGTGATTCTTTTCTTCTCTTCTGGATTGTTTCGGTTGTGGGAGGCATGCATGCAGTTGGGCTCTCTGGAAGCTAGCTTTACCAAGTAGCACTAGTCTACTGGATAGAAACTTTATTAACTTGATGCTTGCACGGCATGACACAATCAGCAAGAGGGGAATAGTTTATTGCATATGGGCTTGACTTCATATGGTTAGACAGACCTAACCGGGTCAAACCAGCCAGCTCTTGGACCCAACATGATCAACTTGGACCAGTGACCTCCTGCCTGCCATGAGCATGATGCCATGCATACGTACGCTGTTTCAACTGTAAACATATATTGCCTTTTATCTCTTTGCTTGTATAAATACATTTTCTCTTTTACAGATAGGTATCACACTACTTAATTGGCTCAAATGAATACAAGGTTATATATATATATATATATCCAACCATGCATATATACATGCATGCAATAAGTGGAGGATTCTCATAGGGTGTTACACCTCCCATTTCTAAGCACCCAGTCTTTGCCTCCACCGAGAAAACATGCATGGTGGGGTAGCTGAAAGTGATCTTGGTCTATCAAAACCTAGCTTTTCTACTCTGGGCCTGCTTTCTCTCTTTGCCCTGAAAGTGATCGATCTGAGTTGGGGGGGTTGGAAAAACTGCTGGCCACTACACTATCGTACTGCCTCCAGCTTTTCAGTCAAGATCTTGTTTGGATCTCATTTAGTTTGAGATGATAGTGTATTACTGATTACTGGTATCATGATCTGCCAATGTGCCATGCTTAATTTTCGCTCGTTAGTCAAGTCATGTGAGATGATGGTTTTTGTTTTTCTGTTTTTTTCTGCCTGTAATAAACCTATACTCGATCGCCATTTCTAATGCTGGAAATGGGAAAGGGGTGTTCCCCCCTCTCTGTCCTTAAAATAAGTGAGATGATGGTGTAGCATTCATGGGAACAAAGAGCATTTTACTCATAATTTATTAGTAGTACCTTTCTTTAGACTAGCTAGCGGCCAAACTGACATGCATCAATTGCTCCCTTCATCTCAAAATACAAAAATTTAGTATTGGACGTGACATATTCTAATACTATAAATTTAAACAAAGCGATGTCTAGATTTAATACTAGCATATGTCATATCCAGTACTAAGTACTAGGTTTTTCTTTATTTTAAGACGAAGAAAGTACTTATGAATCCCTGTACATATATCGACACTGAATTTCATTGTTCATGCCGTGTCTGTCATATATAGTAGTAGTGCATGCATTCAATCAGCAATATAATCTTGTTTTGCACTAATGTTCCCTGAACATGTGCAAATTACCTGCAAGTAGGAACATTTGTCAAAGATCGTTTAGGGCAGTGGACTGAGCACTGACCGGGAAGAGTTTTATATGCGTGGCAGGTGCATGGTGTTTATTCCCAGTAGGTTTGTTGGACCCCTTTGACTCGCCTTCCTGATCTGCTGGGTACATCGAGGAGGAGCACAAATATTTTACACGTAAAAAGCACCCTGTATTTTATTTCCTTCTCTCTTTCTGGGGTCGCTGAGAATCTTCCCACAAAAGTTATCACGCCGCTCTGTTCACACTTCTCCACGGCGGGGGCCTCCAATGATTACCTGTGTGCTTAGCTCAGAAAGGACCTGAAAGTGAGAGATCAATGTTTTTCACTGGGGACAGATCTCTGAAAACGTTTCTCTTTTTTTTTTTTTGCATGTTTATTTCCCATTCTCAAACGCTGTTGATTCTGTACAAGATCTTGGAATATCCTATTGATATGTCACTCAGGCTGTTTCCCTTTAGGAATGTCTCAAAATGTCGTAACAGTGTAGTAAATCTCAATGAATTCAATAGTTTTATACTAGTACCATGTCAAGAATTTGCGGAACACCTGTGTTCGGAAACAGGCATCTGGGGGCACAGAAGTCAGAACCTGCATCTCGTTTAGTGTCTCCTGGTAATTAAACCGTCGTCGGGTCAAAAGCGGTCGATCGGACGTTGGTTACCGCCACGACGGGGCCCCGGCCCAACGTGAAAACCTCCGCGATCCCACCTGTTCTGCACCAACAAACCTACCAACCGAACAGTCGGTCTCAGCCGCCGCCGGTCAAGCCGGGCCGCCCCCGGCCAAACCGCCGTTTCACACGAAGAACGCATCGCGGGGCGCTCGCCCTCGCCGGCACAGCACGCGCCCCCGCCCGCTCGCACGCCAGAAACCTAGGCGAAAACGCGTCCCGGCCACAGCGTGCGCAACGCCGTGCGTGCATGTGCTGCGGCGTGCGGGCCAACCACGACGATGCATATGCAGAAGGGGAGGGGACCCAACGGCTCAACGCTTTGTCTCTGTGCAGCTTTCGGATCTTGGATTCTTTGGCCAGGGGATTGATGGAGCAGTACAATATTTATTTGTACTCTTAGTCATTGTTTGAAAAAATTTCTTGTTTTTTATAAACACGCTTCTCAAACGGCTAAACATTATGTTTTTTTAAAAAATCTCTATCTAAAAGTTGATTTAAAAAACCATATTAATATATTTTCAAATTTAAAATAATTAATTAATATTTAATTAATTATATACTTAAAAACTCATCTTATTTTATGTGATTATCATTTTCTGCTTGCCTCACTCTTAAACTCAGCCCTAGCCTGCAAATGTATGGTCAGTTTGCAGTTGCACTGGGAAGATTACAAATGGAGGGAGTTGGAGGAAAGATGTAAAGATGTATGTCTGTTACTGCATGCACTGCTTGCCTGTGCGGCTGTGCCGCCTCTGAGTTGGTGCCCTACGCGTGATTCGTGGTGGCCTCCATCATTTTGTTCGCTTCTCTGCCATGAAGAATATCTCCTCGAAGCGTCAGATCGGCACGTAGCTCACGGCGTCGGGTGAGGCTTCGGGGGTTCCTTTTGTTTACTTTGTGGGGGTGGTTATGGGCAACGGGATTGGGTATGGCGATCGAGGCAAGAGCGAAGTCAAATGCTCGTGTATTTTAGTGTTTGCGTCGTACTTTCTCGGTTTTGTTTAATCAGTGTCGTTCTTGATCGAGTGGTGTTACTCAAGTAAAAAATTTTTAGGCAAGAACATAATCTTGCTTCAAGTTGCAGGGTTGTGGTTCATGTTCCAGAAGGTGGCGTTTTGAAAAGGGACAGATCGGCTTTTAAAATTCTATCAATATGTCCATATCTACTGGTGTTCGTTTCTTAGCTTTTTATTGTCGCATACCTGCGTATAAATCACATCTTAACAAAAATAAAAAAATAGCATATAAAAAATATGCAATGGTTATTATTCACTATTTCTTTACTACTATAAAAATAAAGTCGTCCTTCTTCTCCCCTAGCCACCAAACTTCAAACATAAAAAACTACCCAACCAAAAAAACCCGAACCACCCTAACAAAAAAAAAAAAGACATGCCACCAGTAATTACAAAACCATGAGTTCAAAAGGAATGGCAAAACCATGGTTAAACTGCTAAAGAAATTCTTCATCCAATAAACAAAGATAAAACATGCTAACTATTATGTATTTGAAGAGGAAATATAGTTCGATATCCTAAGCTATTGGTTGATCTTAAGACATGAAAATAGGGAGAAGATCACACACGTGTTCTACCCATTACTCCTGCCCGATCACAGCGATATTCTTTCAAAATCCATGCACTGTGATCAGTGGTGCCAAAACTTTTTTTTTTAAGAATTGTCTCCGATACCCTTAGTGTAAAAATAAAAGGGGGAGTTCGGCCTGTGAAGAGATGATTATCTCTCCATGTTAACTGTTATAAAAGTTAGTCTCGGAGGAGGGAACTCCAACCGCGGAGAGTCTGGGGATCCCCTTTGAGGTTCGGCCAGGGGAGAGGTTCATAGGACAGTTGCGACGTCTGGTCGATGGCACGCAAGGGAGACAGAAGAAGTAAACATGTTTGGGCCGCGCGGAGGCGTATACCCTATTCCTGTGTGTGTCTGCTATGTGGGAGATGAATACGGTTTGTTCTTACGAGATGTTCTTGAGGGGCGCTCAGGAACTAGCCCTAACTTAGGAACTCAGTCTCTCTAGAAGCTGAACTCAATCCTCTAAGCTCCTCCCAAAGCTCCCTTTTTCCCTGCTGGCATGGATCTTCCTTTTATAGTCCAAGGGGAGTCCACAGTGTCTAGTACACATGCCAAGAAAAAGTTTTTCTAGGTAAGATATGTCTTGTCGCACGCGGCTGCCTGTTGAGCCACGCCGGAGTTGGTTCGGCATGGCTGCTGCCGGCGGCTAGGTTGTGAAGATGTGACAGCGCACGCCATCGCTGCCGGAGTATGGAAAACTGAAGCCCTCTTAGTCAAATATTCTCTGACTGCACGGGGAGCGGGCCCAAGGGAGGCCATCATGAGCCGTCCACGCGTGGCCAAGCGAGCGACAGAGGCGACACGCCTCGTCGCCTCGTCATTAATGTGGGTTGTTGGACAGTTGATCCGCTCGAGTCAGGCTCGTGCCCGGGCCAGAGACCTCATAGAGCCCTCCGTGCGCACAAGGCACCGAGTTCCTCGGGGACGGGAGCTGTGAGTCCCGGGCCCGGGGAGCGAGACTCGGGACCGTGCCCCGGGACGAGGGGAGTGCCCTTTTCGCGGGAATGCCCCCGGGTCCGGGGCCCAAGGTGGCTGTAAGTCCCGGGCCCGGGGAGCGATGGGTCCCGGACTGGGGGCGAGACACCGGGGCCCGAGTTGGATGCGAGCAGTCGTCGCGACGCTCCCTGGGAAGGTGCACCCTGGCTCGGGCAGTGCTCGGGCCCTAGGCACTTAACGGAAGAACGGCCGTAGCCGGCCGTCACTTGTGCAGAATGTGGGCCCCGTAGGAGCTGACGTGGCCGAAGATCTACGTGTCCCCGGGGTATGTGGGGCCCCCAATCCCATTTCGCCGACAATGGCCCCTGGCCCTGTTGCTCGGCCGGGACCCACTCCGGGCAGGAACAGGACCACGTCTTGGGGAAACGAGGAGACACGGGGCCCACCTGGTTTGACAGAAGACGAGACGGGGCGACCAACGGCCATGATCGCCCGAGACGAGATGAGACGAGACGAGACAAGACGAGAGGAGACTTCCCACTTATGGCCCGCAAATCGAGGGCCATGGTGGGGGATTCGAAGTGGCGCTCCATGGGGGCTCCGAGACTATAAACAGCAGCGGGCAGCGGCTGGCTTCTCCTGTTGCCAAATTCGAACTGTCGCCGCCCCTGTTGCTCTTTGCGCCTAGAGCCCCTGTTCGCACGCACTTCTCCTCGCTTTCTTCTTCCTTCAACCACCCTTGCCGCCGCATCCGCGATGCCTCGCGCCGGCCGTGGAGTAAAGCCGCTGGACGGCGGTGCGATCCCACCATCACTCGTGCGCAACGACGCCGGGGCGGAGCGGGTGAGGACAATGATGCCGGTCGCCACACAGTGGAGGGCGGCGATCAACGTGCGCCCCGGCGAGCCGAAGCCAGCGCCGGAGGAGCCCAACAAAGTGGTATACTTCATCGACTACGCCGTCGGCGGGTTAGTTCCACCGTTTTCTGATTTCTTCCTCCAGGTGCTAGAGATGTACCAGGTGCAGATGTTGCACTTGACCCCCAACGCCGTTATGGTATTGGGGATTTTCGCAGATTTGTGCGAGATGTTCGTGGGTGTCATGCCCTCGGTGGACCTGTTCCGGCGCTACTTTACCATAAGGAGCGTGCCGAAGAACAAGGCCACCGTTCTGCCAGAGTGGGTAGGCTGCGTGTACTTCCACGGCCGCCTCGGCATCGAGTTTATCCCGATGGCGCTGAAGAACAAGTGGGACTTTTGGCGCCATAACTGGGTCTACGTCGGCGTCGACGCCAACCAGCGGCTCCTGTTCCCGACCGAGGCGGCCCGGAAGGTGAAGAGCTGGACAGAGTCGCCGCCGGAAGACGCACGCTTAGCGCCAGTGATGGCACGCATCGTCGGCCTGGTGGCGGCCGGGCTGAACACGTACATGGTCATCGGCGACTTCCTCGGCCGACGACTAGCGCCGCTCAACAAGAGGTCCCAGGCCTGCTGGCTGTATACCGGACCTAGGGACATCACCAGAACCCACCCCGACGACCTGAGCGAGGAGGCGACAGGCCTGTTAATGGCGGCGGCATTGAAAGGAGGGGGCGCGGCGGACCGCGCGCTCCCGGACGGCGTCACGCTGCTCTGCGCTGACCACGGGCGGACGAAGATCCAGGAAGGTCTCCCGCAATTTGACGCTGTGGGGATTGTCGACGTGTGGATCACCCCCAAGATCGTCGAGGTGCTCGACGTCTTGGAGGACGAGGATGTGCCGGCCGAGGAGCCGGTATTGTCGAAAATAGAGGGGAAGCGGCTAGCGGGGCCTGACCCGGGATTGTCGGTGGCCAAAAAGGCGAAGACTGTTGCCCCGACGACCGTTGTCCCGGCCGCTACTTCCCGGAGCTGCGCGGACCCCGGGCGGACCGGGGCCGCTGTCGCAGTTACTGCATGTGCGGCGCCAGCGAGCGCCGCTCGAGCCCTGTTCCCGGAACTGAGGCCGGCTGCCCGGGCCCCTGGGACCGGGCCAGTGACGGTCCCAGAGATGGGAGGAAGCGAAACCCCCGCCAGCACGGGGGGCGCCGTTGAGCCGGCATCGGGAGCGCCAGAAGCCCCGGCCAGCATCGCCGCCCCAGGCGCGTCGCCAGGGAAGACGGGATCCCGCGGCGGCACCCGGCCTCTTTTGAGGCCCAAGCCATGGAGCTTCAAGGGGCCCTAGGCGAAGTAAGTGCTTCCATCCCATTTGGCTCTTCTGCCACTACATCTTCCCTTGCGTTTCTTGGCCTAGCTCTTACCTGTCTGGTTTTGGTTTTTGTAGGAAGGATCAGGGGCCGACGATGGCGCCGCCAGCCCCGGCCGCAGGAGGCACCGGGGGCGCGTCGATGGGGCTGCTGCGTCCCGCTACACCCCTGCCCTTACGAGTGTTGGTAGTGAGCATAGAGGCTACGGCGGCCACGCCGGAATAGGCCGTCGCGGAACCAACTAACGTCCCTGCTGCCGAAGAAGAGGGGGATGCCAGGGTCCAACCATCTCCCGCAAGGAGGACGGCCCTGTACTTTTTGCTGCTCGGCGAACAGGAGCAGCGCGCGGACACGCGATACTATAGTTCGCGCTAGAGCAGATGGCGATCGCCGTCGGCCAAGTGCAGGCGGCAGCCCATCGGGAGCGGCGGGAGTCCGCCCGGGTCCGGGCAGATCTCGAGAGCGGGAGGGCAGCAATCGCGATGGTGATGCAGCAGCTCACCACCCGTACAGTCGCCACCGAGATCTTCGTGGCGACCCGCCGGCTGGAGATCGAGGCAGCGGAGAGGCGCATCGTCCAATTGGAGGCCGCCTCCAAATCTACCGCCGACGATGCCTCCCGCGCCCGGTCCGAGATGGAGGCGCGGGAAAAGGAAATATCCTCTCGGGAGGATCCCGTCCGGGCCCAAGAGGCCGGGCTCGTGGCCCAGGAGCATGAGATCACCGCGCGCGAGGAAGTTGTGGTGGCCCGCGAGGAGGCCGCCAACTTTTCCTACGCCATCGCCCAGGACGGCATGAGCCGCCTCTTGAGCGAGGAGGAGAGGCTGGTGTCCTGGGAAATGGATCTCGAGGAGTAGGAGGCCACGTTCCAGGAGCGGGAAGCCGACCACAGGCGCGAGGCGGAGCAGACGAGGCTGCTGGTCGCCAACCTCGACGCCAAGGTTGAGGCCCTCGCAACGCGAGAGGCGGCCATGGAGGACAAGGAGAACTCCCTCGCCCCGCGCGAGGCGGCGGTGAAGGCCGCCGAGTCCCGGTTGGTGGAGATGGAGCGGGAGGCCGAGACCTCCCGGAAGCGCGTGGCCGACTTTGAGGCCGTGGTGCGTGGGGCCGCGGCGCTGGCTGCGTCGAGCGGCTTCCCGACTCCGGTGAGTGCGGCAAGCTTAGCCGAGAAGCTGGCCAAGGCGGAAGAAAGGCTGACAACGGCGCAAAACCACCTCACCCACCGGAAGAATTTCGAACGTGAGGTCGCAGCCTGCGTGGGGCAGTACGGCTTCAGGGTCCAGAGGTTCTCACCGCATCGGCATCCAGGCAGCTCCGCAGAAGCCGGGGGGGCCCATTGGGGTTTGCCATGAGGTGGTGGAGCTCGGCGATTTGCTGCGTACACTGGACTTGCTCCCCCAGCAAGTTCACGGAGTCCTGGTGAAGGAAGGAAAAGAACTCGCCGCGCGGGTGGCGGAGTATGTTCTCGGGTGCTACCGGGCGCGGGGCGCCGACTTCTCCCTGGCCCCGGTGCTCGAGGGATTTCCCACCGAAGGGGAAGAGGAGGCACGGAAAGCCGTGGCCGACACCGCAGCAACGGTGGCAGGGTTCTTCGACCGGGGCGAGCACCTCGTGGAGCCGATGACCAACGAGGAGTCCGAGGAAGACAGTAGTCCCCTTCTGACACCGCCCGGGGTCCGGTCCGAGGAAGACGAGTGACCTTGCCCCGGACGACGACATCTCCCGGCCTCCGCACGTGCTTGCGCTCTGATTTTACCTATCTTGTACAAAGAGAGACATTTGTATATGTATATAATCATGTTTACATTTTCGTACCTTTGCTTATTGTGTTGTTCTAGAAGTTGCTTATGTCTGCTGCTGTTTTTTTTTATTTCCCAGGCCCGGGAACGCCGAGTACCAGGCGCCATCTGACTCCGAGCGCCAGCAGCCGTGAATGGCCGTAGCGCCTAAGTCCCCTTTTCGGGGCCTGGGGTAGCTGCCTGCCCCAGGAGCTCGGTCCCCGAGGGCAGCGAGCGTGATAGTTGCCCGTCCCGGGAACTCGGTCCCCGATGACCGCGAGCAACTGAGCGCGAGTCTTGCGGAACGGTTAAGTCCGTCCTCCGGGCCCGAGAGCCCTCCATGCCCCTGAGCGCTACTAGCCCCGGGAGCGCGTGAGGCCGCGAGAAAAGATTGCTAGAAGAGAGAGAAAATACGAAAAATGCCCGCGTGGGTTAGGTATGGCCGAAGTGCTTCATGGTCGTTTTATTTCGATTAGCCCGGAATATTAACCCTTCTTCATGCAAGATTTATTTGACTGTACGCATGATATGGTGAGAAGATCGCCATCACTATCCAAGTCACTTGAAGTAATTACTGCATTAGCCTTAGTTTTTTCCTTCAGTTTTGGATTAACTCCATATATCTCAACTCATTCTCGAGTCTTGGACATATCATATTTTTCCAGATAATTCCCACATGCGATCTGACTAAAACTTATCGACGTCAACCTTCTCGCCCTCTTACCGGTTTGCACGTCCACGATCTGTCCAGTACTATCTGTGTTCGCCTTCACAATCCCAACATCCCGTGATTCGATCTCAGACATCAATGAGCAAACCACTCGTCCGCTCTAAAATTTTTCCTAGTCTTCATGCAACCTGCGTCACCAAACCCTTCAACATGCTATTGCTTGACATATCTCTTGAGTGCACCAACCGAGCCACCGCCTTGCACCAAGCACCAGTCGAACATCACCCTACAAGGTCATGAAGATTTCTAGCTAGATCAATCTGTCCCTTCCCCTCATGTTGCGATGAAGCGCAACTACGAGGAGATATCTGAATCGAGCTCCTCACGACACGTGCCAAATCCAAGTTGATTCTCTCATGAGTCTGGCTTGGACTTGTGTCACCTTGACCGAGTCAGTTTATATCAATCGGCACTTTATCTTCATGCGAGCTACAGCTTCTGTGTGCTCCATGTGTTGCTCGTGCATCTAGCCTTTGCCTGGTCAATGTCTCCCACGTCCTTCTTGTGCATGTGAATAGACTTACTGTAGCATGCATGTTCACGTGACATCATCGCCATGTACTAATTCGAATGCACATACATCGTTTGCAGCCTGTATAGCTTGGTCCATTTGCACATTGCCTTTGTACTTGTCTTTATGCACGTACTGTACGTGCACCATGTGTCTTCACACACACCGCAGTCGTATTCTCATGTTCATCATCCACGACCTCGTCGTCCTCGGTCCCGCACGTTCGTCACGCCACGCCATATTTGACAGCTTCGCCCTGCCGCTACAGCCTCCCTGTCGTCGCGGATCCATGATCGCCACATGCGTCGCGCGCGCTGTTCGTAGCGCTACCCCTCCAATCTCTTCGGTTATTTTCGGTTCGGCCTTGTCTTTCGGTTACGTTCCGCCATTGTTAATCTGATCCTGAGACGAGATCGTCATCTCCGTAACATCCTCGTTGTTGCCTTCAATCTCATTGCCATAGCTAATGATCTCCGTCAGTGCATAACCCTACCTCGTGTTTCCTCTTTCGCATGTCAACTTGGTCTAATGCTGAAACCATTAGCTCGGATATTACTTGTTAAAAAAGTTACCCGATATATAAGAACAACGACTAACCTTTCCAATCGCTGCAGCTGTTGATCAACTATAGACATGTCAGATAACGACACAGAAATACACGATATTTGTTAATGAGGTTCAACCGAAGACTAATCCCTGGGGCTCTGATTATGGGTGCTCCTTCCTAATCAACATAGCACACCTAGCTGCTATGAGTCCATGATCTCGCCACCATACTTTTCTTGCGCGTTTGCGCTATATTGTCATCACCATAGCTACATTATGGCTCTCACTCTCTATTTTAAGCGTTGTCGGGTTATAGAGTCCGACGCTAACTCCACCCCCACCACCTCATACAACTTCAAATCTAATCATAACATAATAGCACTAGTATATTCGACACATATGTTAACATTAACGAACTCGACTGACACTTCAAAACCCTAACCCGATCTAAGGTACGTTGGAGAAAAACCGTAGCACAATTTTAGGGCAGTGCAGGATGACGGGAAGGACACCACAAACCTCCGATGGATCACCAGCGACGCCTTGGGCAGTAAGCCAGGGATCCTTGGCGATCTGCTACTGCTCCTACACCAACGAAAAAGAATCAGAGGAGGAACAACGATCGACTACAAGGACTTATCAAAACGGTCAGTTTATCACCTCAATTATGTATTAGGATAATCATGTTGGCCTAAGAAATTTTAGGCAGTGTTCGAACTTGCTTTTAGCTGTGGCTTATAAGTCGTACACAAAACGAGAAATATTATTAGTATGTGATTAATTAAGTATTAACTATTATAAACTTGAAAAATAGATCTATTTGATTTTTAAGATACTTTCATATAGAAATTTTTTTATAAAAAACATATGTTTTACGTTTTGGGAAGCGGCCGAGGGAGAAAACACACCACCATCTAGAAGCTTCTCCGAACAATACCTTAAGATGGTATATTAGAAATTTATACTAGCTTCTTTTACGTAGATGCTTTTTATATATATATATATATATATATACTCTTATATAACACACGTATATCCTATTTCTATAAGCATCTTCCACGGACTGGACGGCATGCCCGAGCTTTCTTGTTCGTAGATCGGAACTTTGTGAAAGGAAAGAAGTATAGAAACGGCCGCAGATGCTTTTCCGGATGGGCTAAGTTCTTCTGTTTTACTCCTATTAAGCAATATACCATTTTATGGGCTTCAACTCTTGCATTGGTATGGGCTAGTGGGCTGGACGACTTATTCGATGCAACTTTTATTGTTACTAATTTAATTTTTTTTTAATTTACAAAACTAATTTTCGATTTGGATCATTTTCAGAACTACCCTCTTACCGCGTGGCCACGGCGTATTTAAAAACCGCCGTGGCCCAGGGCGGCAAATGGCTTCTCCGTCAGACGCGGCTAGCGGCGCCGGCCGCCGTTAGCCCAGGGACACCACGTGGATTCGCCGCCCTGGGGGACGGCGGCGAATGCATAGGACCGTCCGCACAGCGATCGAACGGTCCGAATCCACGGCAAATTGTTGTAACGCGCGCTAACTACCTTAAAACAGTCATAACTTTCGCATACGATCTCGGAATCGGGCAAATAAGTACCCTACGGACATCTACAGAAAATTTTACATCCGCTTCCCCCCCACTTCGTCGGGTTTGTCCAAAAAAATTTTACGAAATTCGGCCGGGAAGATTGAGTTTTTGAGGTCCGAAGTTTCAGCACGGTTTTTAAAGCACACTCATAATTTTCTACAGGCCACATCTTTACATCGGTTAAGCTGCACCTTCACGAGATTTTGCTATTCTCGTGTTGCTAGTTGAGAAAAAAAATAAAAAAAAAAGAAAAAAAAAATTTTGCAGGCGGCCCCCTGATTCGGACGATCCGATCCTTGTGCGGACCGTCGTCACTATGCTAAAAACCGCCGTGGGGACGGCGGCAAATGCATTTGCATTCGGCCCCTGGGGGCATTCGCGCGCGTCCCCAGGCGGCGAATCACGTGGGCCTCCCCGCGCTGCTAACGGCCGCCGGCGCCGTTAGCCCGAGTGGCGGGATGCCATTCGCCGCCTGGGCACGGCGGTTTTAAATACCGCCGTGACGCCAGGGCGGCAAGAGGTTAGTTTTGCAAATGATCCAAATCGAAAATTATTTTGTAAATTAAAAAAAATTAAATTAGTAAAACAGTAAAATTCAAAAAAAACGTACTCCTTTTAAAATACCACTGGGCCTAATAGGCCCAGGCCAGTAGGCCCATCACGGAAACGACAATGGGAAAAATGAGGAATTTGCATCCAAATTGCATCCACCTACAGATCAAAGGCGAGAATTTAGGCCATGTTTGATTTTTGAGCGAATTATTGTGTATATTATCGATTTTATTATAAAGATATATTAAATATTTTAAGAGATAATCTTAACAAGTAGTTTAAAAACAAACGGTCTAACCAATGCAGGAAAAGAATTTTATTTTTAGAAAACGTATTTTTTAAAAGATTAAGCAAATAATCTATTTTAATAATATAATAAATAAGCTAAAAAGAACCAGGCAACAATATTTCAGAAAGAGACAGCACGAGCAAAGTTTTAGCATGATCAAAATCTTCTCCTGCAGAGGAATCTCAGAAACCAGAGTGCGTGCAATCGATCTGTAAGGCAGGCAGGGTATATATATTCGACAGATTGGCCGGATGCTTTTGCTTTTCAGATTGATGCGTGTACATAGTTGTCCACTGCATCCTGGCTGCTGCCCGTTGGTTTCGCTTAGTTGCATTTCATTAGCCGTGAGTGACACGGCAACAATCTTCTCAACTGGTTTGTTCCGCAGCAGTTAGAATTCTTATCACCGGCCACCGAATTCAGAGACATGCAGTGCCGGTAGCTCTAGCACCAGTTAACCAAGAAACCGATAACCGAACCGAACTAACCGAATAAGTCGGTTAATTCTTTTTTGGTGTTCGGTTCGGTTCTTGTTTTTTGTTTGTTTGGTAGTCAGTTTTTGGTTTGGTTTTTAAGTTTTATTAAACCGATCACCGGACCACCGCTGCACGCAACCACGCCGCCTTCGTCTTCACGCGACACGCGCCTCCGCCTCCAATAGCCGGGCCAGGCACCGCGGCCACGCCTCCGCCTCCACGCTCGTGCTCCACGCCGCCGCCGCTCCCGCTCCTCGCGTTGCTGCCTCCACGCTGCCGTCGCCTCTCGCCTCCACGCCGCCGCCTGCCGCATGCGTGCCTATGTCGGCTCGCATCATCGCTCGGAGCAGGTCCATGCGATCCTCGAAGGCTGTGCAACGTATAGATAAATATAGTACCTGGTAAGTAGTAAGTCATTCTCTAGAATTTTCCATTCCCTGTGCACTCTCTTGGTCCAGCTCCTTCCTCCAGTTGGTTATTTCGGATTAACCGAACCGAATTAACTATAACCAAACTGGTCGGTTATTGGTTTTTCCCTAGAATTTCGGCTACCATTTTCCAATAACCAAATTACATTTCAACCGAATTAACCAAACCGTTTAAACCGAATTAACCGAAATCCCAGGGCTAAGTGCCGGTCGAGATTGCACCGTAGCAAGCAGCTGTGCTTACTAGCTCAACTGATTCGATGCTCTGCGTGTGCTTCTCTGAAATACATGCCGTCTTATGGTACATTGGAACAGAATTCTCAAAACACAACAATAAAAAAACACAATTAGAATGTCACAGTACATTAAATCCTAAAAAAAAACACAGGAAAACTATACAGCCAATTGTTTAGATCAAGCAAAAAAAAACACAGAATTTGAAAAACACAGAATTTGAAAGAGAGATAGACGTTGAGGAATTTTTTCAAAAGATTTTAGCTCATGCTAAAAATCCTCCAAAATTCCTATAAAACATGCCATTCCATAGGAATTTAAAAAAAATTAAAAACCTAATCCTTTGATCTAAAGGGTCTCAAAGAAAATTTTTTTATATGATTTAAATGCTTTTAAATTCATCCATTTTTCGCTTTGTTCGAAAGGAGACATAATGCTGTTTTCGTCCAAGCCCGAAGCTTCCAATCCCATCAGCTGGCGTGTTGCTAGCCAGTACTCTGATTTGAGTAGTAGTTAGCAAGGAAGGGACGAACGTTAAGCGCACGTCTGATTTGACCCGGTTGGTCGGAGATTCTGAGAGTTTTCACGACTTCGCTCAAGATTCAAGTCGAGCGTTCAAATTGTTTTTCCTTTTGTGACAGAAACTTGAAAATTGGTTTCCAGTGAAAATGAAAGGAAATGGCAACTTGCATTTATTGGTAGCGCGCATTGGCCTGACAAATGTTTTGCTTCCGGAATCATTGACTCAGACCTGGCTGTTGCTTGCCTGCTGGCTGCAGCTATCAGCTGACGGTCTCCTCACGCTCCACGTCTCTCCTCCTCGGCATCGAAAATTCGAAATGTAAAAAAAAAAGTACTCCTAAACAAGATTAAAGGGTTAATTACGAAAACCACAAGAGGTGCTAGCTAGTTGCGTCTTTTTACCGGTCATTGGTCGAATCAACCCTGGATTGACATACATACACCGGACAAAGTTTGAGAAAACTTGACGTCTCTCAAGCAGTTTGGTTGGTATGCAATGGATTTAGCTTTTTAACAGGAGTTTGGTTGGAAATGCAATCAAGAGACGCCAGCTTAGCAATAGTACAACAGCACAAGCATATGAAGGGATTTTAGGGCTGCAACTGCACATATGCTTCAGTTGGGTGCTTGTAGGCTTGCAGCTGTCGTGCTCTCTTTCATGACTTGATTTTGTGTCCACTCTCTTCATCTCAAAATAAATCAATTTTTTATAAATTTAGAGTAATTTATTTTCTAGATTTATATAAAAAATTAATTTATTTTAAGACGAAGAGAGTAATTTATTAAATACCACCGCCAAAATACATACATATGTTCTACTACGGGTGCACGAAATCAAATACATAGGGCGGCTAGGGCCAGCAAATTTTAGGAATTTTACGGGACTTAATTAATTATTGTGAAAAAAAAATTGCTACTCCTAAAATATAACAACCTCTAGTTTGTCATAGATATAAAACCTAAAACTTGTAAAAATGTGACATTTTAACACTAACTATCTATACTGTCTCTTATCTTCATTATCACTGTAAACTAGCTTAGCCCGCACCCTACTCATCTTAAGGATTCAAACAAGTCTTTTTAGTCCTCTCCTTAATAGTTGTGCCAAGAGTTAAAATTTACTATATTTTAGAATAGAGGGAATAATATTTTTAGTTCAAAGGGAGCCTAGAATTTAGGGCTTGTTTGGCCGAAGACTAACTTTGCCACAACTTAATTTGCCAAGGATATGGTCAAGCCCAAAAAAAAGTATGGCCAATTATCTTGGCCACCAAGGTTTGGCTAAAATAAGCCTATAAAGTGTGGGTTAGCGAGTTAGTGAAGTTTGCAATCGTGGTTCTAACAACAACTAAACACTTACCTATCAAAGTATGGCACATTAACATGTAGCATGACAAAAACTATAGCAACAAACATATGACATGACAAACTGTGACAGCGAACCAAACATATCCTTAAGGCCAGACTATTGCAGTACCATTACAAATGAAAAAAAGACATGCTGTCATTTAGCAGTTCTACTGTAGATGTGCGTTGTGACACACTCCTGACACAGACAGGAGTCACCTGATCGCCAACCTAGACGTAGAAAGGTTTTGACATCCATAACACACCAGATAACGGAACAGCCCCTTACGTCTATCTGCCTAACCCAACTGTCTAGAGATATTCGCACCAGTCACTGTCACGTTTAGCTGTACCACCTGCACTTACGTATGAGTCATTTGCTCCAGCTGCTCGAACATTAATCGCTAACAACGAATAACGATCGACACCGGCCGTCGCAGATGGACATGTTGCATTGCGCGGGTATCATCGTGTCTGCAGGAAATTCTAGAGGATGCAGCTCTTATCAACGGAGGGGAAATGGCCAGTTGAGCGACTGATAGCGAGACGTGCGTGCAGGCATGTGGGTTGTGCTTCTCATGCGGCCAGATGCGGGTTTGGGGTATGTTCGGTAGTGCTAGCTGCAGCGTTTTGAGCTCCAGCCGCATAGCCCAGGCGTCCGGCACTTCAACCGCAGCCGTTGTTTCTCTCCTGTTTGGTTCCTGCTTCCTACTGGCTGCTACAGCTAATGTTGTTCTGCTGGTTGGCTGCAGCAGCGCAGCTGCAGGCAGCAGTAACGAACAACCCCTTGGTACACGCCGATTGGATTGATTGCCATCGCCTCTAACTCGGCTACAAATGTCTTTGGCTTTACGCTGCAGCTGTACGTCGCACTACTACGAAAATTATTTTTTTAAATATCTTAAAAAAGATTTTTACTGACAGGTAGGTTATTTTATTTTTTTTTCAATTATACAGAAGGACACATATGTATGCACTTCCACCATATACTTACACCCATAAATGTAAACTCTCTAGTCTTACAAAATTCCTGTTAAAACTACACCCGAGCGTGCGTAATATTCATGGATCCTTTTTAATATCTTGTGCTTTGTTTGGAACACGAAATTTTGAAGAAAATAATCGTGAAAACCTCATAAGAAATCGTTTAAATTTGGAGGCAACTGAGAGAATTTCCGGGGCAACTGCTCCCCGGTTGAGTGTTTGAGCCCTTGACTAACGGCTGTCATCGCGGCTCGAGGCTACCAAACCACTCGTCTCTTCTGACCAAACCATTCCATCCGTAGAACCCAACAAGCGGGCCAGGACAGAACCTAAACTGCACCGAATTATGAAAGAGATGACATCGAGAAGGATTAGAGAGACAGAAACTAAGGTTGCAGGGAGTAACTTGTAATGCAGGCCTGCACGAACGCCCTGCTGCCTGTCACGGCCAGCAGGGATCCAGCCGTACATAACAGAGTCAGAACCAGCACATAATCAGCACATTTGCTTCTAGAACCTATAGTACATGTAATACGATTAGTTTAATGTTGGAGATTTATACTAACACGAATTCCAATTAAATACCCGTATTGTTTACACGGATTTATCCCCCTTTTCAGTTGCTGATCAAACCGGCAACGACCCTGACAGCCGACGGTGAGTTGTAGCATAACTCGCGGTTGGCGCGAGCCTTCGGCACCAAGCAGGCTGGAATCTCGTCTCGCGGAGGGTCCAATCGCCAACCGGCTCGAGACGGTTTCGTCCCCTTTATATGCTCCGTGGTCGTCTCGTCCCTGCACTGCACGTCGCGCACCCCACGTCTCCGTCCCTCCAAAAATCCTCTTCTGCTACTCTCGCACTTCGGCCATGGGCGTCGAGGCCGAGATAGCGCCGGCGGCGACGGCAATGACTGAAGGTGGTGGCAAGGCGGCGATGGGGGGAGTGAAGCGGCGGGGAGGAGGGTGGGTCAGGAGGATGATGACGACGGTGCCGAGGAGGCGGGGGCACTACACGCCCGTGGGCGACGAGCTGCATGCGGCGGCGGCGGCGGAGGAGGGGGCGGTGAAGCCGCCGCAGCGAGGCGGGTGGCTGCGGCGGATGAATGCTCCGCGGGAGTGCATGCAGCACCGGCAGCGGTGGTGGAAGCTGCAGGGCGGGGGCGGGTCGTCGTCGTCGAGGCTGGCAGCCGGGCTGTCGCGATCGCTGCGGTGGAAGCCGGCGGGGAGCCTGAGCGGCGGCTGGGCGACGGCGGTGGCCGATGCCGTGGCTTTCCGCGTGATGTACGTGGTGGAGGCCGTCGTGCTCGGCCTCGCGCTCTCCTGCTTCTACTGCTGCTGCGGCTGCCAGATTTAAGCTAATCAAGCATTCGTAACCATCTCATGTATGTAATTTTTTTGCTCGATTAGTTATCGTGTTGTAAATCTGCGCCCCTCAATCTCGTACGAACTAAGACCATCTTACATTGATCGATCGATCGCCGATTCAGCTGACTTAATCGGGCTAATTGGTGTTCGTCGCGCGTACATACGTGATACGTGTTCTTGGTGGACGCGACTACTGCCTCCGGGCAGTGAGTCTCTAGACTACTCGCGACCTTGCCGCCGTGGCGGACGACGAAATTGGCGTACCGTGGTCCTTGTACGTTCACAATTGGCCATGGTCCATGTGCGGCTGCTTAGACCTCGAAGGCCGGTGTACGGTGGTTACCTCTTCACCCTGGGTTTTTTTTTCTAATACAAGAAATTTTATAGATATAATAACACTGAAACTCGATTAAAAGATATAAATTCCTAAAAATATATTGGATGCATGTAGGATTGGTTTAGAGGAAATTTGTATGTAGGACGTTTTATCTATATTTAGAGAAGGGGATTACAACATAAGATTCATGGCTTGTTTGGTTTTTGCCACTTATATTTATAAGACAGCAAATTAAATATGTTTCAACCAATACGGTAGTTCTAGAATCTTCCACGGTTGAAACTATACCAAAATTTGGCAACGAGAAAATATATCAAAATCTAGCATTACTAATATTTGGTAAATGTTTTTTATTTGACAAACCAAACATAGCCTTAACCTCCCACAGACAAATTCAATTCCTCCATAGCTGTAATACACTTCTCTTCTTTTTCTCTCTAATAAATCAATATATAATTAAATTTCCTATGTTTTTATTTGTTTTATTTCTTTTGAGATTCAACAAGCCATGTCATCTTTAATCTCCGACTTTCCGGTTTCTGTGTTTATACTGTTGTGTTTGAAAGGAGCTATAGAACATGACACAAGTCATCGTGAAGAAAAGCGTTTTAAACCCATCCTCTGACGTAGATAAATGCCATAGTGAAGGATCACTTAGCTTACTGAGAAAAGCGTTTTAAACCCATAAGGATTTATGCCCTCGTTTCTTATATCCGTACATAATTACGAAAGAAACCTGCAAATGGAACTAGATAGCTTATGGTTTTATATGTTATTCTATAAACATGTAAGGCCAAATTCAGTATATACATGTAGAAAAACCAAATCAAACGGCGGATTTTGCAAACACTTGTATTTTTTATTGTTTATAAAATGAATTGACCTTGCTTATCATATGCGGAACAATAGGTGATACAATAGTCTATTTGTAAAAAGAAAAAAAAAGTTCCGATGTTATGTAAATGGCATAGAAAACGAGGGTGTATATCTTGGAGGGGCTTAAAATGTTAGATTTAATTGGGTATTGTCCCATTTAAACCAATTAAATCAAATAAATTTTAAGGTTTATTATGCTGCGAGTTACATGTGTTCAATTCATCATGGGATCCGAGGATTGATCAATGGAGTAGTAGAGGATGATTGATGACAATCAATTACTCTCTTCCTCTACATCTTCCATGAGTCCCTTTCTCTTCGTCTTCCCTTTCTTCTATAAAAGAAGAATGTCGAGTCTCATGAGTAAGAGAGAACACACAAACACATCTTTATTTTTAGTTGCTATTTTGGTTTTTCCATCTTGTTGTCTGCGTGCACAGACACTAGCAGAGCCGACCTCTAGAACCTCCGCCTTCAAGATCTTGCATCGAGAGGAGAAGTCGAATCAGGTTTTTGGGGAGCACATTACGCGCTGCTCACGTGAACGACTAATTCGACTACATCCACCATGACTGGCAGTGACAATGGGAACAACAATGGCCCTGGAGGAGGAAACGGTAACGACAATGGTGGTTTTGGCTTTTTGGTTCTACTTCTGTTGGGGCTGCACCCGGTAATATATCCTTTCTCTTCTTTTGTTCTTATTCGATGATTTCATTTTTATGCGCAAATGAGATAGACATGCTTATTTCTATGGTTTATAACAGTTGCGTGTCTATTTTGCATATCTTTGTTGCTAAGAGTAATTTGTTTATGGTTTTTGTTATCATCGTCATAATTTATGCTGGTTATTTTTAGATTAAATTTTATGAAAAATTATTTATATTTCCTTCATAAATAGGTTGATGTTTTACTGATTCCCCAGTCGAAGAAAACCTTTCCCTGTCCTGACGCTTGTCTTCTACCATCGACTTCGCTGTTTCTGAAGTCACCGTAGTGGTTTGGCTCATCGCGTGAACGGCAGCGCCAGTACTACCAAACATCAAAAAAGCGCATGACTTTTCTCAACGACGATATTTGTGACTTGTTGGGTTCTACCTCAACTCGAGGAGCTAGCGCCCTTTCCAAACTGCCCCATTACCATTTGGTGCAATATACAAGCTATACAAGCAGCATCGCTTTCCTTGGCGGCATCAGCATGCTGTGACGACATCGCGAAATATCCTGCCTGCGTAGCAAGCACGTTTAAGATTCTATCCATTGTACAGTCCACATCACACCCCAGCTGAAAATCTTGGAAGAGAGAGAATTTTAATCTGCTGCTGGCTCGACCATACACGGACTCTTTGTAGCGGAACGGACCATCTTATCTGCATTATCTGTGAGGAGGAGAACGAGAGGGTTGCAAGCGTGCAGCATGCAGGAAAAAAGAGCGTCCTAATTTAGGCCCCGTTCGACCAGGCTTGTCGGCTAAGCTGATAAGTAATATGTAAAATAAGATAAGCTATTAATGTATGATTAATTAAGTATTAATTATTATAAACTTAAAAAATAAATTTATTTTATTTTTTAAAGAAACTTTTCTATAAAAAGTTTTTTTTTTATAAAACACACCGTTTAACAGTTTAGAAAGATTGCTCATAGAAAATGACAAAATAGCCAACCTCATAAGCTAATAAGAACGATCCCTTAAAACCGCTTGGAACACTGAAGTATGAATGTAGCAGTACAATATCGAGCATCTCCAGCAATAACCTATATTTTAGAGCTCCAAAGGTTAAATGGGGGTTGCCCTTATTTTCTTTGAATCTCAAACATGTCTCAAACTCCAGTAACAGCCCTTATTTCTCAGCCTCCATTTATTTTTCTATTGTATTTCACTATATACTAGATGTATATGTCTAGTTTAACACTATAATAATTGAGAACATAAATATTTGTAACGCGTAGAATTCATCCATATACAAATTAATAATTTGAAACACCACAATTCAAATTTTTATTTAAAATTTAGAAACATAAAAATGACATATTTTGCAAGCAAAATTTTAAAACTCGAAATAGCCCATAAAAAAATACAATGAAACGAACTACTGAGCACCATGAAGCATCCACAACTGTTCTATAAAATCATATCAAAGTTACTCATGCACTTGCTTGTTTCCTACATCTTTATGTATCTTTAAAAACTCCTCTAACAAGAGTTTATTACGTTGTTGGTATTCCTCTTTCCTTAGAGGTCGCCAATGAAGCACCGTTGGAGGAGACCGAAGAGGAGGAGGCTCCAAGAGGAGGGGTGTCAGGGAGGAGGGGCTTCGGGGTGGAGTGACGCCAGGGAGGAGTTGTCACCGGGGAAGGGAAAGGAGGTGAGTTGCGTCGGGAGGAGGGGCGTCGGACCGAGGAGCGTGGGGGAAGGGAGGAGGGAGGCGAGAGGCGAGGCGAGGAGCGCCAATGAGGACTGGCACCAAGAGGAGAAGGAGGAGGAGGCCAGGGAGGAGGGCCACCGGGAGAAGGATGGCGGGGAGGAGGTGGAACGGCGGCGGCGGGGCAGAAGATGAGATGCGCCATGCGTGATAAAAGCCTGCGCCGAAATTTCACTTACGCCAAAAAAAAAAAGAGAAATGGAGAATGTAGGGAGAGATTTAGGGACCTTCCTATTTTAAGGACGCTAGTAGGGGCTCTATTGAACCTTGTTTTTTTTTTCCCTAAAAACCTGTTTAGGGTCTTAGCTTAGGGGCACTGCTGGAGATGCTCTTAGATGCATTTGTGGGCGTGTGGATGACCCAATTGATTTTAGTACCATGCATATTTGGTGAATTATAATTACAAAGTGCCTTAGAAAATAACTTGCACATATTCAGCAAGTGAGTGTGCAAATTCAATTTATTGTTCCGAATTTGCTGGTAGTTTATAGGTAATTGCTTTCTAAAGCGTGGATATGTATTTAAAGTGTGAAGTAATAGACACTCTCGATTAGATCACAAAATAGGAAGAATATATCGAAGGATGAGAAAATCCACTGTGTACCAATATAGGCGGATCTAGGCTCCTCCGACTAACCTGGGCCATTGCCTAGGGCCTTAGGATTTTCACCATGACAAATAGGACAAAATATGCGGCTCAGGCCTTAGCGCAAGCTTGGAGTAGAACGAAATTTATTTTTAGACAATGGGAACAAAATATATACATGCTAAGCGAAAACAATAATAGACAATGAGAATAGAATATATACATGCTATATATACATTACATTTGTGTTGCAGAACGCATAAACACATTGCCCATTTTGGTCACGTTAGTAGTCGAGTTTAGTCGGTACCGTCGAGAACGCCAAGTATTCACATACTAACGAAGATTGCCTTTTGTGCCTCAGAAGGAGCTTGCCCATTACTGCCTTATATGCATGATTGATCTTGCATCTCATTCATTGGCCTCCCCTGCCGGCTTCCATAGCATCCAGTGGTTCTCTGGTGCGTTGCATCAAGCTCACGCTTTCTCTCTCCGAGATGAACCTGAAGTGCGCATGAGGCCAGAACCCTGCCATGGTGTAGTGCAGCCACTAGTTAATGCAAGGTTTTGAATACTGTCCTAGAAAAAAAAAATACCGTTCTCTCTAATAATCAGTTGGCGCCGCTGGTTACCGGACAAAAGTTTCAGTCCAATGTTTTTTATTTAGAAACCAGTTATCGGCCGTAACCAACTGGTTACACCAATGACCAATTTTTTAATCTAAAATTTTAGATTCAAACATTTGCCATGACTAATACATGCTTTTTTTTACAGGCCTAGCGTACTGGAGTACAACATAAGTAGATCAAATACAATTATCCATGGTAATATGCATTTATTTAATTCAACGGTCTATTCTTTTCATAAAATCTATATAATCAACAACCCTAGTCCCCTCCTCCATCTGGTTCTGGCCGTCGCTCAATCCTCTTTCTATCTCCGTAGCCACCTCCCCATCCCTAGTACTATTGCCCTCTCTCTCCTCTCTCTGGCACATCCTCCTCCTACCTTGCCCTAAGTGGCATCTCCTCATCCTCCTATCGGGCTCTCAGCGTCGCTACCTCCTCCTCCACTCCCTCTTCCTTTACGTGTAGACCTTGTCTCCGCTATTCATTTCATAAGATTGGATATATCCGTCCTCAAGCTTGATATAGTCTTATGTGGTGACTCTAAGCTCACATGAATCTGGCCGTCTTAACCCTTCAAGAAGTTAGTTCTGGCATTGGTGTCCCCTGGTTATGTGGTATGGATGGCCACATCCGATAGGTGGTGATGACGACTCAATTGATGTTGAGCTATGATGATGTGCGGCATGACTATCTTTTTCAATTTTTCCCCTTTTTTTCTTTGAAGGTGGCTATCTTTTTCATTTTTCCTCGTCTATTTCTTACAAATGTAGCAACATGAATCATATTTGTTTCTTGTATTTAAAATGAGGTCATCCAATGAGCTTGGATGCGGTGGCCCTCAGGCTCGAGGTGGCCGGATCTGGTGGACCTAGTTCCCCCTGAGAAGTAAGATCTAGCCTTAGCGTCCTCTCGTTCTGTGGTGCAAACAACCACTTACGAGGGTTGATGACAACGATTCGGCTTGCGTCAAACTACAGTGACAAGCAACGTGGCTGTTTTTTTGGGTTTTTCCTTTTTTTCTACTGAAGGTGACTTGCTTTTTCATTTTTTTACTCTTTTCTCTATTATAATTGTACCAAAGAACACTATTAATATGATTTAGAATTCAATTTAAACATTTCTAGCTGGTGTACCTGGTTGGAGGCTCAAGAGTGGTAACTAGCCAGTACCTGCTGGGATTTGCATCCTTGGTTGGACCGTTGGACGTAGAAGTGGAAAAAGTCCGGACAATTTTTTGGAACGGACTATGTTGTCTAGGGTAGTATATATCAGATTTGGAAACAAAAACAAATATGATATCACTAGCATCCGACCGATGGAAATAGAAAATGGACAAAAACTATCGAATTATCTGAATAACATGTTCGGATTATCCATATAGTCATGGGCCATAATACCTTTAAAGCCCATACCATTGCCCAGCTTGGCTGGCCCATAATTCATTGATTTTTCTTAGAAGATGGTTTCCGCGAGGTGGATGGTGATAAGGAATGTATATATATGTTATGCTTATATCGTTGTATACATGGTAGTTAAAATTTGGAGAATTTGATATTCTTTTGGATAAAAAACTAGTTATCTCTGTTTATCGATTTTGGAGGCATATTTAAGAAGTTTTTATGTTCCGATAGATATTCATGATCATATTTATTCTGGTTCATATTTGCTTTGTATTTGTATTCAATAATATTTTTTTTCGTTTTTTATTTCAAAAAAAGCACAAAAAGAAGTGGTAAAGCTTGTTTCCGTTTGTACACTAGCCGTTTTTCATCCCTAGTTGGACGCCATGGTCGGTCTATACTAGAAAAGAAAAAAGGAGAGAAACAAAAGCGAAAGCGGAACAGAACACACCTCTCTCATCTGAAGGAGCTGGGAAGAACTGAAGGTAGCAAACAGAGGCGACCACCAATCCTGTAGACGAGCACTAACCATTAGCACCAGAGAACAAGATGGCTCACAATTGTGATTTTAATAAAGTGCAACTTCACCAAGCGTGGACACAGTACCAAGGATGCCTCCCGTGCACACGTCTTGCCAGTGGTGCCAGTAGTCGTCCACCCTCGAGATGGCGACCATCGCCGCGACTAGCAGAGGCACAAGGACGATGCAAAGCTTGGCGACGTGCCCCCGCCGGTCGAACACGGTGATCTTCCCGGCGAGGTACCACGACAAGAAACCCAGACCGGCGAAAGACCCTGTCACATAACACGTCGAATTCAGTGAATTCAGCGGTGGCAATTGCACTGTAACTTCTGTAAACTTTTTAGATAATGGACTCAATCTAGCTGGAAGAATTAGAATGATTAAATAGTTGGTTGATCGATTGTTATGTGAGAAAGTGAGATCGACTCACATGAGGTGTGGCCGCTCGGGAAGCTCTTGTGTCCCTCCTTGATCACGCTCGCGTGGCCGTGGCAGATGACTCCCGTAGTGACGTTGTCGAACACCTAGGCGTCTCACGTCAATTGCTCAGTAAGTGAGGCGTTGTTGGGCGTAAAATTCGGAGATTTGAGGCTTAAGTTTGAGAGTTTGTTACCGCGATTCCGTCAGGGAAGCAGCGCCAGAAGAAGTTTGGCCGCGGGCGGCCGACGGCGTCCTTGATCGCGTCGGTGAGGACGCCGGTGATCAGCACAGAAAACAGAATGCCTGGTTGTGTCGATACATCACCATGTCGTCATAATGTCCGGCTCAACAATGCAAGAGGGATGCTATAATGGATGGCACTGCAGTGAAGAACAATTGGCTATGGATCGAAGATTAAGTACCTAGCACAGCATGGTGCAGATCGTAGACGTTCCTCCTCCTGATGTAGATGACGGTGAAGATAATCACGGGTCCAATGACAGCGATGATCTGCGCATTTAGGACAAGATAATCTTAATCTTCATTAAGTCACACGAAGAGAAACTCGATCGAGGGGTAAATAGATATTGCCAAATCGGCAAGAACAATCGCGCCGCACCGGAACGGCCCAGAGAGGGACGGTGTTGCTCTTCATGGGGTATCTGAGATCGGTCATCATGCCGGCGCCGACGAACCGGTGGAACGGCTCGATGGCGTTGAGGAGGCCGTCGACGACGACCAGGAGGAGCAGCGCGAGCCAGTCGTAGGCGTGCGACCTCGCCACACTCGCGCCATGCGACCGTATCGTCGGGAACGCGCACGCCGGCGGAGCAGCTTGCGTGCTGCTGCCCGGTGCCGACGAGGCCGGCATCGATTCCTCTTAATTACCTGTGTGTACTTTGCGATCTTGCCGTTGCCGGTAAACGAATCTTGGTGGCTTATAGATCGTCTTCCTGGGCAATGATGCACCCTTACATTACATGTGTGTGTATATATATATAAACAAGAACGAGCGAGTGAATCATTGGGAATAGAGGATGCGCACGAGCTGTTGAGCCAACAAGGGAATTAAATTTAGTAGGTGTAATTAATTGGGAGTTGCTTGGCAGTTTCTTTAGTTATCACCTCTGTATTCATGGCATTGTTTTTGGGACCTTGGTACCTTGCAGCAAACTTACGAGGAAAAAAAGTTGAAAGTTGCAAAAACTCACATAAATATCACTCTAAGTTTTGAGATTCCCCTATAAGATGATTTAATACAAATACCTTATTTTAATTCACTATAGTTTAAGACTTCATTCTAATACCGTTGCTTGCGCGTTCTTATAGCCACAGACCCACACATGCGCTTATAGAAATACCAATACATCGAGAGCAGCCGGGGTCCCCATTTATAATGGTTAGGTCCGATGATATGGCCGCTACAACTTTACCTGTGGTGCCCGGTATGTCATTAGTCGATGGTAGCCATAAGTCTCCTCTCTTAGACATTGGAGTCACTGGAAGATGAGTCATTGCGTCTACCTCATGAGGTTCGATGAGAGCTAGTTTCTTCGGCACATTCAAGGTGGAGAAGACAAAACCGCTGTGACGCTATGTCGCTGAGAAAAAGATAGGTTTGAGCAACAGGCGTAGTGGGACGGTGGTTATATAGCATGTGCAAAAAAAGAGTCACTAAAATGCGCGGGCAGTGGCATTGGGAGGTAATATCAAAACCATAGTGAATTAATACAGGGTATTTGTAACAAATCATCTTATAGAAGGAATCTCAAACTTAGAGTGACATTTAGGTGGTCTTTTGCAATTTTCTCGGAAAAAAGTGTTCATTTACAGCATGAATCTTCATAAAAGGCTAAAACCAACTCCCTCCGTTTTGAAATATATAATGTTAACTTTTAAACATGCCATTTAACTATTTGTCTTATTTAAAAATTTAATGTAAATATAAAAATAATCTAGGTCATATTTTAAGTACTTTTAATAATAAAATAAGCCACAATAAAATAAATTATATTTATATTTTTTTAATAAATATGAATAATCAAATATTATGTTAAAAAATAACTATGTCATATATTAAAAACAGAGGTAATAAATCTTTCTTGATTACATAGAATGTATACGCGTACACCAAACTCTAAAAGCATTGAAGTATCCTTAGGCTGAAATTCTGAATACAAATAATCTTTAGGTACCATTTACTAACGTACTTCCTCCGTTCTAGGATTTTGTTATTTTAGTTTATTCTAAAATATAAGAGATTTTATAATCTCAAGATAACCTAGTAGTATTAAATTTTGTATTAGTTTATTCTCTACCTAACACCTTTGGTACTAGTTTATTACTCTAAGTATTATCTTTCGTATCATGATTTTTTCTACTTTTTTAAATTTTTTTAAAATAACGTAATCCCTTATATTATGAGATGAAGAGTGTAGCAAACTAACCATGTGACTAAGCCTGGAAGTGTATTTTCAATTAAAAATTAATGAATGACTCCTAGCAATCCCAGAAAAGGCGTAGCTTTGCCTTGCATAATTATTTCAGATTCTTCTGAAGTCATCTTTGATTTTTTTTTTATAGAAGTTAAAATAAGGCTCGACCACGGACCGCATACACGTTATCCAATCCAAATTATTTATGTAAATCAGACCTTTACAGTTAATGTTGTTCTTTTTTAGGTTTTTGCACTGATCGCGCGCAGCTGGTGGCAGGGATATATAAACAACGGTAGATATAGCGTGCTATTGGAATTAGATCTGTGTTTGTGAAAGAAGAGGGGTTGCTCACTGGTTGACTCGCAGCTCCACCGCGTCAAGGGCGTGTACCGTGTTTGCATGCACCGCGTAACTGACACCCCACGCGCCTACGCGGGATAGTACTACCTCTATGGAGTAACTCATTCACTGACAATAACGTGTAGCAGTACTCTCTCCGTAATGATTTTTTTTCTTTTTAAAAAGATTAAGATTAAGAAAAGACTAGTATAATCCTTATTAAATAAGTAATAGTTTGAGTGGGATGATAAGTGAGGATAAGATTAAAAGGAATTTGATAAAAAATAATTAATATGATAACTAGCATAATATAATCTCTTATATTAGAAGACAAATTAAAACCTTAAAACTCTTTGCAGAAAGAAAAGAAGGGAGTAGGACCATAACAATGACTCTCAGAAGTCAAGCATCAATAGGTTATGGCTGCAAGGGCAACCTTTACCCCGAGGTAGTTTACCCTTAATAATGGCATAAAGAATCGGATTGAGCTAGTAAACGGCAAGCAACTGACAGGTTCTGTATCATTTCCTGTCTTCCGAGGAAGAGCAGAACGTGTTCTGGGCTCGTGGCCATACTGAGTCTGTCACCAGCGTATCAAAGAATTGCAGTTTCAGGCATAGTTCGGTAGCGAAGGAAGGAAAAAAAAAACGAGGAGCATGTTTCTCAAACTACTAAATGTGTGTTTTTTTAAAAAATTTATATAGAAGTTACTTTAAAAAATATATAAATCTATTTTTTAAGTTTACAATAGCTAATACTTATCTCGTTTTATGTAATCTTCTTCTCCTTCCACTTTCTTTATCTTCAAACTATGTCTCAGTTTACTCGGTCATATTCTTCATGGCCAATTGCTCAAGTGCCACTAAGGTTTGTATAACCTGTCATTCTAATGTCTTTTTTTTGGCAAATTGCTCCGATGCTACTGGTTTATTCTCAGTATGTTGTCAAAATACCACTAGTCCGTTAAAATTTGAGTAACACCATAAATTCAATGGGCTTGTACTATTTGTTGGACAAAAGTATCCTTAGAAATAAAGAAGGGAAAAAGATGGGTGGGGGGGGGGGGGGAGGGTAAGAAACTACGCCGGCACACAACTTGGCAAGGAGAGAGGGCATGGATCGTGCAACGGTGAACAGGACTAGGGACGCGAGTGTGTGTCGATGGATGGCCCTAAAAGTAAGATGATCAATGGGGCAAGGCGATGTAGCGGCGGCCCATGCAAGGTGGCATGATGGCAGGTTGCAGCAAGCAGCGTGACACGATAGGGGACTGTATTAAGCGGTTGCAGTTGCGCGTGATGGAGGAGCCGATTTCGACAGCGGGACAACGGGGCGAGACTAGGTGGTGCACTGGTGGACTAGGAAAGGTAGCACCGACCACCTCCACTGAAATTTGACAGCAAAGTTGGTGAGGATGATGCTGCCGTCTAGATCTGTGCTTATCCTCTTTGCTTCCCTGACTCCCCGCTGTCCCAATTGTGGCGCCCGGTCTCCACCGTCATCGCACCACCTCCGAACTACCTCCGGCCTCATCGGCTTATTGCCACCTAGACTCAAATGTGGTTGCCTGTAACGCCCCGCTTTTAGCATGACGTTAAGCTCTATTTCAATACAATCTATATATGAAAATTTTGCTCTTTGTGTATTGAGTCGTAAGTCGTGCCTGGATCTCAGTTTGTCTCCTCATTCTTGATTAAAAAAATCACTTCTCAAAATTCCCATTCTGAAACAATCTCCTCGAGTTCGAATCGCCGCATTTGAGTTCGCTCCAAAAAACCCTACCGGGAAGATAATCTCCCTTTGATCCCCTGAAACAATTGTTGAAATTCAACCCTTGGGTTCGGGCTGCATATTCAGGTTCAAATCCCCTCCTTGTTTTCTTTCCCCAAAATCATGAAGCCATTAGAAATTCAAGTCGATTTTGAATTCAGATCAAATCCTCGCTTCCCTTTTTATCCTCTCCAAGTAATCCAAAATACCAAATCATTTCCAAATATTAATTTCCCCCTTGGAATCCTCTCCCTTGACTCCCTAAAATTTCTCCGAGTTCAGATGTCCAAAATTGAGTTCAAATTCCATCTCAAATAATCAAAATATCCTCAAATCAACTCCCAGGGAAAAATACCAAATTGTACTATTCCTTTGGGCTGCTTCACCGCCCGGCCCAACGCTCCTTCCTATTCCTTCAACCCAGCACTGGCCAAGCCATCCGGCCTCGCCTCCTCTCTTTGTAGGCCATGGCCCACGGCCCAGCCTCCCGCGCAGGCGCACGAGGCGCGTTGTAACGCCCTGAAAATCGTCTTAATTAAAAATTATCATGGGTAAATGGAAATACAAGAATACAATAGAAAATTTTTGTTTGAGAAAAGAGTTTGAATAAAATTTTGAAATTTCCAATATTAAAAATCCTGAGTTTAAATCTTTAAATAAATACTTGGATGCTTTTATATTCCAGGGGTTTTGTCGGAGTATTTTAAGCGTTTGAGTATTTATAATAATAAATTCTTCATGTTTCATAGTGGCATTTACTTCTGGTAAATTCCCTGTGATTTAATAAACCCTCTGAAATTTTCTCGATTTTTTGGAGCTACAGAATTAATTTTAATGCTATAAAGATCACTAAAGTAATTAAATAAATATAAATAAATTCCTTTTCCTTTCCCCTATTCGGGTCGTTCTCCCCGTTCATCGTGAACTCTGACTCCCTTTTCTTCTAGGGTTTTGTGTCGTTTCTAGAACCCTAATCTCCTCCAGAAATATTTTATTTCCCAAATCCCAAGAAATAAAACACCCTCGTCAATTCCCTAATCCCAAAATATTTTATTTAGAATATTCCATTTCCTAGTTCCCAGAAAATCTCCTCCAGTTCCCAACCCGAAGAATAATCCGATATTTTATTTCCCAAATATTCCTCAGGAAAATATTCTTTATTCTCTGAATCCCACAAAATATTCCATTTCCTGTTCCCGGGAAAATATTCTAATTTCCCGCATCTCCAAAATATCCACATATTTTGGGAAGTTCAATTATGCTCGAATATTCCGAACTATTGATCTCTGCAAAATAATTTCCAATTTTATCGGATTCCCGAATTATTCCAAGATCCAGTTTCCCCAAATATTCTTTGATGAAATACCCTCCTTTTTCCGAATCCCGCCAAATATTCTCCTTCCTGAATTCCTCAAAATATTCATCTATTTTGGATATATAAATATTCCCCAAAAATCCCAAAAATTCCGGTTATTGCGAAATTGGAGCCCCTTTATTTTTCCCCTATCTTTTTATTTTCTATTTCTTTCTTTCTTTCGAGTTACTGTGTATCTCCTTCCTTTCTTTCCCTTCTCTCTCTCCCTCCTCTGCCTCTCTCTCTACGGCCGGCCCGAGCCTGCCTGCGCCACGCGCCGCCACCAGCCCGCTCCTCGGTCCCGACCCGCTGAACTCCGCGCCGGCCTGCGCCCAATCTCGGCCTAGCGCCTCCGCCCCGCAACGGCCGCCGCCGAATCCGCCTCCAAGTCGCCCCATATATATAGCCGCCGCCAACCCTTGTGCCCTAGTGCCGCCACAGGAAGCCGCCGCCGCCCTGCTCTACTTCCGTCGGTGCCGCTGCCTTGCTTCCAGCGCCGCCGCCACCCCGTCGCGCCGCTTCTCTGCTGCTCCCGTGCGCCGTCGCCCTGCCGCCTTAGTCGCCACTCCGTGCGCTGCCTCGCGCCGCCTTGCTGTCGTCAGCGCTGCCGCCGCACGGCATCTAGCCGCCACCGCCAGCTCGTCCTCGTGCCGCCGTCGTCGCTTGGCCTCTCCCCTGCTCGCCATCGTCCAACGCCACCGCCAAAGGTCGTTGTCGTCTTCGCGACCGCCGGTCGCCACTGGTGAGCATCCGGACTGAAGATGCCTTTCTTTGATTCATCGCCGCCATCATTCTTTTCCAATCGGCATCGTCGCCCATCCTCCTCTGCCTCCTGTTCGTCGTCGCCGTTGCTAGGTAGTCGTCATTGTTTATCGCCTGTAACACCCTGAAAATTATCCCTATATAAAATATTGTGGAAAATAAATTTTTAGAAATTAAATTAAAAGTCTCAATGAGTGAAAAGAATAAAATCAGGAAAAATCTGAAGAAAAATCGGCTTGCAAATAATTTTATAAAATTCTCTGCTTAATTATTTAATTTCTGGAATTTTCTGGGAATTAATTGATTAGGGGAAATATTTTTGGCAAAATAAATAAGTTCACAGCATTAAAATAAAAAGAAAAAGGTTTTAAAAATCCCCTCACAGTCCCTAGGCCAATTCTCGGCCCATTATTGTGCGCAGCCCATCTCCCTCGCTCGCGCGCGTGTCGGCCTGCAGCCGCTCGCAGCCACCGACAGGTGGGGCCCGCCTGTCGGGCCGTCGTCGTCTTCCTCTCGCTCGGTGGTCCTGTAGCACCTGAGCGCCGCCGCCGCAAACCCCGCCGAATCCGTTCGTCTCGGGCCCGATCTCTCCAAATCGGTTGAGGAAAAACCGAGCCCTTATCCCCCTCTACCTAATCCCCAAGAATCTGAAGCGGAACCGTGCGAAAATCGGAGAACCGGAGCTTCCTGAGTCGGGCCTCTATCCCTAACCGGCGCCGCCGCAAAATTCGTCGAGCCCGGGCCGGAGTCCGCCCCTCTCCACCTTAAATAGCGAGCCCGGAACCCCTAGGATCGTTTTCGCCCTCTAGATCGAGCTCTAGCTAGCCCTAGCCGCCTCTCCGCGTCTCGCGCTTGCTCCGTCGCTGTCGGAGTCCGCCGCCGCCTCGGTTAGGTTCGCCGAAGCCCGTAGAAGCCAGGCCGCCGCCGCTCAGCCCTCGAGAGCCACCGGAACGCCGCCGTCGACGAAGACCCGAAGCCCTCTGCCGCCTCAAGCTCGCCGCTGGCCGTCTCCGTCGCCGTTCTTCGCCGTTTCGCCCTCGGTAACGATCGCTTTGACCTCCTTTACCTTTTCCCGTTCTCCCTGTGCATCGCCGCGCCGCCGATTGCCGTCGACCCTCGGGCTTAGCGCCGCCGTCGTTGTAGCCTCCGTGGCCGCCGATGTGGTCGCCGTGTGTGCGCCAGCTCGGCGCCATCTCAGCACCGTAGCCGATCTGTAGCCGATCCGATCAGGATCGATATTGGCCGTCGGATCTTCTCGGTTAGTTTCCATCCGTCCGATCGTAGTGAGATCACCCTGACACGTGGCGAGATCATAGCCGTTCGATCAAAACCCTAGAACCCTAGCCGTTGGATTCCCCTTGTGGACCACGGTGGACTCGGTCCAGCATGGACCAGACCCCTCCCTCTCACTGACAGTGGGCCCCACTGGTCAGCCGAGAGCCCCCTCTCTCCTGTGACATCATAAATGTCTTTTTTTAATAAAATTAATTCGATTATGACGCAATAAATCAGTTAATTCTTTTAAATAGGCTATAAAGGGTTAAAACTTCCAAAAATCATAACTAATTCATACGAACTCGGATTGAGGTCGTTCAAGTCTCTAATTTCTCTAAAAATCATGAGCTATCCATTAAAAATATAATATTGTACTATTACTGTGTATTGATGTACTGTTTTTGTTTGTTTTGTTGATTGCCTATAGCTACCGACGTTCAGGAAGTGACGCAGTTTGACGAAGCAGGTGTCGAAGACTGTGTAGAGCTACAAGGCAAGTCACACAGATTCCTCTTCCTCATTGAACATGTTGTTCCTATGATTAAAGCTATGTTTTTCTTCAACGCTGCATTTATTTTGGAATGTCATCGGGACAGAGAAACCCTAACCTTTGTTTATGGCCCCTTTGATTTGATCACATGACATTGTACCTATGGGATAATTTTTGACTAGCTATCTTTATTTACTGGTTAGCTAGAATAACTTTAGGACCCTGCTTAGCCATGCCTAGTCAAAAATAGAATAACCTATGGGTTGTCACAGTAATTTCTATACTATGATTCAGTCACATGAAATGATGTTCCATTTACGACGTGGTCGTACGAGAACATATTAATGGTCCACTAAAACTTGAATAAACGGTGGGTCGCGAGCACCAAGGTTGTGTTTGTTGCTAGCGGTGCTCGTGACAGTTAAGGACCGGTTCACGGACTACCCGTTGCGAAGCAATACTCGTGCTAACCACAAGCTAGTATGGGTAATGGTGGGAACCAAAGTGTAGTACGTTCAACCGGGGTCCACTATGGAGTGTTGTGGCTGTGTCAATAAGACCACCATGGCTGCGTCAATAAGTCCATGTCTTGGGCGTTGGATCGTTTCCCTGACTCAGAACCCGATCAGTTCCGGCCGGAAACTGGTGGTCCAGTGGGTGGCTTCCTTGTTGTGCGGATTACATGGAGGTCCTATCACAATTCCTTTCCGAGATACCATGGTGGTATTGAGGGGCACAACGATGTGCTGTGGAGTTGTGTCTTGTGGGTAAATTGGTACATCTCTGGCCAGAGTAAAACTATTCGAATAGCCGTGCCCACGGTTAAGGGCGGCCTAGCGATGTTTTCTGTGATTAGTCCCACAATATCTAAAACTTCATGGGTGAACAATGGAACATGGGTAGCTCCAGGTTGGAGTGGTTGGGTCTATACTGTTTTGGTGAGCGGTATAGTGTTGATTAATACTGCTATTTAACTAATGTTTTATTACTCCCTCAAATGTTTTATTACTTGCTTTTATGCAAACTTGAGCCATATTATGCCATCCTTTGTTATCCCGTGCATTTGCATATTTGCTGTGTGGCTTGTGGAGTATGTCATATGCTCACCTTGCAATCAACAATCATCATTCAGAGGAGGACTACAGCGAAGAGGACTACGTGGAGGACTGAGAGGGAGCCCAGTCAAGTGCGCGGATTGGGAGTCGTCACGCTACTTTGTTATTTGTCCGCTGCTAGAACCTTATTGTTTTGAGAGGTACCGTTCACCTCTGTAATAAATGATTATGCTATGTAAACAATTACTTTGATTATCAATTTTGTCATGTGTGCCTCGGTTGATTCCTGGACGAGGGTTTACACACAATAAAACTCCAGAATTTTGGATGGAAATTCTGGGCGTGACAAGTTGTGCGCCGTTCTCTCCAGTGCCAACGTCGCTGCCCTGCCGCCCTCTGTCTTCCCCTATTTGCCGCTGTCGCCTAGAGCCGTCACCACCACCACCAACCCGTCCCTCTCCCGTGCGCCAGCTGCGCCGCCGCCAGAGGTCGCCATCGTCATCGTCGCCATCTTCATTGCCGCCTCGGCCTGCTCCTCCCCTACGCACCATGCCGCCACCCTGCTCTGCTCCCATGTCGCCGCCGCTGGGCAGTCGCCCCGTCGTCGTCTCGCACTGCCTCGGTGAGCCCCGAAGCCGCCACCCTGCTCTGATCTCCTGCGCCGTCGCTGTCACTGCCCTACTCCATGTCTGCCGCTGTGTCCCCATCGTCGTCGTCGGCAACACCGTCGTCATCTACACCGGCGCCTCGTCCTTTTCCCCTGTTCGTCGTTGTCGTCGTCGCCGGTTCCGCCATCGTCGTCTCCTCCCTGGCGCTGCCGCCTGTTGTGCCCTGCCCTAGGCCGCCACCCCTGTTCCCGGGCGCTGCTGTCGTCTGGTCATCGAACGCCGTCGTCACCTCGCCTGCCGCTGGCGAGCCTGCATGCCGAACTTGCACGCCACATCCCCTCCTCTCCACTCCAGGCCGATGACACCATTGCATTGCCCCGTCTCTCGTCAGTCTCGGCTCGCCAACGCATCGCCGTCGTGGCACCGTCAATCGCCGTCGTCGTCGAACTCCCCAGCCATCGCCGGCGTGTCTCCCGTGCTATGCCTTGGACGGTCAAGTTCGATTGGCTCCACGGTGTGCCACTGCTGCATGGACCCCGGCGAATATGTCTTCAAGCCATCCCGGTCGTCAATCCTTTGAGACCTAATTCGGGCCGTCCAATCCACATAAAATTCTAAGCCGATCCTAGCCGTCGGGTTGTCTAGATCGAGTCTCCATCGTTGGATCCATATGTCGCAATCCGGTACCACGTCAGCCCTAGCCACCTCAGCTGCCACTTCGGTTGCCACCTCATCCCCTTCGGCCATGTGGTATCCACCTCAGCAGTCCATTGGCCCCTCCTATTCCTAAATCCATGAACCAAGTCCACCGTACACCTGGTCACTAACCATGGACCCTATATGTCAGCATTCATCTAAAATAATTATTCTAATCCAAAAATCCCGAGAATATTCTTTTCCAATTCTTTTCGGATTTATCCTGAATTCAATATTCCAAAAGCCGTATCTTTTCCATCTGAAGTCCGATTCGACCCGTTCTTCTTCCTAAATTCATCTAAAATCATAATTTACTTGTTTATGTATTTTTATGTACTGTTTATTTGGAGTTTCTTAGGGTTTTTATCTTTTGCGTGTAGTCATCGTTTCGGAAGATTACGGAGTCTACGGAAGAGTTCGAAAGATTATTTGAAGACGTTTGCGATTGCAAGGCAAGTCACATGACAATCTCTTTGAGCATGTTGATCCCGTTTGCTAAAGCTATTTTATTTTAAAGTTATTGCATGAAATGCTTTAGAATGACATTATTATGGGTAATTATTTAATAGCCAATATTCCTTGATATTTATGGCCATTTTGTTATTGTTATCTATGCTTTGATACCTCAGGTAATAATATTGACTAGCTGGATGTTTAATTATTTATTTGGCTAGATTATTTAGGATTTTGCTTAGCCATGCCTAGAAACTATAGTGACATTTTATGTGGGGAAAGTTAATGAATCACTTATCAATAATTAATGGATACTGGCTATATTTTCACGACAGTGAGTCGTGGCTGGTTAATTAATTGTGTCAACTAAAACTTGACTAAATGATGGGTTGTGAGTACCAGGGTTGAGAATGTTGCTAGCGGTACTCATGACAATTAAGGACCGGTTCGCGGACTACTCGTTGCGAAGCAACACTCGTGCTAACCACAAGCTAGTATGGGCAATGGTGGGAACCAAAGTGTAGTACGTTCAACCGGGGTCCACCATGGTGTGGTGTGGCTGTGTCAATAAGACCACCATGGCTGCGTCAATAAGTCCATGTCTTGGGCGTTGGGCCGTCTCCTAGACGAGGTATCTGATCAATCCTACCGGAGACTGGTGGTCCAGCGGGTGGCTCCCTTGTTGTATGGATTACATAGAGGATCTTATCACGATTCCTTTCTGAGATACCGTGGTGGTATTAAGGCGCACAGTGATGTGTTGTGGAGTTGTGCTTTGTGGGTAAATTGGTACACCTCTAGCCAGAGTAAAATTATTCGAATAGCCATACTCGTGGTTAATGAGCGGGCCTAGCAATGTTTTCTGTAATTAGTCCCACACTACTCATTAATGAAAATAAATGATGGAATATTGATAGCTCCTGTTTGGAGAGTTATGGTTTAGGCCTGAACTGCGTTGGAGCGTTGTTCAAAGATGGATTTAATGTTACTATTAATTAAACTATACGGTTTTCAATGGTTTTAAATGCAAATGTTTTAAGTACTGTTTTACGCAAATAAGCCATATTATGCCTTTCCTTTGGTATCCTGTTGCATTACATTGCATTCCCTAGTGTGGCTTGTTGAGTACGGTGGGTGGTATTCAGTCTTGCATTATTGCAATCTTTAGAGTGAAACTTAGCGAGGAGAAGTTTGGTGTTTGGCTTATACCCCAGTTGAGCTGTCTGTGGCTTGGAGCTGAAGCTACGCTAGTTGCTATTCCGCTGCTATTTCTTCTGTGTGAGGACTAAGTGCCTCTATTGTAAGTATTTATCGTTATTTCGTTTTGGTTATGTTTATCAAATTGTAAATTTGTGTACCTCGGCTGATTCCTGGACGAGGATTTATTGCACAAATTAGCTTTGGAAATTCTGGTGAATTTCTGGGCGTGACACGCGTGCGACCATGCCAATGGATTGCCGCCACGTGGCCTCCGTTCCCGCGCCAGCCGTCTGATCCCCGCGCGCAGCGTCACTCGTCCAAGCCACTAGCACGGGCTTGCCTGCTGCTTGCACCTGCTCTCCCGGGCCCGCTCGTCAACCACGGCGGCAATCACACGCGTTATCATGCCCGTTCCGTTCCCTTCTCACCCATTCACGCCTGCGAGGTGTTCGGTCAAAAGACACCGACTGCCACTCGCATCATGGTGGCACCGTGTAACGCCCTGCTTTCAGTGAGACGTTAAACAATAATTTGCTAAAAACTACCTGTAAAAATTTCGATCTTGTGTGCTGTATTGTACGTTGTGCCTGGATCTCGATTTGAAATCCTGTCCTTGATCTCGACAAATCCCTCCTCTCAAAATCCTCCATTCTAAAATAATCTTTGATCTCGACTCGCCGTCATCGAACTCTGCTCCAAAAACCCTGATGACGAAATCCTCGATCTTCTCCTGCAAAAGATTTTTCTTCGATATCTGAACCGACGTTCCAAAATATCCACTTCGATTTCCATTCCGAAGATCTGATGTCGAAACCCTAAACACTCTCTCTTTCGAATCCTTCTGTTGAATCTCCACGTAAATACCTTTGTTTCCTCTCTCCCTTGAAATCCACCTCTACTCGATGATCTAGCCCAACATGCATACGTATATATGAGCATCCATATATATGTAAGTATATGAATACATGCATACATGTACCAACCCTCCTATTCAACTCCACCAACTTATGTGTGTATATACATACATGTGTATATATATAAATACCCCTCTCTCTCTCTATATATACATAAAACCCTCCATAAACATACCCATATATATATGTGTGTGTATATATATGTATGTATCCACCCAAATACGTCTCGCCTCCATCCAAAGCCCCAGGAAATCTCCTCAAAATTCCCTTGAGTTGCCCCCAAAAATTCAAATTAAATGTCGTAATTTGAATTTAATCCGCCCCCTTGAATCTCTCTTTGAATCCTCACTGCAAAAATCCTCGGAAGAACCCTAATGAAAAACCCCCTCCAAATACCAAAATTATCCGTCGGAATTCACCCCTTGACTCCCTGATTTTTGTGAAATCCAAATATGAAGTTTGACTCCAAACCTCCAAGCCAACTCTCAAATATCCTTCCAAATAAATCCCTGAGAAAAAGTGAAAGTCATTGTTCCACTGGGCCACCTCATCCCTCTTTTCGGCCCAGCAACAGCAACCCACCTCGAAGAGCCACCGGGCGCTGATGGATGGCCGACACGTGTCCCGCCAGCCGTCGGTTCTCCTTAACCGCGCACCCCTGCCGATCGCTGTCGGCGAAACAGGACTGGGGGCCCCACATTCCCCCGGGACGCGTGGATCTTCGGCCACGTTGGCTCCTCCGGGACCCACTTTCTGCACAAGTGGCGGCCAGCTTCGGCCGTTTTCCCACTAAGTGCCTGGGGCCCGAGCACTGTCCGGGCCCGGGTGCCCCTTCCCCGGACGCATTGCGATGACCGCTCGCATCCACCTCAGGCCCGTGGCCCGGGGACATTCCCGGGCCCAGGTCTCGCCCCCTGGTCCCGAGACCCACAGGCTCGGTCCTGGGGAGCGTTCCCGGGGCACATTACTGGTACATTCCCGAGCCCGGGTCACGCCCCCCGGTCCTGGGACCCATAGTCTCGGCCCCGGGGCGTGTTCTCGGGGGCATCATTGGGACATCCGCGGGCCCGGGTCTCGTCCCCCGGTCCCGGGACCCACAGGCTCGGTCCCGGGGCGCGTTCCCGGGGCACATTACTAGGGCCTTCCTGGGCCCGGGGCGCGCTTCCCGAGCCCGAAGCTCACAGCCTCGGTCCCCGAGGAACTCAGCGCCTTGTGCGCGCGGAGGGCTCGATGAGCTCTCTGCCCCGGGCACTAGGCTGACTCGAGCGGGTCAACTCTCCAACTACCCGTATTAATGGCAAGGCGACGGGGCGCGTCGCGCCTGTCGCCCGCTCGGACACGCATGGACTCTCATGATGGCCCCCCATGGGCCCGCTCCCTGTGCAGTCAGAGAGTATTTGGCTAAGAGGGCTTCGGTTTTCCACGCTCTGGCAGCGATGGCGTGCGCTGTCAGATCTTCATGAGCTAGCCGCCCGCAGCAGCCCAGCAACGTGACGACCAGACGTGCCGAACCAACTCCGGCGTGGCTCAGCAGGCGGACGCGTGCGACAAGACGTATCGTACCTAGAAAAGCTTTCTCTTGGCATGTGTTCTAGGCACTGTGGACTCCCCTTGGACTATAAAAGAAGGATCCATGCCAGTAGAAAAGGGATTCCGATTCCAGAGGCTTGAGTTCAGCTTCTAGAGAAAGGGAGTTCCCAAGCTAGGGCTAGCTCCTCAGCACCCCTCAAGAACATCTTGTAAGAACAAACCGCATTCATCTTCCACATAGCAGATACACACAGGAGTAGGGTATTACGCCTCCGCGCGGCCCGAACCTATCTACTTCTTCTGTCTCCCTTGCGTGCCATCGACCAGACGCCGCAGCCGTCCTATGAACCACTTCCCTGGCAGAACCTCAAAGGGGGGTCCCAGACTTTCCACGGTTGGAGTTCACTCCTCCGACAATCGCTGCCACGTAGCCGTGCACCACTCCGCACCGCCTGATCTCCTCTATATGCTGCACCGCGCGCGGACACCACACCCCGCACCGATGCACGCCACGTGTCCCAGCGCGTTGATCACCCCTCGTCCGATCCATGTGCTCCCCGCTCTAGGCCGCGCCGAGCCGCGCCGATCGCGCCACGTGCCTCCCAAGCTGCGCCGGTCGTCGATTTTTCCCCGACCCCTGTTTATCTTCCTCCTCCGGCGCCCCGTTTCCCTGTTCCTCGCCTCGAATCCGTTCGGTCAAATGCCTCCGAGGCTGCCCGACGCCATCCCAACCCTGCCTCGGCCATGGCATGGCACGCCGCAAGACGACAACGCTTGTCTACCGTCTACCTCACCCGGCCCCCACCTTGACCAAGCCCGGTGCCGCTCCTCCCGCCCAAGCACTTCAAGCTCCGCCACCCGATACGCCGCCTATCCCCATCCGTCGCATCTCCGCCGTCCGCCAATTTTTGCCACCCACACGGAATCCCGCGTCGCCTCAGCGCCTCTCCGCTCTTCTCCATGATTGAGCGCGGAGGAATTCCCTGCCGTGCCCTCGAACCAACCTAGAGCTCCACTCGGCTATAAAATCCCCTCGAGAGCCATCCCTTTTCCCCCTTGCTTCTGTTTCTTCAAGCGCGGCCGGATACTGCGTCGAACCCGGCCGTCATCGTGGCTCGGCTGTCTCAGGACCTCCCACGTCTTCCCAAAGCATGTCCGTTCCCCGCCGTCGCTAGACCTCCTCGGGCGCCCCTTGTAACGCCCAGAAATTCGCACCGAAATTTTGAACATTAATGTGTAATAAATCCCTGCCCAGGAAAGCCAGGGTACACAAACCAAGTTACCATACAGAGAGTCTTACAAACAGAGTAAAGTGTATATTACATAAATGCAGCGGAAAAAGGTAAAACGGAGTCTATGAACATCTGGCCAAGCAGCCGATTCCATTCCCACAGGCACCTTGACGGCGGAGCCAGCCTATTCCTCAGGATGATCTTCATCTGACGCGTCCTCCAACACTGGGGGGAAAATTGGAGCAAGACTGAGTACCACCCACAGTACTCAACAAATCACACCCACAAATAAGCATATGCACAGGGTACAAAGATGGGATAGGGTTTATTTGCGGAAAAGCAGTTGCAAAAGGGAAGTAGTTCGCAAACATTGAAAAGTTGATTTAATTAACAATATTAATTCACCACTGATTAACGTTACACCACGTTAACCAGGCCCAACCATTCCCAACTGATTGACGCTAAACCACGTCAACCAGTCTCCACTGATGAACGCTACGCCACGTTCACCAGACACCTCCGGGTACCGTTACACCACGTTACCCGGACTCCACTGATTAACGCTACACCACGTTAACCAGTCACCACCGGACAACGTATCACGCTGACCAGCTTTTCCCGACCAACGCTAAACCACGTTGACCAGGCCGCGCTGATGGAGGTTACACCACGACCACCAGGCGTAACTGATGAGAGTTAAACCACTCTCACCAGTCTCCACCGATTAGCGTTAAACCACGCTAACCGGTCACCCCCGGTCAGCTCAACCACGCCGACCGGACACAACACCTTCCACACACCAGTTTGATAAAACAGGATTAATTATCTAGGGTGAGACTAATCACGGTGAGTCTTGGCCAATGTGCCCATTACCGCGCGCGCGGCTATTCGAATAGTTTTACTCTGATCAGAGGTGTACAACTGTACCCACAAGACACAGCCCCCACACACGTTCCCTTGTGCCAGTACATCACCACGATGTCCCGTGCGAGGCTGTGACAGGACCGTTCACGCAACCCCTCCCTAACCATCCACACCACGCTGAGGTTGCACCTGCCGACAGGGCACGCCATATTGGCCAGGCTACCCCCCTTGCGCCACGGTGAATCCGGCAGCCGATCAACCCTACCCCGGGCCGACCCAACTCCATCACGCCCACCCTCTTCATCGGTGCCTAGGAGAGGGAGAAGAAACGCTTCAAGCCCAGCCGTTGCCCACGCTGGCTTGTGGCAAGTATGGGAAGTTGCCCAAGTGGTTCCCGCGAACCGGTCCTTAATTGCCATGGGTGTGACAAGCAAAACCATACACCCACAGCCCACCATTTAGGTCAAAATTTTAGGAATTTAACAACAGCCTATCCAAGGTTCCATTTTTCCGACATTGAGTCGAATCATATAAAAAGACATTATTTAATTTCCAGGTGAGCTATGTTGCTAAGCATGGCTAAGCATTCCTAAGAATTGTAAACTAGTCACATTATTACCCAGGTGACAAGGATTCAGTTATCAAAACTAAGGCTGAAACCTAACATTGTATAGGCAATACCAATCCACATGAATTATTAAAATAATGCAGTTTATTTAAGTAAACAAAGCAATTTAGCGAAAAAATGGGTACAAATTGATCAAAGTATCAGTGCGACTTGCCTTGCTCCGGCTCAAGGTATTCGGCTACGATCTCGAAATACGCAGGGGAAATACCGGCGTCGGATTCTACACCAAACAATGCATAAACAATTAAAAACAGTACATGGAGTCGACACACATGGGCTGAAAGTATTATTAATGGATTCTCGGCATTTTTCTGGATTTAATGAAATTTGAATGGACTTAATCCGAGTTCGCATGAAATAGTTATGATTTATTGAAGTTTTACTGCTATTTTTAGTGTAAAATATAATTAACCAGACGATTTATTGCGCATTAACCGATTAAAAAAAACGTCACCGGAGAGGGAGGCGACGGCGCACAGAGGCGAGCGCACCACGCGGGCGAGCGAGCGGGCGGCCCCGATCTGCCACCCGGCAGATCGGATGGCCCCGGGGAGCGGCGACCGAAGCCAGCCGTCCCGAGCGGGAGGCGGCGGCGCGCACGCGACCCGATGGTCGCCGGCGGCAACCACCCGGCGCGGCGACGACCACACGGAGGGGCGGAAATGAACGGGAAAAGGGAGGGGGTTCTCACCGGCGGCTCGCGACGGCGAGCGACGGCGCGAAGACGACGGTGGCGACGAAAAGGCGGCGGCGGCCTCGGGACGACGTCGGCGACGGAGCTCCGACGGCGGGGAACGGGCGAGAGGCGGCTGCCGAGGTGTCCTAGAGGATGAGGAGGACGGGAGAGGAGTTAGAGTGGAGAATGGAGACACGGCGCGGCAGGAATCACCGGCCGGAAAGGAGGCGGAAGGCCGATACTCACCGTGCGCGCGGGCGAGGCGGTCCGGTGAGCTTCGGCTTCCATGGAGTGGCGGCCGAGATGCGGCGCGGCGCGGCGCGGCGGAGGTGCTGGCGGTGGCGGAGTGGCCTGGCGGCGTCCGGAACGGCGGCGAGCGGCGGCCGGAGGCGGCGAAAAACGGTGGAGCTCGGGTTTGCGGTGGCGATGGGGTTCTGGGGCACTGGAAAGCTCGGCGTGTTGGGGAAAAGATGGAGGAGAGGGTGGAGATGGTTTATATACAGTCGGCCGGGAGAGATCAAGGCCGAACGGCTCCAATCGCGCACGGGAGAGTGGACGGCGGCGTGGGCATCGTGTGCGAGATTCTCGGGAGAGAGGGGACGTGGACGCCGGAGAACTCGGTGGAGTGGGGCGGACTCGGTCCGCAACCGTTTGAACAAGTGGAGAGCGGGGGAATGAGGCGAGAGGCGGCGCCGGATCGGACGGCCCCGGGGAGTTTCCCCTCCGCCCGATTCGGACGGAGGAGGAAGATGATGCTGACAGGCGGGCCCGGCCTGTCAGCGGGAGGTGCGTGGGCGCGGGCGCGAGCGCGAGAGAGCGCGGGGCGCGGGCAAGGGAGAGGGCACGGGCACGAGCACGTGGGCACGGGCACGAGGGCGAAGGCGCGGGCACGGGCACAGGGTGTGGGGCACGGGCGCAGGGCGAGGGCGCGAGCGCGAGGGCGCGAGCGCGCGGAGCACGGGCGCGAGGAGGAAAAGGCCGGGGAGGGAAAAAAAAAGGACCCGGCCTGCGGCGCGGTGCTGGGCCGGCGGCCCGGCGATGGAGAAAAAGAGGAAACAGAGCAAACAGAAGGGAAAGAAAAGGAAAAAGATTTCCAGGACGATGTTAATTCCGATAAGCGTATTTGATTTATTAAAAATAGTTCCTATGCTCTGTAAATTCCACTAAAAATCCAGTTAATGTATTTTGGCACCGAGAATACAAGAAAAATATTCCCCGCCACGATAATTTATTATCTTGCATTTTACACCATCAATTAATTTCTCTAGCCATTTTAAAATTCCTTTTCTTAGGTATTTTTCTCCGGTAAAGTTTCTGTGTGGCTAAACTCAGGGTGTGACACCCCTCCTCGAATTGACACCTGTTGACGCCGAAAACCGCCGGGGGCCGTTCGACGCCTGGAGACACGCGAAGGCCTGGGAGATTTGCTTCACTCCAGTGCAGGTCCTAAAATCTTGAGGTTCGTAGGCATGCCAGTCAATTTGACCCTGCAATTGACAAGGAGATGGAAAGTGTTAAATCAATGAGCCAATTGGCTGGAAGCCGATCTGGACTCGTCTCATCGGCCGATGGCCGATATGAACTGTAGCACTTATACACCGGCTGGAAGCCGATGATGGCATGAGCAGTGACATAATAATAAGCAAATATCGGACTAGCCGATTGCCGAAGGGATAGTTGAAAATTGGCTATAAACTGATATCATAAATAGACAAAAAGTGTAAGTAAATGGATTAAATAAACTTCAGCCGATTGCAATTATAATAACTAGCGCTGCCCCAAAGGTGCTGCCCGCGCCCGTGCCCGGTCCCTTGCTCATGCCCGCGCCCGGATCTTCGCCTGCTACCCGTGCCCGGGTCCTCGTGCCCGCGCCCGGATCCTCGCCTGTTGCCCGTGCCCGGGTCCTCGTGCCCACGCCCGGATCTTCGTGCCCGCACCCGGGTCCTCGTGCCCGCGCCCGGGTACTTGCCTGCTTGTTCGTGTCCGTGTTCTCGCTTGTGTTCACGCTCGAGTTGGTAGTGATTTTCTAAACATACTTGTGGCAAATTGGCTGGATACAAAGATAACTTACCGGCTAAAACACTCCGATAAAACATCGCAGAAAACCCATCGGCTTATTAAGAGTAAAGTTATTATCAACAGTCTAGTAGATCGGACCCAACCGTTGCAGCACAGACTCGTGATGATAACAAAACCTCGATGAGCCGATAGATCTAATGCGATCGTGATGTAAGATGTGATAACTTATCGGCTATACATCCCGATAAGACGCTTGCGCACAAAACATCAACCTAGCAGGAACGATTTATCACTTGCAGTTTAGTAGGTCGGACCCAACCGATGCAGCACAAACTGATGATAGATCGCTCCCAGTAAGCCGATATGATCTGCGCACGCGTGATGTGATATACCTAATCGATCTATGAGGTCAAACTAAACTGATGCAGCCATAGATAAAATAGACATATCGTGGTAAGCCGTCCACCGTGAACCGACTAGAATATCAGACTTAACCGAGGAAGTCCTAGCCGATGCGGTGTCCGGGGTGACGAGACTTACAGTCTCGCAGAAGGTCAAACTTAACCGATGCAGCCCGGCTCGAGAAGCAAGAACCCGTCGAAGGGGTGGCGATGCGCCGAAATTATATTGATCTGATTGATGTAGATAGATTACAAAGCACCCGGGCATACGTATTTATACCCCGAGTTGATACAAGTCCTCATTGGACACGGTACAAGATTTTCTAAACACAAAAGGAAACACTAACAGGACCCGACCAGACACGAGACAAGGTCTCCTAAGATAAACACCAGCACTTGCCTAATTAATAGATACAGTAATTAATTGCCACGTGTGGTCTTCACGGCTTCTTCTTGGATTTGGTCCCTTTTGGACCAACTTCCGTTAGTTAACTTCAATTTTCTTCTTAACCAAATCTGATACAGAGCCATACCAAATTTTGGCGTTAACAACACCGAGCGCCGAGGACGCCGCTCCACCTCGACTCCGAAATCCTTCTCCTTCGCCAACCATCTGCCGCCGCGGCCTCCTAACATCGGTGAGCTCCCAGCCGAACCATTGCATGTACGTCTCCGGATTCCTCCCCGCGTCTCGCTCCTCTCTTAGATCTCCTCAAGAATATCCTCGGCTTGCACTCGATGCCGTCATGGCCGTCGGCCCCTCTCCCTTCGTGTCTTTCCCCGTCACCACGGCCGCTGCACCGCCACGGTCGCCGTCGTCATCTTCCTCTCTTCTCTCTCCCCGCCACCTCGTCAACCCGCTGCGGACCACCGCCACTTGGCCTCTCGACGATCCAAACCACTCGAAAGACTCCCTTCGGTCTCCTCTTCCCGCCGGTGGTCACCGATTACCGCCGTTCGTTGTTGTTCGCCATTTTGGTTCGCCATTTTGATTCGCCGTCGTTGACCGTGAGCCGAGGTCGCCTCCCTGTCGCCCTGCGCACGTCCCGCTCACAAGAACCAAGCCACTGCGCGTGGCCCCACCTCGAATCGGTGCACGGTGGACTGCTCTAGGACACCCCATCCACCGCCCATTGAACGTCATCCCTCCGTAGACTCGTTTTCCCATGGACCTTAGCACTGACAGCGGACCCCGCTTGTCGGCTGGGCCCCGTTTGTCAGGCCCCGCCCGCGCCTCTCACCCGGTTGGGCCGTGAGGCCGTGAAGCCTTCCGTCTGCTCGGCCCAACTGCCACATCCCTCCGGAGCCTAGTCGGGCCGAGAGCCACTCGGCCCATTTCCTCTTCCCCTCCTGAGGCCGCCGCAGTAGGTAGGGTCGGCCCACCGCGCGCCTCTCTTGTACTCCCTCGGCCGAGACCTGGGCCCCGGTTGTAACATACCCAAAACTGTAAAGAAATAAAAGTGATGTATGAAATGTGGGAGGCAATAAAAACACATTATTTATCCTAGTATTATGCACATTCTGATTGAGCATTTGCATATGTATTTCTAGGAACCACAATTGCCATTTCAAATTTATAAGGGAACTTTCTGGAGAAATAATAATCTGAGAAAATTCCCCTAGAAACTACACCATCTCAGTCAACCACTGTAATATTTACTAAAATTTATCAATTCAATAAATGTCTCAAATAAATATCCTTAACTCAGCAAAATATGGAAAATTTTCCCTGCAGACAGCCTATTTGGCATTTTTTCCAGAATTAATCCATCAAAAACCTGCTCACCAAAATTTACCAGAACCTGGATCAGATTGTGAACTAATTACAGAAAAACAGTACAATATTCACAAAACTCACACATAAAATAACAGGCCAAGACTCACTAACTCAGGTAGGTAGACAGAAGAGGCTGATTTTTAGCCTAACTTTGTAATTTCACCAGGGAATATCCACAAGTCACCCAAGCCTGAAACTTGGCACAAAGTTGGACCATACCACTCACTGCTCACAGTAATATTTCCACGATTTTATCTACACTGTAACTCGGCCAAAACGCCAGCTCAAGTGACCACCCCAACTACTCCATTGACACTTAGTCTCTAGAAGGTGTTCTCTCTAATTTATCACTGCCAAGTGGGTCCCAGCCACCGTGGGCCCCATCCGTCGGTCACAGGCATCCTCCAACCTGGCCCCACCTGCAGGACACCATCGCCACGCACGCGGACACGCACCAGGCCGCTGGCAACTCGCCCATAGAGCGGTGCCAGCGTGCCCTCCTCCATTTCCTCGGCCAAGTCGACAAAAACCCAAGCCCTCTCGCTACTGTACTCTCCTAGACATTCTCTCTCACTTCTCCATGGAGAGCCCGAGGTGAAAATCACTGCAACGCCGAGAAACGCCGCTTTCTTCCCCGGCGCCGGCAAGAAACCGACCACCTCCATTCTTCTCTGGTGAGCTTCGCAGCATCTGAGCTACGGGAACACGACCACCCTAGGATCCCTGATCCATTTTTCCCCTCTACTTTCCCTGTCTCCTAGGTTGACGACGCCGCAGTGTGCACTCGGCTCCGGCGACCGCCGCCATGGCATGCATGCGTTCTCCCTGACCGAAGCAAGACTGGAGTTGATTCTTGGCCAGTAGCATCGCCAGCCTAGGACAAGCTCAAGAACCGAGCACTAGAAGCCGCCAAGCCCCGAGGCCGTAGATCCGAGTCCTCTTCCTCTCCGCCGGCCGCCGTGCCCCCTTCCTGTTTTTTCTAGCCACGGTGAGTTATATCCCGATTCCTCGCGCATGAAGCTACTCCAGTATACCACTGAGCTAACGCCGACGGCCTTCCTCTAGATTGCAGCCCAGATCCGGCTGTCGACGACCAACCAAAGCACTTCGCCGCTGTCGGCGAAATGGGACTGGGGGTCCCCAGCCCCCGGGGACACGAGGGTCTTCGGCCACGGAAAATACTCCGAAATCCACATTTTGCGCAAGAGGAGACCAGCTATGGCCGCTCCCCTGCCAAGTATCCAGGGGCCCGGGCACTGGCCGGGCCCGGACGAGCATCCCCAAGTCCCGGGCGCCGGTCGCCCCGGACCCGACACCGATTCCCGACTGGGCTGCTCCCGGGTGCCGACTGCTCCCGGAGGCCGATGCCCGGCCACGGGGCCGACTGCCGACTGCCCCGGAGCCGACCGTCGACTGCCCCGGAGCCGATGCCGACTGCCCCCGATCGCCTCGGCCCCGAGTGCGGCCCCGAGAGCCGATCGCCTCGGCTTGCCGGTCCGATCTACCCGAAGAACTCTAGCGGACCAACTCTCCAATTACCCACATTAACGAATGAGGCGACGGGACACGCCTGTCGCCCGCTCCTGTGCAGTCAGAGTCTTTTTGACTACGGAGGTTCCTTTCACTGTGCAATTGCTGTCAGGGCCTTTTGACTTGGAGGCGTGCGCCATCACGTCTCCCCGCTCCATCACATCCTCACGACTCTACCACCCGCTGCATACCTGCTCCGGCGAGGGCACGGCTGGCGGGGATGTGAGCGACGAGACATTCCTCCAACTCCGGCATGGGCGTTGCAGGCAGACAGGGGCGACAGGACGCTCCTCCAACTCCGGCGTGGGTGTTGCAGGCGGAGGGGTGCACAGGAGACCTCACCGGAAAATATCTCCTTCCGCATACCGGCACTGTGGACTCCCCTCGCCTATAAAGGAGGATCCATGCCGTAGACGAACGCAGGTAGCTCAGGCTCCGGTCTTAGACAACAGAGATCTCCTCCTCCTTCCTCGAGTCCGGTCGCTGGTGGAACGACCGACGCCACCTCCGGGTTCCCGGTGAGCTTCCGAGCTCCCAGGATCCTCCTTGTAAACTCCGCTCCACATTCATCTCTCTCTCTCTCATAATCCAAAACACAGGAGTAGGGTATTACGCTCCGGCGGCCCGAACCTGTATAAATCCCCCCGTCTCTCTCGCGTGGTCACAACAGATCGGACGGTCCGGACCCGATTCGGACGGTCCGGACCTTTCTGTCTCCAGCTCGGGCCCCTCTGTTTCTGTCCCGAGCGTTGATTCATCTTCTTCCACCCGAAGCCGGCTTCGCCTGAGAACTACTCCCCTGGCCGAATCTCAAAAGGGGGGTCTCCTGACTTCCCGCCGTCGAGGTTTAATCCTCCGACAGCTGGCGCGCCAGGTAGGGGGAGTTTCCTTTTCAGGTGGTACGCTGGCGCCTCCGACACCGACGCGCTCCATGGCGGAAGGCCATCGTCCGCGGGACTCCAACAATGGCCATGGCGATCTCCGCGACTGGCTGGACCAGACGCGGGTTCAGGAGGACGCCCGGGTCACGATCGAGCGGCGCGCGAATGCTGCTGCAAGTGCTGGGGCCCCCGACCAGGATCCTGAAGAGGATGGCAAGCTTTCACGTTCCGCACTGCAGCGGAACAGAAGGAACCGCCAGAAGGCCAAGGCGGCGGCCGAGAGCTGTGCCTTGGCGGCTACGGGCAGCCCCCGGAGCTACGGTGCCCGCAGGGGCCATGGTCACCGCAAGCGGCGAAAGGCCGCACGCGCGACGCCACCGCCGGCAACAGCCCAGAAGTGGTGCCCTCTCCACCAGACGGACTGGCACGACATTGCGGAGTGCCGCGCCGTCCAGCGCTCACCCGAGCGTGCCGAGCCGGCCTTCGCTCGAGGGTGGTGCGCCTATCATAACATGGACCGGCATGACATCACGGAGTGCCGCGCCGTCCAGGGCATGGCCGAGCGTCTTAAGCCGGCCGCAGCCCGAGGTTGGTGCGCCTTCCATGACACGGACCGGCACGACATCACGAAGTGTCGTGCCGTCCAACGCTTGGCCGAGCGTCTCGAGCCGGCCGAAACCCGGAGGTGGTGCGCCGTCCACGAGACGGATTCGCACGACCTCATGGAGTGCCGCGCCGTCCACAAGTTGGCCGAGCACGTCCAGAAGTCCCGGCAGGAGCAGTAGCGGGCCCGAGCTCGCTCCCTCTCAAGGGACCTGAGCCCGTCCGGTCGGAGCCCCTGGCTCCCGGGCGCGCATATCTAGCCCCGGTCGCAGCCTTTGGCTCCCGGGTGCGAGCCTAGCCCCGGTCGGAGCTTCGCTCCCGGGCGCATATCTCCTCCCGGTCGGAGCTCGGCTCCCGGGAGCGGGTTTAGCCCTGGTTGGAGCTTGGCTCCCGGGTGCGTCCTTAGCCCCGGTCGAAGCTTGGCTCCCGAGCGCGCATATTTAGCGCCGGTCAGGCCCCTGGCTCCCGGGTGCCTATCTGGCCCCAGTCGGAGCCCTTCGCTCCCGGGCGCCGATCTTGCCCCGGTCGGAGCGTGGCTCCCGGGCGCGCATAAATCGCCCCGGTCGAAGCCTTTGGCTCCCGGGTGCGTCCTTAGCCCCGGTCGGAGTTTAGCTCCCAGGTGTGTAAATAGCCCCGGTCGCAGCCCTTGCCTCCCGGGCGCGTATCTCGCCCCGGTCGGAGCGTGGCTCCCGGGCGCACATAAATCTCCCCGGTCGCGGCCCTTGCCTCCCGGGCGCATATCTCCCCCCGGTCCGATCACGGAGAGCTCACTCCCTCTCAAGGGACCTGAGTCCGAGGGAGCTGAGTCCGAGTCCCGGCAGAACCAGTAGCGAGCCAAGTGCGCTTGAAACGGTTCGGACGGTCCGAACCGTCGACGGACGGTCTGGTTGTAGCGACTCGGACCGTCCGACCCTTAGGCGGACGGTCCGAATCCTGCTCCCGATCCAGAATAGCTTCGACAGGGCGCAAGTACCCGGACAGCATTGTCTCGGCATGGGCGGGTCCGGGGAAGTTGTCCCGACATGGTCCATATCCATACCCGGGCCCCTGTGCCCGGGCACATGTCGGTCATATATAACAAGCCATATTTCAGTCCGGGGCCCCTGGGTCCCAGACACGTATTGAGCCGAGGCACGGATTCCCGAATCCGTGCCCCGGGCCCGACACTGAGGTGCCGAACCAGGGCAGCCCTCGCCAAGGCGAGTGCAAGCCTAGGAACGCGACACCCGGAATAGGGCGCGATAGCCCGGATAGCACCGCCCCGGCGAGAATGCTTCCGGAAGGTCGTCTCACACCCCATATTCAAGCCCAGGCCTCCGGAACCCGGCTTATATCAAACCGTATCCTAGTCCGGGGCCCTGGGTCCCGGAAGTATATCCTTAGCGCTAGCCGGGGCCCCCGGGTCCTGAGCACATGCCGGACTCAGGCTCGCGAGGGAAGCGAGTCCGAGCTCCATTCCTGGGCACCTCAAGCATCTTCATGAATCTGCCTGTATATACATCCTGTAAGCTCTGGTGTGCCCGGGCCAGCGCTGAATTTCTCAAAATCTCGGCACTGGCCGGGGCCCCCTCATATATACGTTTTCATACAATCAGCATTTTTTAATATCTTTCTCGGAGTCGTACCCTTTCGTCTTTTTCCGTGTGTTGCGCCCGTGGCTGTCTCATAATTTGGGGGAATATTCGGGCCGCGCCCGTGCGACGGTCAAGGTTCGCGCATTATCATCAGTTCTCTACCGACGAGTTACCAGATCCCGGGCTAACCCTTGGGCGTTGTCGAGCTCGCGAGACAGTGGTGGAGCCCCTCTATGTGGTGCCCCGGGTCCCAGCGGCTCCGGCGCCCCCGCTGGCTAGCCTTAGGATCGGTTCTTTCCGGAGGTAGAGGACGAAATGCTTATGCGCAATCTTTCCCTCCGCACGGTCGCGACCGCGAGGACACCTCCGGGAAGTGATCGACGCCACTGTTCGTAGCACGGGACAGACAAGGGGACGAGCCGAATGCTTTCACAGTTCGTCATACGCAGATTAGACCAATTCTCGGCAGGATTAAGCAGGCTCTCCAAATCTCGACCGAGGCCAGGGGCCGCCTACTAGCGCAGCCCCTGTCGCCAAGGCCTGGTGGCCGGGTCACGGACCGTGCCCCGGACACCGTCGATTCCCCGGGGTCTCGGGCATATCCTCCCGTCGGGCCAGTCTAGATTCCCGGGGCGGGCTGCGGTGTCCGGCCATGCCAGTTCCTCGCCGACCACCAGTCCAAGGCGCCGGGTACTACGCTGGCCGGCGACCCCAGGGACGGTCGAGCGGCCTGTCCTCGCGGCTCCCGGGGGCACGAAGGACCCCCGGAGCCGGAGGACGGAAGGGGTCGAGCCTCCAGACCCGACCGTTCTGCAAGGCTCGCGTTCGGACGACCGCGGCCCCTAGGTGCCGGGCACTTGGGGACCTGGGCGCTTCGGCGGTTCACGGCGAATCGGCCCGATGCTCGGCGCTCCCGAGGGAGAACAACGCTCCCGGTCCCGGGATGGTGCTCGCGAAACCATGCCGCCCTTCGCAATATCCAGATACGTTATCTTATCCAACTTTACATACTACTCAACTCGTATTCTTCCTATATTTGCATGGACAGCCTAGGTTCCCGGGGCGGGCTGCGGTGCCCGACCTGGCCAGCCCCTCTCCGGCCGCCGCTGCGGCGACGGGGGCTTCGTTACCTGGCAACCCCGAGCCCGGGAAGGATCAAGCTCCCGAGGGGCTCCCGGCGAGTCAAAGGCTTGCGTCCAGAGGCTCGGGCCTAGGAGAGCCAGGTTCCCGGAGCGGGCGACCGTCGCGTTGGATGCCCCCGGGAATCAAGCTCCCAGGGATGACCGCCGCCCCGGGACCCGGACAGGGGCCATAGGCCCGACGGATGTTCGCATAGCTGCTGGATCACGCTATCGGATGACGTCCGATGCTCGGCGTTCCCGGAAACGAGGCCCCGAACACCAGCAACCTCCGGACAACACAATAAACCAAGGTACGAAAATATAAACATAATCATATACATATACAAATGTCTCTCTTTGTACAAGACAGGCAGAATCGGTGCGCGAGCACGAGCGAGGCCCGGATCGCACGGGGCGCGGTCACCGCTGTGCTTCTGACCGGACCCCGAAGGCGGCGCCGGACGACGTCGGAAGGGGAGCACCCGGGGGCATGGAGGGCCCCCGGGCCCCGAAGGCGACCGCAGATGGTGTCAAAAGGAAACCGGCATCTTCCTCGACCTCTTCGTCAGGCATCGGCTCTACAAGATTTTCGCCGTGGTCGGAGAACCCCGCCTCCGGGGCAGCGGACTCGACCACGGCCTCCCACGCCTCCTCGCGAACCACCGCGACCTCCTCGCGAACGGCGAATTCACACGCCCGAGACACGAGCCCGGCCTCTCAGGCCCGGACGTTTCCCTCCCGGGAGAGTGTTTCCTTCTCCCGCGCCTTCATCTCGAACCAGGCGCGGGAGGTCTCGTCGGCGGCAGACTCGGTGGCGCCCTTCGACTGGACGACGCACCCCTCTGCTGCCGCGATCTCCAGCCGCGGCTTGCCAGGAAGAACTCAGTGGCGACGCCTGGGTCCCGGGCACGTATCCCGTCTAAATCAACAGGTCTTCAAGCTACACCAGTCCAAGGCGAACCAGGTTCACCCCGCGTCCCCTCTTCTCTTCAAGACGTGGCCCTGTTCCTGCCCGGGGCTGATCCCGGCCGAGCAACAGGGCCAGGGGCCACTGTCGGCGAAATGGGACTGGGGGTCCCCAGCCCCCGGGGACGCGAGGGTCTTCGGCCACGGAAAATACTCCGAAAATCCACATTTTGCGCAAGAGGAGACCGGCTACGGCCGCTCCCCTGCCAAGTATCCAGGGGCCCGGGCACTGGCCGGGCCCGGACGAGCATCCCCAAGTCCCGGGCGCCGGTCGCCCCGGACCCGACACCGATTCCCGATTAGGCTGCTCCCGGGTGCCGACTGCTCCCGGAGGCCGATGCCCGGCCACGGGGCCGACTGCCGACTGCCCCGGAGCCGACCGTCGACTGCCCCGGAGCCGATGCCGACTGCCCCCGATCGCCTCGGCCCCGAGTGCGGCCCCGAGAGCCGATCGCCTCGGCTTGCCGGTCCGATCTACCCGAAGAACTCTAGCGGACCAACTCTCCAATTACCCACATTAACGAATGAGGCGACGGGACACGCCTGTCGCCCGCTCCTGTGCAGTCAGAGTCTTTTTTACTACGGAGGTTCCTTTCACTGTGCAATTGCTGTCAGGGCCTTTTGACTTAGAGGCGTGCGCCATCACGTCTCCCCGCTCCATCACATCCTCACGACTCTACCACCCGCTGCATACCTGCTCCGGCGAGGGCACGGCTGGCGGGGATGTGAGCGACGAGACATTCCTCCAACTCCGGCATGGGCGTTGCAGGCAGACAGGGGCGACGGGACGCTCCTCCAACTCCGGCGTGGGTGTCGCAGGCGGAGGGGCGCACAGGAGACCTCACTGGAAAATATCTCCTTCCGCGTACCGGCACTGTGGACTCCCCTCGCCTATAAAGGAGGATCCATGCCGTAGACGAACGCAGGTAGCTCAGGCTCCGGTCTTAGACAACAGAGATCTCCTCCTCCTTCCTCGAGTCCGGTCGCTGGTGGAACGACCGACGCCACCTCCGGGTTCCCGGTGAGCTTCCGAGCTCCCAGGATCCTCCTTGTAAACTCCGCTCCACATTCATCTCTCTCTCTCTCATAATCCAAAACACAGGAGTAGGGTATTACGCTCCGGCGGCCCGAACCTGTATAAATCCCCCCGTCTCTCTCGCGTGGTCACAACAGATCGGACGGTCCGGACCCGATTCAGACGGTCCGGACCTTTCTGTCTCCAGCTCGGGCCCACCTGTTTCTGTCCCGAGCGTTGATTCATCTTCTTCCACCCGAAGCCGGCTTCGCCTGAGAACTACTCCCCTGGCCGAATCTCAAAAGGGGGGTCTCCCGACTTCCCACCGTCGAGGTTTAATCCTCCGACAACCGCCATGAGACCTTTTCCGACGCGCTCGCCACCATTCCAGCACTGCCGAGTAACCCAACACCTTCGGTGAGCCTCTTAGGTCCCTCAGACATCGCATGCATGCATCCATTCGGCCCGTGAGGCACAGTCCATATGCATGCCGAGTAAGTTCGCCGCCTCCATCGTCGTCGCCGTCGATTTTGACCACCCCAGACGGTGAGACTACCACCGACAGTTGCGCAAGAACTTGTAGGATATTTCTCCTTTTGGCAACTCGGCGAGATCTGCCGCCGTTTGCCGTCACCGCCGCCGCGAAGTTCATCGGCCGCGGGCGCCGTCGTGAGCTCTGCCCCAAGCCGCTGACGAGCGGACCCCACTATGATTAGCGCGTAAGAGCTCTGTCAGCAGAGATTTAAATCATCCAAGGTTCTCTTTGCAAAATGACCAATCACTGACGAGTGGGCCCGGGATTTAAATGCAATAATTAAAAACCATAGGGACTCTTAATGAAGTTTTCCTCTCCCACGTGCCCGAGGACCGCGGGTTGTATTTCCGGAAAACCCGAGGGTCTTTCTGCAAATATGCAGTCACTGACCGGTGGACCCCATTGATTTAAATTCCGAGAAAAATAAAAGAAGTGAATAAATGTTTTTCTGTTACATTGAAAATGGGTTTAACTTTGAAAATTCATTACAACTCCAAATTGGGTGAAACCAGTTTTGTTTGTTTTATAATTTTATTTCCTAAAATCTGGTAAAATAAAACGTAGCACATTCTGTACAGAAAATCTGCCAAAAAAATTATAAGAATAAATAAAGGGTGAAAATAGGACTTTTAACTAGAAAATTCATAAGAAATTCATTCTAGCTCAGAAAAATGTCAAACCAATTTTGTAATTCTTAGAAAAATGTATACTTTCCATTCATCTACTCTTTTGCACAGAATTAAGCCACAAATAATCAGTGCATTTTATACTATTAAAAGGACATATAAAAATTTGTAAAAATCATATCTCATAAATGGTAAATGCAAAAATAAAAATAATTTCACCAAGAGGTATCTAAAACTAGTACCAAGTCACTGCACAAAAATCATGCATATTAAAGCATTTTACATTTTTGCATCATTTATCGATCTCGCTTTAATTGTAAAATTCTAAAATTAGACGAAGAACCTTTGGAGATCGAGGAAGTAGATTTTATTGAGGAACCTGAAGCAGACCTGAACCAAGGCAAGAATCCCACTACCTTTGAACATATTGCTCCTAAATTTTGGGATTATCAATGTTTTTATTTTAACTTGCATTGTTATTTTGCTATGAATATTTTATAAATTGTGGGCAATGGTAGTTAATCCCTTTTTCTGCATAATCCACCTTGAAATATTGATAACCCACTGCTTGTAACACTAGGATGGGTGGAAGTACTTGTTAAGTACTTACTATAAGGTATATACTCATATATGTGCTTAGACATGCCTAGTTACTTATAAAATAAATCATGGCCATCTAATTACATTTGAAATGGGAATTTATTTACTTCTGATCAGAGATGAATATCTATGATATTTGTGAACTAAAACTAAAGGAAAACTGTTTTAAAACTTGGGCAAGCAAGTGGTACACATATGTGATAGTTGTGTATCGATAGGGGGAGTGTTTGCCTGGGTTGCTTAAGGACCGAACTCAGTGTCATTTCTCATGTTAAACAGTACAACCACATGTGCTAGTATGGGATAGCCATAGTGGATTAAGTTGCTTGATGTTTAGCCTTGTATTTTGGTAGGCAGAGTAGTATGGGCAGTGCATACAACAGACCGTAGGACTGTTCAGAGGAGCTACCTATATCCCGTAACGGAATAGGCATCTAAGTTGGTCCAATACAACGTTGTGTGCCTTGTGGGGAGTCGGGTAGGCTGCCGCCACGGCGCTGGGTTAAGGCGTGAGCCCGCCACCCACGGCATCGGGTAGCACCCCGATGTGGAGTAACACACCTCGTGCTGGTGCAAGGCTAAATATTAGGTAATATAAAAGCTGTGTTATGACCTCTAGACCGCATTCAATGTGTAGAGTGTGGTGGTACCGGCGGGTACCGGACAAACTAGAGCGATCATATCATGTGGGTAAAGTTGTACAAACTCTGCAGAGTCAAAACTAATCGGTTAGCCGTGCTCACGGTCATGAGCGGCATGGTTGTGTCCATTGAGTATAGATTTCTGCTTTTAAAATGCTTTATGGAATGGGATGGTTGGGTGAAGATTTTTACTGATTTATACTTGATGATTGATGATATGATGATGAAATGAAATGGAGCTGAAGTATTAAGTTGTATTATAGTCTTGCTGCCAAGGAGGGCAGCGAAGTTATTATTTATGAAAATTGATGCCATGATGTTACTCTATTAGTGTATTATGCAATTTGATTTATGAACTTCTCTTTTAAATTGTTGTAAAATAAAATTGGCTTTCTGCAAATAAAATGAGTCTCATCATACAGCCTTTACCTTGATTACAGCTTACATGTATAATTAGGTTTGATTGTGGCCTTGCCAGTACCTTGTGTACTGAGTTCCATTGTATTTTCGTGTATGCCCCTATAGATCCATGCACAGGTGAAGATGAAGACTTGTATGATGAATGTGTGGGTGAACAGGTTGAACAGGATGGTCCTATCTAAGGGTTTACCCTTAGTCGATTGTCTGAGGGTTTTGGGTAGCCAAGCTTCCGATAGACTAACTATTTGGCCTGTACGGCTTATGTAAACTTTAGTTAATATGTATCTGTAACTGTACTTTTGTTTATTTAGCTAAATACCCTATGTATTGGATATTACTTGCTAGATGAACGTGTGGGACTAGAGCTTTCCTGGGCTAGTCTCACATTAGTAAGAATTTAGAAATGATGAGATGCATGGACGTTGATTCAACCGTAAACCATATCCCCAGAAATGTGTATCGTGTTTGGTCGGCACCTTCGTGTGTTTTGACGGGCACACTTCGCCGTTTCGGACTGATGAATCAACTCTCTAAATATCTCTTTATTTCTGAATTTGGTGCTTTGGACTTGTATTGTGGATGGGTAAATATTATGACAAGGCTGCAATGAGGATGGATGGTTACTGCACTCATTTGGTTTTTATTCGAGATCCCATCCATCTAGATATTTCGCGTTGTCATAATAGTTACTCTCTATAATGCATTTCCGGGGTGCCCACACCGGTTGCCAATGGTCCCACTTGTCAGTGACTGTCTCGGATTCCAAAGAATATTTCCCTCGGAAAAATCAAAATAAATCATTTTTTATTTATCAGAAATCCATTTAATCTTTGAAAATTCATATCTTTTAATCCGTGACTCCGATTGACTCCGTTCCAACTCCAGTAATTTTCTAAAAATGAGATCTATGTAATGGTACTATTATTAGCACTAAATAGGATCTTTTTACTAGTCTTTGTGTAGATTTTTGTGTGTTTGCGTATAGTAACAGTCGCCGGAATTTTGTTTCGTAGCGGATTTCGCGACGATTTCTCGAAGACCAATAAAGACTTAGAGCAAGTCAAGTCACCTTTGATCATCTCGAACCCATAATTTCGAAACAAGTATTTTATTTGACAAATCACATACACTAGGTTATACTGTTATACTTTCTCGGCCGCGGTTGCAAGACGATCGACGGGCCGCCAACCCATTTGCTGCATGACTTCCTTGATTGATTATGATTCCCTTACATATATTTGTCACCGCCCTTGATAGATCCTGGTATCCGTGTCGACGAGCATTGTATCGGTGATCATCAATCAAATTTAAAAATGTCTACGATGGGTAAAACTTGGGTTTATGAAACTTTGGAAAACCCGACACCTGGGTCGGTGCCTTTAAAATAAAATGGTTTGTGAAAACCACGGTACGGGGATCGTGCCATCCAGACGAGTCTCCCACACTGCAGCTAAGGACCGATTCCTCTGTAATTTCATCCGAACATGTAACAGTACAACCACATGGGTGATATGGGATAATTCCTGGCTGAGTAACTAGTCTTCCAGGGACGTCTTGCATGCCATTGGACTGTGGATCGTGCGGGAGGGCGTCGGGGTGCCTCCTGGGTTCTTGGCACAGCATGGTCTTGAACCTACCCTGTTGTTGGTCTGAGGACCCCTCCAGTTGGCATGGGGTAACCTGGAGGGTTTGGGAAATACCTTGTCGTGAAAACCTCTACGTCACCAAATCGTATCCAATGCGTGTGAGCTGGTGACTAGAATGAGTCACGTAATGTGGGTAAAGTGTACCCTCTCTGCAGAGGTTTAAACTATTTGAACAGCCATGTCCACGGTCATGGGCGGATGTGAGGTGATTCCTTAGCGTAGTTTTGTTTGACAACTGCTTGTGAAATGATGTTTGCAGATTGGGAATCCGATTTCGAAAAATGTTGTGAAGTTGTTAATGACAGCAGGGCTGTGGGCCTGATGAGGTTGGATCAGCTGATGGCGCTAGATCCCGGAGGCCAACTCTTGAGAGTTGCGCCGATTCAAAGATTGACACAACTCACTCCGATCGAGCAAGACTCACCTCGCCCTGATTGTTGAGAAGTACACACTAGTAGATTTTAAAAAAATTAAACAAAGCAGATTGCAAAATAACCAGCCCCTCTTTGTAGCTTGCAACAACCACCTAAGTTCCCCTGGCTTGCTGAGTACGTAAGTATTCACCCTTGCTCTATATACATATAGTTCTCCGCCGGGAGCTAGATGCTGGAGTTGCTGTGAAGAGAAGATTAGGGTTTCATCCTAGTTCCCAGCCGTTGCCTGTGTGCTGGGAGTTAGTCCGCTGTTCCATTGCTACCGCTACCTCTGTGTTGTTTGTTGCTGTCTTCGGCTTGCTCCGAAACTGTAACGTAAGTTAAGGTATATGTCTACTTATTTATTTATTTATTTAAGGTACTGCAATGATGCACGTCTGATTGCCGTAGATACCAGCGCTGTGTTCTGGGACTGGTATCCGTATCGTGGTTCCATGGGAAGGCAGTTCGTGCGCAATCCTGCGGCACGCCCCATTTGGTACCGTTGTACGGCAGTGCCAGATCGGGGTGTGACACCCCGCCGGGTCCCGCCGGCGCCCGCCGCTAGCCGCCAAGGATGGGACAGCCACTGCCGCCCATTTTCCCGCCTCTCTCCCTCCTTTCGTCTCTCTCTCTATGGCCGTGCGGTCAAAAGCCACCGAGTTGCTTGCGTCACCACCGTGCCCCACCTTGACCACTCGAGCCCGCTCTCGCAGTTCGAAATCCACCACATGATGCGCCGCGCTCCACCGCCCTTGACATCGCTGCCGTTAGTCGATTTCGCGCTGCCCTCGAGAAATCCCTGCACCCATCTCACTCTTCTTAGCCGCCCGCCGAGTGTTAGCTCACACCGGGCCACCCAGAGGTTGAACCGACCTAAGACATGCCTCCATGCCCTATAAAACCCCAACCGAGCTCCCCCTCCAACCCCCTCTCGTTTCGGAGCTCTGTTGCCACCATCGTCGTCTTCCTCGAGCGCAACCAGTCCGCCCTCGCCCCGATGGCGCCAGGCTTCACCGGCGCGTCATCCTCCACCGCCAGGTTTTGGAAGCCACTTCGATCCCAGAGCCTTGCGTTGCCGCCACCGTCTTCCTCCCCTCCGGTGCCATCCATTCACCATCGGCGATGTGCTCGCTCGTCGGTGAGCCCCCCATTGTATCCCCGCTCCATCGCCTTTCCTAAGGATCCTCTAGCCCTTGTGCTAGAGTGTAGCCGCCGGTTCCCTTTCCTAGTCTCCTCATTGTGCCACGCCTCCACCGCCGCTTGGCACCGCCGTGGAGCAAACTCCGGTGACCATCGGTCTCCATGCCCGACTGCTCCGCGTTATAGTGCTAGCATAAAGACTAGTATGAGCTGTGTCGCGCTGTTGTGGTCCCCCTGTTTTTCCGCCACCGTCGGTCCCGCCCTTACACGCCGCCACTCGCTGGCGTTCCCTCCATCTCTCCGCCGCTCGCCAGCGCCCGTCGCACACCGTCAGCCGTTGAATACAACACTCTGTGCCCCTTCCTCCTTTCCCCCCTGCTTTGCCACCGGCAAGAACATCGAGTGTCACCACTCCTGTCTCACCGTTGCCGCCATCTCTCACCGTCGGCTGTCGTCGCTCGTCCTCATCTAGATCCGAGCCATTGAACTCATTCCTCGTCCTCCCCGCTATCCACCGATGCTAGCCGCTCGGTCCGAGCCACCGCTGTTCGCCAGAACGCTTCGCGCCCCCACCCGCGCCGGATGCAGCTCTGAGCCACCATCCTCTCCCGTCTGACATGGCTGCCGTGCAGGCACCGTGCGGACACCACGCCCGCCTGGCCCAGCCCCGCGAACAAGCCAGCTAGCCACCACTCCCTCCATGTCCACACACCTGGTTCATGTGAACCCAGTGGCTGATCCATGGGCCCGAGCCTCCTCGGTCCACTCCCGGTCCACTGGTGTGCACCCAGCTCACCTAACCATCTCCTTCCCTCCTCGGTGAACTCGGTTCACCCTGAGCCGTAGGATCAGTCCCTCTCTCTAGTGGCTGACAGTGTCCCCCACTGTCAACGACTCAAATGGAATATTCTTGAGGATATTCCTTTTAAAAAATTCAATAATCCTTTTCCTTTGTTCTAGAAAATAAAATAAACATCCAAAAATCGTATCTTTTGATCTGTAGCTCCGATTGACTCCGTTCCAACTCCAGTAATTTTCTACAATTGAGATCTTTCTAATGGCAATATTAATAGTCCTAAATAGGGTCTTTTTATTAGTCTTTATATAGATTTTGATTATTTACGCATAGTAACTATCACCGAATTTTCGTTTCGGAGCAGATTTCGCGAAGATTCTCGAAGACTCGTGAAGACCTAGAGTAGGGCAAGTCACCTTAGACCAATCGAGCCTATATGTGAACTTAAATTATTTTGTTTACAAAATTGCATCGATAGGCGTGCACTGAACTATTCGGCCTCGTCTGCGAGTCAGATAGGTGGGCCTACCCGAACTTGTTGCATATAATCCTTCCTTGACATTTGCAATACCATGTTCCCTTGTAACCACCTCCGTTGCGTCTCGGTATTCATGCATTCCTGTGCGTGTACCGACGGTCGCCTTGAAAAGTTAAAATTTGGGAAACAACTTGGGTAAAATTGGGTTTTATGAAATCTTTAAAAAACCTGACACCTGGGTCGGTGCCTTGTGAAAGAAAAATGAGTTAAAAATGGAGACCTACGACACAAGACTGGTCCGGTGTGGGATGCCTGTGGTCGCCGTAAGGATCGATTCATTTGGAATTTTATCCAAGCATACAACAGTACAACCACATAGGTGATATGGGATAGCTCCTGGCTGAGTAACTAGCCGCTCAGGAACGCCTTGCATGTCAATGGACTGTGGATCGTTGGGGGGGCGGTGGGGAATGCCTTCTGGATTTCTGGCGCAGTATGGTCTCGGACCTACCCTGTTGTTGGTCTTGGATCCCTCTAGTTGGCATGGGGAAAACCTAGGATGCTCGGGAAATGCCTTGTCACGAAAGTCCGATGCCAACGGGCATTCAGTGTCGGTTTCGTGTCGTGTGGGTAAAGTGTACCCCCTTTACAGAGGTTAACAATTATTTGAACAGTCGTGCCCACGGTCATGGATAAATGTGCGATGATTTCTTAGCGTAGTTTTGTTTTACCTTGCTTGTGAAAATGTATGTGTAGTTTGGGAACTGTGGAAAGAAAGTGCCATCAAGGACACTGGTTGTCTGATGAGATGGCTTGGCTGTCACAGAGAGCGGGAGTGAGGTCTGGAGATTTATTTTGGCTCTATAAGCTGGCTTGAATACAACTCTTGAGATTGTGAAAACTGAAGAATCAAAGATTGATATATTTCACTCTGATCGAGCAAGACTCCACTCGTCTCTATTGTTGAGAAGCACACACTTAACAGATTGAAAGATTTTAAATAAAATTGATTGCAAAATATCCGACCTCTCTTTGAAGCCTACAGTAACCACATAAGTTCCCCTGGCTTGCTAAGTACGTAAGTAGTCACCCTTTCTCTCTCTCTCTCTATATATATATATATATATATATATATATATATATATATATATATATATATATATAGTTTCTTCGTCGGGAGCGGGAGCTGGAGTTGGAGTTGTAGTAAAGTGAAGATTAGGCTTTCGTCCTGGTTCCCAGTCGCTGCCTATGGTATTGGGACTTAGTCCGTTTGTTCCGCTGCAGCCACTGTCTTTGTGCTGCTTGTTGTTGTCTCTAACTTGCTCCGAAGCTGCAACGTAAATTAAGATATAAGTTTATTTATTTATTTATAGTTTGCAATGATGCATATCTGATTTTCCTAGATACCAGCGCTACGTCTTAGGACTAGTATCGGTATCGTGGTTTCATGGGGGAGCAATTCACGTTGTTTTTCTGCGGCACGTCTTATTTAGTGCCATTGTACGGCGGTGCCGGATCAAGGTGTGACATTGCCCTGCCTGCCCTCTAGCTTGTCATTGTGCTCGGTCTCTCCAACCAACCTCTGGTCTCCTGAAACAAACCAACAAGCAAGCAGCCAGAGAGGGATCATTTTAAACCCACATAAGTGGCTAGGGATGAAAACGGTCCGAGAGGATATCATTTCTATGGAAACGATTCTCGGTCAGTTGTATATTAACCATATCTATCAATTTAACTATTTAGTGACGATTTCAATACAACGCTAATAAAAATTAAAAAACTTTATATATGGCTAGAATCAGGAATGTTACCACTTTTATAAAAGTGATACTCGGTACCATACCACTTTTATGAGAATAATACTCGGACAATCGGGTTTTTCACCACCATTTTCATCCCCAAGTGGCAAATAGGATCCCACATGAGTGGCAAAAAATTAGGAATTGCAATTGTTTCTTGTTTGAAAGGAGTAGCACAAGCAGACAATTTAAAATGTTTTGAGATTATTTAAAATGTTTTGAGATTGTTTTTAAGACCAAAATTTTGAGTAAGATTGTAGGGCAGCAGAATATGTACAATGTTTTGAGACGAATAATTTTTAGACAATGTAAAATGTTTTGAGATTTGTCTTTTAAACGAATAATTCAAGTGACAATATTAAAATGTTTTGATAATATTTTTAAAACGCTTGATTATTTTTAAAACGAACAACTATTGAGATTAAGATTTGTAGGGCTTTACCCTCTCCGAAGAGGAGCCCTTCCAGAAATTCTCAGTGGCCCGGGTGGGCCAAAGAGGGGGTTTGGAAATAGTTTTCAACCAGCAATTGACGCGCCTCGGTATTACCTCACTAGCTGCGTCATTGCCCGAAGCGCAAAGATACTTACCCCGTGCGCCCCCCTCCCCATCTTATACCCGTCGCGCCCGCCTCCCTCTTCCCTAATTACCGAGGTGGTACTAATCGACCACCAAACCAGCGCAGCGCGTATCAGCGGCCGAGACTGCATGGGCCGAAAGCCCAACCATGTTGGGCCAAGTGGTGGCCGCCCACGAGAGATCCAGAGCTCGGCGGCCTAATCTACTCTTCCTCTCCGCTGCGCTGCGTCTCTTCCGCGTCTCTTCCTCTCGCCGCTGCAAACCTACTGCGAGCTAGACTCTCCGTCGCCTCCGGCTCCGGCTGCTCGGGTCTAAACCCTCGCGTATACTAAATCCCGGTGCCCAGTCGTGAGAGGGGGGCGGAGGGATGAAGACGAGGTCGCAGACGGCGCCGAAGCCGCTCAAGACGGTGCGGCTGCCGCCCGCCAAGCCGAGACCCAAGCCGCCGCCGCCGCCGCAGCCATCCTCCAGGAAGAAGGGGCAGCCTCTCGTCGACCCGCGCCGACCCAAGAAGCCGCCCACCGCCTTCTTCTACTTCATGTGCGTGCGCGCGCTCCCAACTGCTATCTCGGGTTCCTTCTTCTCTTTGTTCGGATTTGCCTGCCCTGTCATTCGTATGCAGTACTGTGGCTGCTCTGGCCTCTGGCCGAGAAACGATTGGTTGTGGTATTATCGGGGTTTAGCTTCCATTCTGATCGAGATGTTCCCTTGCATAAACTAGAATCTTTCCTAGCAGCTTTTACCCAGGAACTTTGAATTGAGTATCCTTATGCTGCAGCAAATCCGCATGGGTCATTGTCCTTGAAAGCTTACAATATAATACGGGGCCTAGGCAGATTTGTGTATGTCATAACTTAATAGATTTTACAGTCATACCGTGTGTCTCAATCTGAGGTGCATTTGTTGATCTGTTCCGCAGTCATGGATGTGCTGTAGGGCATAGTTTGTGCAAGCTAGTTTCGCCCCATGTTTGTGTAAATTGGCATTGTTCACATCTCATTTTGGAATGTTGGGATCTTAGTTGAGTTGTTCTGTGATATTACATGGGATTGCCCTGTTCTTGGTCGGAATTCGATGGTTTGTCCTAAAGCTAGATGCAGGCTATTTGTGGTCCTATCTTGGGAGTTGACAACTGAAACTATGCAACACTAAATTGTTCAGTACCAAGGTGCTCCCCCTGCACCATATGCAAAGGGAACCACCTTTGTCTCTCATTCCATTGGCATATCTGATGTGCCAAAGCAGTCTGCTTATTGTACCCTGTCCACAATTGCATGAAAAATGTGTGATTACTGATATAAAATGAAAAGTGCATATTTGTTTGAATTGTCATGCTTTTGATGGTTACAAAATGTTTTAGCTACTGATAGAGAATAATGCAGCATTTTACATTCTACCTGAATTGTGCAAATGCTTTCTTCTGCATCAAGTCATCATCATTGAACATAGTGCTTGCTTCCTTGGGGTGTTTCATATAACTTTAGGTGTAACAGAAGCACAAAAATCATTCTGTTGTTTTTGCCTCTGTTATTTTCATCTCTTGTATTGAACCAACTCAATCAAGTTTCACTGAAAAGCTGTTATGTTGTGCGAAGGGAGGATTTTCGGAAAGCTTTCAAGCAAGAAAATCCAAGTGTAAAATCAATGCAGGAAGTAAGTTGCCATCATTTAATGTTGAAGCTTTAAGCTACTTAGTCATCCAACAATATATCTTACCCTGCAGGTAGGGAAGGCATGTGGTGAGAAATGGAATACAATGGCATTTGAGGTTTGTATTCCCCCCTTCACATATTGATGTCTGTGTTAGGTCTGTAGTCACTACAAAATTCTATCATCCAAGTGTCAAATCATGCTTCTTGGCAATGTAAAATGGTTGATAGAAACATGATGGCAATGCAAATCTGTAAATGTGGAGTGGAGATGTAGTATGGCTTATTCTTTTTGTTGAAGAATCATTTCCAACTCATTTTGATTCTCTATCAGCAAATTGCAGCAAGTCAGAACTCCTACAATAGTCGAAGTGCTGTGTCCTAAAATGATTTTGTAATGATTTATAGATTCTGATTATTAAAAATTATAAAAATGGTTTTGTAAAATAATGGATGCAAATTTTAGTATGTACAACTGAACTCCACGTGTAGACTGACACGAGCAATAGCTGTATTTTATCTCCTGACGTAAACACACTATTGTTTGAGCCAAAAGAAGAGCCTGAAACAACAAAGGTAATTATCTAGGCATGCCAATTATTTATCCACCAATCAAAACAACACAAATAGTTCACCCAGCCTTTTCCAGCTTGATTGCACGAATGGTCTTTGAGTGGACCACCAGACTGGTGGAGGCAACGGTATTGTCTTCTCCTGGTTCAACTGGCAGTCTGGTCCAAGCTATGATTTCTAAAAAAGAAAATTCCAAACCACATACCTGGCATTTAAAGCTTTAAAGAATCCATAGTTGATATTGGTATGATTCGCAGCAATAGTACCTTCTTTTGTTATAACTATGGCTTGTGTGTGGCATGAGAAGAAATGCAACATGGGTAATTGGCACCAAATATTGTGAGTTGTGACTATACTAGAAATGAACCTACTGAACAAAAGGGGGAAAAAAGTAAATGTGCAATCATGTATCATTATCCAACTGAATAATAGATGCAATGCCTACAAAGTACATTCTCAGGCTTCTACAGTTAGAGTCCATGTCAATGCATTCCTTTAGCTGTTAGAGTGTATCGACCATGAAGCTTCTACAGTTGCAATCCATGCCAATTTGTTCCTTCAGCGATTTCCTTCGGATGGGTTACTCTCTAGACTCAATGATCAAAATTATTGTAGGCTGTGCCAATTAATTCAAGGAATTTTAGAATAAATAGATCTAGTCATCTAGTTTTACCACTAGGCACATAATCAGTAGATAAAAAAGAGCAGATATGGCTCAAATATCCCTTTTTAAACTTGGACATTAAACCTTACAGTGAGTTCTGACTGACTGTAATTTGCTGGTAGAGAACCAAAATAAGTTGCCTAGCCAACACATTATACTGCATATCACACATGTGAACAACTTCATTTTGCATTTTGCATATTGCATATTGCATCTTAGACATAATACTCATATCCTACAGATGTCAACAATTTCATTTTGATTCATTACACCAGGAAAGGGTCAAGTATTATGATCTAGCGACCGAGAAGCGTGCGGAATATGAGAAGGCGGTGGCTGAATATAACAAGAAAAAGGTGAATTTTTCGCATATATATTGCACGTCTATTTTCATGTCTACTCAATTTCCCATGCACGGAATCATTTTTACCTTATTTTGAATGCAGGAAAGCGGTGAATTGTCCGAGGAATCAGATTACGACTAGAGGTGAACGTTGGGTGGTTATTATGATGGTTCAACCAAGTGATTGGATGGACGAATCAATTGTATATTACAAAACTGAGCTCTGTAATGGAATCTATATATAGTCAGCTCATGCAAGAGTGAACTACCTTCTTTGAAAATCCCATAGTTTTAGATCGACACAAATTTCATAACGGTTGGTATTCACCGTACAACACTTGTGCTTCAAGTAAGTACATCTTTGTGTACACCAAAATTTCATGTTGCTCCCTTGTATGTTAGCGGTACAGCGGCTTTTAAAGAAAATACAAGTCAAATGGAGTAGTATGCCACACTGGGCGTCAACGATTCCGTGGCCCAATGGATAAGGCGCTGGTCTACGGAACCAGAGATTCTGGGTTCGATCCCCAGCGGAGTCGCTTAATCATTTTCTTTAAAAGTTTTTCCCGTTCAATTACAATGGTTCTTCTGTTGTGAAAATGTGAATAACCAAAGTCGATTTCTGATGATGCTTTATTTGTTTTATGTTTGGACGAAATGTGAATAATTTCTCATAATGCTTTATTGTTTGAGAGATCATAATCTTCATTTTTTTTAAAGCAAATAATTTAATTTTCCTGGTAGGAGCTGCGAAACATCACCGGTTTGCATGGCATTGGTGCACAAAGCCTAACTTGCGGCGGCCGGCGGCGCGGCGTAGAGCGATCTGAGTTGCCGGTCGATGAGCTTGCTGTGGTTGAGCGCCACCTGCAGCTCGACGTCGTCGGCCCACCACTGCTGCAGCCCGTGCGCGTCCAAGAACTTGGTCGGCCCCTTGGCCGCCACCAGCATCCTCGCCACGCCCGCGCGTCCAGCGCCGGCGCCACTCCCTCGCACCGCCGCCTTGCCGCTCGCGCTCCCGCCTCCGGCCGCCACGGTCGCCGTGCCGCCCGCCGCGTCGTTGTAGTAGCAGCAGATGTAGTCGTTGGTGTTGATGTACAGGTGCAGCAGCCACTTTCCCATCCCCTCGCGCGCCAGCGACGCCTTCGCCTCCTCGCTCTCGCCGCCGCCCGCGCCCGCGTCCGCCACCGGCGCGGCCTGGGAGGAGCCCACGTAGGGGATCCACGACCGCACGCGGCCCCACAGCTCGCCGGCCGACTCGGCGAATCCCTTGAGGCTCATGGCCAGCGACACAGACGGTGGGTTGAAGACGTGGCACTCCACGAAGACGCCCTCCTTGGCGAGCGCCTTGCCCACCTGCAGCGCGAACCCGGCGCCCAGCGAGTGGCCGCCGATGCACACGCTTCCGGCGCTGAACCTGGCCGCGGCGGCGCGCAGCGCCCCCAGCGCGCCGGCGAAGCGGACGGAGCCCTTGAGGCTGTCCCACGCCAGGAACCGGAGGTCGTCCGTGACGTCCCGCCGGAACGTGGGCGTCCTGAGCAGCGTGCCGCGCAGCGCCACAACGGCGGCCGGCGCGCAGGTGGGGCGGAACGGGATGTAGTCAGACAGCGCGGCCTGGCGGTCCCACTCCAGCACGGCGCCGTAGACGGAGCCGTCGCGCTCGTCGACGAGCACCTGGGCGAGCCTGTACTTGAAGGGGCGCCACCACTGCGGCGCCAGGCCGGTGCGCTCGTCGCGCTTCTCCTGCCGGTCCAGCTCCAGCAGGTACACCCCCTGGATGAAGCACGCGATCACCATTCGCCGGTAGTTGGCGTTCTTCCTGCATGCATGCGCGCGCAACGCAACAAAGCGAGAAGCCGGTGATCGGTGTTGCTGGCTGCACGAGTGAAGCTTTTGTGCAACTGTGCAAGTCTTTTTTAACATATAGTAAATTGCACTCTCTTCAGTCATAGATATCTAATGTTTAAGATAAGATTTTGTAAAAATTTGAAACTTTCACCATCAACCTTGTATTAAGCCAACTAACGTCATCAAACAAATTGTAACCCAAACTCTAAAGTCAAAACAGTCGATTGGATCATTGGCGACCTAGCAAATCTTTCTAAGTCTTCATTAATTAAGGACATCGTAAACAAAGTATCCACCAATAAAGAGATAATAAAACAAATAACTCAAACAATCCTAACTCCAGCCGGCCTTCATTGATCTTTGAAAGCGCAACAAACTTTTGTGCAAGTGTAACTTACCAGCTCGAGCGAAGGAGGTCTCTCCAGGTCGGGGGCGACAGGCTGCGTGGCCCATACACATGGAAATCGAACTGGCTCGCCGCAGGCGTCGTCGTCGTCGCCGGCGTCACAGCTTTCTGCTCCGGCGCCGTCTTGGCCATCCGTTCCTTTCGGCTTCAAGAGCACGTAGGGAATAATACGCAGCTCGGAGCTCGCTGCGAGGAGGCCTGGAGGCGGGGATGATATGCAGTTCGGCCCAAGAATTTTTATGTGTCAATTTGGAAAGAATCACAGAAAGGGCGAGAGAACTTTTTATCCTTGGTTTTCTTTTACATCAGCGTTTCTTTTCATCCAAACAAAGGAATATAGAATATGGAACCTGCTTCTTTCTCCTCTCGGTTGTGCACTACCATGTTAAAGGTGGCACTTACAACCAACGAAATTTTGTTCGTGCACAACGTTGGCCAGCTTTTGAGCTAAGCCATGCATGCACCGAATTGCAGTACAGAAGGGATATATGCTCTACGAGAAGCTTCTCAAATGGCTATATGGCTACACGAGGATGAAGATGCTTTTCAATTGTGTAAATTTGTACAACAACATGGTGTAGAATTAACTTTACATGCCAACATTTTCTGAATTTGGTTCTGCTAAATCAAAGATCTACTCTCGGAAAAAAAAAACCCTCCCACGATTAGTTGCCATGAAACTACTACAGCCGCTACTGGACATAAGGGAGGACATACAGATCAAATCTGGACTAGCTAGCCGGTAGATTGTCAGCGGCTGAAGAGGCCTGTTTTTCGGCAATCAGCTTCTCCAGGCGTTTCTTGAGATAAGCCTGCCTGAGTTTCTCTCTACGAGCAGCCTCCTGCTCTTGCCGTCGGGATTTCATTGTTGAAGCCTTCTGCCTTGCCTCACTTACTTCCTCATGAACCTCCCTGCAGAATATCATGGCACAAGTTAGTAAAACGCCTGAGACATAGTATTGTCATAATGTTAACCAAACTACAGAAGTGTCAATGTTGGAAGTTAAATGATACCACCTGGTGGCCGATGACACAGTTGCACATGTAAATGAATTCAAGAAAGAATTCTTTATCTTGGCATCTTTACACATTAGGCGCTTGATGAACTGCTATTACTGTTTTACTGGAAGGCCCTACATGAAGTGGATGAACACAGCTTGTAAAGATTTGCAAGCTGTCTTGATCACATGAAGAGATCAGGACTTAAGCATGCAATCTGTTCAAGGGCACAACACTATTGTTAAGGGTCGCTACAAGTGATTATGGCTGTATGGGCACGGCAAAGAGAAGAGTGGGTACAAAAGAAGGGCACAAAACAGCAACCTTTTAGGAATAGGAAGCCAATTCATGTTGAATGGTCTATGTAAGCATCGAATGACTAGCAAGGACAGCCAGTCAGCCAATTCCGTATCTGTTCTTCTTCAGTGTCAGAGCAACACATATGCTTTGAAGTCTAAAGAACAAACAATGGGCAATAAATAGTAGCACACGACATAAATAACAAATAAATTTACTTGTGTCAAGTCCAGAGAAAACAGTACCTTACAAAGCGCTTGTGCTCATCTCTGTCAATAGTAGTACCAGTTCGGCCAAGGCCCATTGGTTTGGTCCTTGCCATAGAATCATCATTGTCATTTTCTGGTTCTGCACTGTCAATGGCACTTTGGCGCTCTGGTTGCCGAGGCTCATACACATGATCGAAACTCTTTTGGAAGAAATCAACACAATATTTTTCCTTGTCTTCTTCATCAGGTATCTCGCCTCTTGATAATTTTTCATACAATTCTACCTTCTTTTCTAAGGCAGCATAACTTGCTGAACCATCCTTCACAGCTTTCAGCTCCAACTTATCTCTGTAAATATCTAGACATTAGTGCTGGTCAAGAGCATGAGAAACAGTGAAAAAACACAGGTAGCATGTGATGGACGTCATAATACAAAGGGAGAGTTAGCTGGTGCTGGGTAGAAATGCTGAATGAGAAAAGGAAATTCTTCATAAGAGCCATTGCAGTCAGGATATCAGATAATTGGTCCGAGCAAGAGGAAAGAGACATCAAATAGTAACATCTAGCCGGCAATTTCTTTTTGATTAGGTCCACTGTTAATTCCCAGAGGTGAAGAAAAGCCAAACTGTGTTCTTACGGAGAAATGCCCAATGTAGCATAAGTACAGGCAACAGGCCCCTACATTTGTTCCCAGCTGTACCATTGCTATAAGATATTTAAAATTGCTTTACCAAATCAAATTCCATGATGATACAGAGAAGCATAAACATTGATCTCTGATATGAACCAGTTATCAATACTGTCCTGAAGTGATTCCTGCTTTCATGCTTATATGACAGACAAGTCACATAACCTAGCCTTATCAGCACAAACCTTATCTTGCAAAGAAGTCATGTTGCAAATGGGATAATTCATTCGGATCAGCGAGGAGGGATGGGGCTTAACTATAGATTGCAACTAAAACTTTCCCTTAAACCTATTACTAATAGATCGTACAAACTAATAACCATTTTGAAGCATCTAATAGCTAACAAAGGGCAGCAATTGGCCCTGGTTCGTCAATTCCCTAAATATAGTATTAAACACCAGGCGGCATAAGGATGAGAAGAAGTGAGACGCACTTGTGGGCGCGGGCGTCGACGCCGGAATTCTTCGCGCCGAGGGGGTGGGCGGGCGCGGTGCGGTTCTTGGCGCGGCGGAACTCGCCCGAGGCCGCCGCCGCGGCGGCGGCGTCGTGGGCGGTGGGCTTGCGGGCCTCCTCCTGGGTGCGGTAGAGCTGCGCCTTGAGGTCAAGGATGGACGCGGCGCCGACGCCCTCGATGGCCTTGTGCTTCTTCGGCATCACCGCCGACTCCGTCAGCCACCCGAGCGACTCCATCCGCCGCTCCCTCGTCGCGCCCCCCTGCTGCCCCGTCTCCTGCGCCTGCGTCCTCTGCGCGGCCGAGGCCGACGCCGAAGGCGCCGTCTCTCCCGGTGACGACATCGCGGCGGCGGTGTCTGGCAAGGACGGGTTCGCCGGGGGCAGGGAGAGGGGTCGGTCGCCGCCGACGCGTCGGTGGGGAAGGGGAGGGAGACGAGGTCGGCGGAGTGGGCTGGGCTAGAGATGTATTCGTTGGGTAGCCTCCTCCAAGTTTCAGCCCAAGTCCACACTGGCACGCTCCCTTCTAGAACATCTCGCTGGCAAGGTGGGCCCGGTCGCGCAGTGGCACGGAGCTCAAACATGTGGTGCGCCGTGCGCGGCTTCCCTCCTTCCGTCTCTCCCACTCCTGTGGTGGAAGACCCTTCGACGCCACTCGCTCGCCACGAAAAAAGGGAAAAAAAAGGGGGGCACGAATTGAAATCGATTTTTGCCACGCCCGAACCTCGTTTCCAGCGAACTCGAGGAAGAGGAAGAAGGAGAAAGCGTGAGCCATGGCGTGCAGCTTCCCGCCATCCTCTGCCACGAGGCTCCAAGCCATGGACGCGGCGGCGGCGGCCGGGGCCATGAGGAGCGGTAGGGTGGCCCCCAGGACAGCCGTTTCCCCAGCGACGAGATCGCGGGGCGCCGGCTGCAAGGCTGCCGCTGCCCGGCAGGAAGGCGCGACACAGGATCCCACCATCTCAGGTACTTCTTCTTGGATCTTTAGAATAGGGATTCAGATGTCTTCTGTTGTGTTGTTCAGAAGAAACGATGGGAAGGTCTGACATGTAAGCAAGCCTAGCTCTTGCTCGTAGAGTCATACTACATAGCCAAATATGGTGTGAATTCAATTCCTTTGCGACCCAAGCCTAAAATTCAGAAGTAGGAGGATTATTTAGTCGTGCCAGTCTGTCAGGTGTTTTATTTTCAAAACAAGTCTGTCAGAAGTTTGAAGTACTGTACTTCATTCTGTTGCATTTCACCATAGCTATATTGCCTACTTGTTCCCATGAATCTTCTTTAGTTGCCAAATGACTTGATTTTGACATGTTTTATTCTGAAGTTTCTTCGGCGCGAACCCAGTTGGATCTCCTGGAGCAGCTGACATCCCCTACGTCTGATGGCATTGGTATGTACCACACAAAATCTGCATCTTTCCTTCTCATCCATGTCCTAAATTTACCATCAATGTCAACTAATCACAATGTCTTATCAGGCCTGGAGAACGATGCTGCTACAGAACCTCGTGTGCGAACTACTATCCGTGAGCAACTTTCAGCGCTGATCGGTGACAGGGACGGCGAGTTCACCCTCCCGTTGGGCAAGAAGCTCAAGGAAGGCCTGAAGAGCCTCAATTCCCTGACCGTCTCCCAGAGGAGGAACATCAAGAGGCAGGCCCTGCTAACCAAGGTCAGTGGACGAAACGACTCGGTGTTCTTCGCCACCGTTGGCGCATTTGTCCTAGTGCCGCCTCTGGCCATCTTAGCTATTGCAGTCCTAACTGGTTATGTCCAGCTCTTGCCATGAAAATGAAGGTGCAGGTTTTTCAGTAGTCATCTTCAGACTTCTAATATATAGGAACATACTTTTGCTCTGCGAGAGAAACTGTATATATAGTCAGAATTGTGTATGGGTAAGTAGGTTTTGGTCCATTTTGATCTGCTTGCTATGGAATATGTGATGCTGTAACTTGTAATAACTTGATATGCCATAAATTTAGCACAAGGGAGCATCAATAGAATTGATATAAACATGATGATTATGATGTTCTGAATATGACTGAAACAAGTATATGACGTTATACAGAGGTGCACGTTGCATACTTGCATAGATTTACAAAATAATACATGCACTACAGTTTCGTATTTGTAATCACTTTAGAATTGTCATGAGAAAATGTTGCTTCCATCTGCAAACTTGAAAAAAAAAAGTCTGCAAAGAGAACATAAATAGTAGACAATCATTTCTTGCCTGAGAAATATAACGTTGCAAATGTCTACCTTTTCACATACAGTACAAATGGTGTCTTGAAGCGAAATATAAAATGCATCGCACGCGATACAGCACTTTAGAGGCTCTGTAATCCTCTACAATCTGAATAAAGTATGGAGCTGTACAAATGTTCAAGGCACACCTCTCAAACCAAACAAGCTACCAAACCGTGCATTTAGCAGCATTACCATCGTTTTCAGCAAACTTTACAGCACTTGTCCTCCTAAGTTGTCTTTTTATTTGGGCATCTCACTCTTGCACCATACCCAATTCTTTCCGAAGAGTTGTCGGATAGGTTCTGCGATTGTCGGTAGGTCTTAGCTGCTCGATAGGGGCATTTCCTTGTTTCATCATGTAACTCCATCTGTCTATCAAGAGGTACAAGAAAACTAGTATGGAGAGCTCGAATGTAAGGAGGCCAGTCCAAAGCTTCACACTCTTTGTGGTTCTCTCATGGTATGTGTGAAGGCCAATGTAGACATTTGTAATGCCAGTTGCGCAAATTGCGATGCCGAGAAGCCAGTGGAGGAAGTACCACAAACTCCTTACCTTAACACCTCTGCACAGACACAAAAAGGATAAAGTCCATAGATAAAACTTTGTAAGAATCATGAGAAAAATTGCAACAATTGTTCCAAAGGAAAGTAGCTTTTTTCTACCTTTCTGGTCTGAAGAAACCGATAAGTGGCTGGAGCCATATAAATCCATACAATGCTAATCCTACTCTCTGGTGACTGTTACTGAATGAGTTCTCAAAGTTCATTAGGGACAGAGCTGCGCCGCCAGTAGCAAGAAGAACAGCTGCAATCTGCAAACTCAACCGGATACACAATGTGTATCTGATGTTATATAAAACAACAAGAAAAAGAAAGATTTTAAAGAAAAGTGTTATGTCCTGCAGAAGGTGCAGACCTGAGAAATGACATGGCAATAGAAAAGGACCCTGATGCATCTGCCGCTTTTAGATTTGCTTGACATTCTGGCCAGTATTATCCCTACAGGCATCAAGAAACCAAAACAAGACCAGTGGAACAATGCATGTAGCTTGAGCTGAAACAATACTTTGGGTGTCATCTGCAAGAAACGTACAATTATCGCAATCGGCAACCTAACAAATTGTGTACCAAAACCAGTAAAAGTGAAATAACTTATACTTGTTCTCTGAATATATTCCAGAATCATATACACCAGAGCGTGATTCAGAAACCTTGGATGTAAGAAAAATATTGGTACCTCCAAAGGATGCCCGGTCTTGTTGTGGCTTTGATTGAGATTCACTGTGGAGTTTGATGAACCATCGGACGGCGTTAGAAGCAACAAAACCAAAGAACTTGTGAACAAAAAGAACAGTCTCTTTCTTGCAGACACAAGCATTTTTGCTAGTCGGTTCAGCCACACCTCAGAACATACAAACCACCAAGAGTTCCACAAAACGAACCCTCAAATCAAGCCTTGGCAGTGGAATTAATTGCTAAACTGGAGAATGGCCAGAAGGCCGGTAACACACAAAATGTTGCCCTCAGACTGAACAATGGCAGGAGAAGAGAAGCTGCAAACCTGTCTGAATCCCCCCTCTTTCACTCACTCACCTCACCTCATGCCACCTCAAAGGCATCCTTTCTTCCTCCATGCTAAGATTTCCACTGCCATAGAATCTCAAGAAATAGGAAAGAGAAGCCTATCTGAACTAAAGAACCAAAAACTGCCTTCTGAATCTCTCTTCACGCTGCAGTAGCTACCAATCCCAGGAAACGAAGATGGCGAACAACCTTCCTAGACAACCGAGGGAATGATCTATATCAAGCAAGGATGTCTCAGTTGGTGGTGTACTGCTGTTGCCGTGTGGCCCTTGGGAGATTTTGATATCAGCACAGCAGAGAAAAGCTCCCCTTCGCAAATATACTACGGCTGGACTTTGCGCTGCAGCGAGGGGCGGGCCGGCGGGGTGAGATGAAATGAGAGGCGCTTTTGGGCGCATTTCGCCGAGCTTTTGCTGCTCCGTGGATGGCGTGATGATGATGGCTGTGGTAGGCCTGCGCGCCGGAAGGGGAGAGAAGAGAGGGGGGGAAGAGGCTTTTTGCTGTGGTGGTTCGGTGGTGCAGGACGCGGCAAAGCAACGGTCTGCTCTCTAAGCTCCGCGCGACGTTGTGTGCCTCCAGCTGAAACGCAAAAGCAAAGAGCCATCAAACGTTTGGTTAGAGTGCCGGCCAGGTGTCTGGGGTGCTATAACATTTCACGGTGGTCTCTACCGATAGTAGAAATGATAGAAAATGCAATGATCGAGTGATAGAACTTATATATTTAATTGGTTGTGTATATCCATTTTGGATGTAGAGGCTGGTTTAATTCATTTTCTAGAAAAATATATATAGACCACGAACTAGATTATCTGCTGGTAGTACTGGGACAAACCACCGTGAAAATAATTACCGACTAGTATAGAACGGGAAATATAACAGTTATCCTAGTATATTTGTGCTCACCAACTCTCTGTCTGCATGTTTGATGCTTCAATAAATCCATGTATGGCTTTTGCCAAGATACCTCCTGGCTAGCTACGGAGTAGCTTTCATTTTGATTCGTGTGATTTTTGGCTGCAAAGGGGAAGATGAAAAGATTGACAGGGCTGGGAGGTTTGCATGGCGTAAGAGACCGCAAAGCTACTCGTCGTTGCTAATGGAAGTTCAGTTAACGAGTCCATGTCACGTGCCCTACTTTGGCTGTCTCATTCTTCTCTTCCTGGAGGATTTATGCATCTAACTATAATTCCCAGTTGTTAATTTGGGAGCTACAAGGTTTTTACTTGTAAAACCATACGATCACTAGATGCAGCAATGTGCATCAGTTACGTTTCTTGACGCTGCGATGATCGAGTGGGTGGAATTTTTACTGTGAGAAGTGGTGACTGCATATATTATCAAGATGATGTGAATACGTGATAGTGATGCGTGTAATCGTGCCTTAACAGAACTAACTGTTTGTGACCAAAGGTCAGATTGTCCTTAACGGTTTCTCATCGTAGGCAGATCAATTGCAGATGTACTACTGTGAAATTAGTTGGTGTACGTCTGGTGTCTGCAATTCCATGAATGAAAGATTTTGGACTTTATTTTTTCAGAATTCTGAAAAATGAAGGAATCCAGAGGACCAGAGATAACGTTAAGTTGTTAGTTAATGTTTACATCAAACTGTCTATGCCGCACTTTTACTCTAAAAAAGTTTTAAGTTTGCAATGATGAGTGTATAGAAAGAGCTAGATAAAGTGCTTAAGAACAGCAATTAGGCGACAACGCTTATAATGACTGGCCATTTTATACTCCCAAATACAATCATTTCTCCCAGCTTTGCCTAACGTCAAGTAGCCATGGCAGAATCCGACACGGTGGACAACTAATTGACGAGATAATGTTGTACAAATCTCCAACTCAAATGTCACATGCTGGCAAAATTATACACTCGCGACCATACTAAAACGCCGGCCTCCCAACTGGCATGCATGCTATGAGTTGTATACTCTACTTGGCAGGCAGCAGCAGAAAACACTAATTCAGCAGCAGCCTCACTCATGAGATCCTGGTCCAATGCTCAGTTTGTCCATGTATCCATGCATGGCCAGTAAAAGACCAGTGGCAGCCTTTGGTCTCCATGCCAGCATTATGTGGTTTCTCCTTTCTAAGGTGTAAAATTCAGTCAGTCCCATAATGTTTTAAGATAATGAGTTCCATATTGTTTGTATCTTTCATTTCATCTCTGCATGATGTGATAAAACTGTCATTTCACAGGTCATGGGCAGACAAAAGCTCACCTTCACAAGAAATGCAGTTGTGTAGGAAGAGCATTTGATCTTGGTCTGCACATTCCTTTTGTTAGGAAATCGCCATCTGTATTCATCCAACCCGAAGATGGCAATATACAGGGAAATGCAAATGTGCAATAAAGCCCCTATACAACCAGAGAATTACAAGTGTGTATATATATACATCTAACACCCCCCCTCAAACTCATGGTGGATCTACAATACTGAGTTTGGATAGAAAGTGATTATGCTGTGCCCTCGTCCGTGGCTTCGTGAGTAAGTCAGCAAGCTGAAGCTCTGAAGGCACATAGTGAAGAGTCACAACGTAATCCTGCACCTGCGACCTCATATAAGAAACATCAACACCAACGTGCTTAGTGAGTTCATGCTTCACGGATCTCGAGCCATACTGATCGCACCCGTACTATCCGAAGAGAGAGGAGTTGGTGTGGTAGTAGGTACACCAAAATCCTCAAGTAGCCACCTCAGCCAAGTGACCTCAGTTGTCACGGCCGCCATGGCCCGTAACTCAGCCTCAGCACTCGAACGGGAAACTGTTGTCTGCTTCTTGGTCTTCCATGCAATCAAAGAGGATCCAAGGAAAACACAGTAGGTAAAAAGAGAGCGACGATCAGAGTGATCACTAGCCCAGGTCACATCAGAATACGCCTGAAGCCGGAGGGAGCTAGAGCGAGGGAAGAAAAGGCGGCGAGAAATGGTCCCACGAAGATATCGTAGAACACGAAAAAGGTGAGTATAGTGTAGCTGAGTGGGAGCAGAGACAAATTGACTCAAGATATGGACAGAGTGAGAGATGTCAGGACGAGTAATCCCAAGGTACACAAGGGTACCAACAAGGTGACGATAGCGAGTAGGATCCGCAAGAGGCTCACCATCAGTGGGCCATAGGTGAACACCAAGCTCCATAGGTGTGTCAACAGTGCGGTGATCAGTGAGAGCAGCACGAGAGAGGAGGTCTTGAATATACTTCTCCTAGGAGAGATAAATGCCCTTAGGTGTGAAAGAAATCTCAATCCCAAGGAAGTAACGAAGAGGACCCAAATCAGACATCAAGAATGTGTCACTCAGACGTTTCTTAATAAAGGCAATGAACGAAGAGTCATCACCTGTGATGATCATGTCATCGACATAGAGAAGGAGAAGCGTACGACCACGAGGAGAGGTGTGAATAAAGAGAGCTGGATCGTGATCACTGGGCTTAAAGACAGCATCACGGACAACAGAGGAGAAGCGCTCAAACCAGGCTCGAGGAGCCTGCTTGAGGCCGTAAAGAGAACGACGCAGCCGACAAACCATACCAGCAGGAACAGAGTACCCAGGGGGTGGCTGCATGTAAACCTCCTCACACAGCTCGCCATTAAGAAAAGCATTCTGAACATCGAGTTGGGAGATGGACCACTGACGAACCGAAGCAACAGCGAGAAGGATCCGAACAGTGGTCATGTGAGCAACCAGAGCAAAGGTCTCATCATAGTCACGACCGTGCTCCTGCTGAAAACCACGCGCTACAAGACGAGCCTTATAGTGCTCAAGGGAGCCATCGGAGCGAGTCTTAACCTTGTAGACCCACTTGCAAGTGATCGGAGTGATGTGAGGCGGGAGGGGAACCAGATCCTAGGTGCCGGTGCGCTCCAAAGCAGCAATCTCTGCGGCCATGACATGCTGCCACTCCTGCTGGGCAACAGCCTCCCGGTAGGAAGTGGGCTCAAAAAGAGCAGCGGCAGTGAAACGATAGCGAGGAGGAGGCTGAATAGTGCTACGATCACGTAAATCATACCGAGGAGTAGGCTCAGGCGGAGTGGTGGGAGATGAGGAGACGGGTCGTGAACGACGAGTATAGTACTGAGTAATTGGACGAGGAGAGATTACCGGAGGAAAGGGAACAACCAGAGGGGGAGAGGGTGGCAAGAAAGATGCTGGCGCTGGAGACAGTGGTGGGGAGGGAGCTAGCGCTGGAGGTGAAGGTGGTGAATGTGATCGTGGCGCTGGAGGCAAAGGTGGTGACAGCGGAAGATGGGAGGGTGGTGAATGTGATCATGGCGCTGGAGGCGAAGGTGATGACAGCGAAAGATGGGAGGGTGAGTCAAGTAGAGAGAGAAAAGAAAGGGACTCAGGTGTAGTAGAAGGGATAGTAGCGGGTAAACGAGGATAGTAGGAACGAGACTCATCAAAAGTGACATCCCGAGAAATTCTCATCCGACGAGCAACAGGGTCATAGCAGCGATAGCCCTTATGCTCCGTACTGTATCCAAGGAAGACGTACTCAACTGACTGGGCTGTCAGCTTGGTACGCTCACGAGGAGGAAGAAGAACGTAGCACACACACCCAAAACACCGAAGATGATGGTACGTAGGAGCAGTGCCAAAAAGATACTCATAAGGAGTGCATCCCTGAAGAACGGTGGATGGCTGTCGGTTGATGAGAAAGACAGCCGTAGAAACCGCCTCAGCCCAAAAGTGAGGGGCAAGGTCAGCGGAGAGTAGAAGAGCACGAGCTGTCTCAAGGATGTGACGATGCTTGCGCTCAGCTACACCGTTCTGAGCATGAGCACCAGGACAAGAGAACTGAGCAAGAGTACCCTGGTCAGCAAGATAGTGACGATGTGCATCGAAAATATACTCACCAGCAGAGTCCGCATGAAAAGCACGAATGGGGGTGTCAAACTGAGTGCGAACCATAGTGGCAAACTGCTGATAAATAGAAAGAAATTGGCCACGAGAAGACATAAGATAGATCCAAGTAAATCTCGAATAGTCATCAACAAAAATCACAAGTAAGAGTGGCCCCCTTTCGAAACGAAGGAAGCACGACCCCAAACATCCAAGTGAACAAGGTCAAAAGGACGCTGAGACACTGACTTGCTAGAAGGATAGGGGAGTTGCAGCTGTTTACCAAGCTTGCAACCCGTGCAACGAAGAGCAGACTCACCAGAGACTGGACCTAAGACACCACTACCAACTAATCTGGACAGTCGAGAGCCGAAAAGATGACCCAGACGACGATGCCACTGCTCAAAAGTGGTAGTAGAGGAAGCAGCAAGGACGATAGCAGAAGAGCTGGGTGGCTGGCTGTCAGAAATAGGCAGCGGAAGACACAGCCAATCAAGCTCCCATAGGCGCTGAGAATCCCGACGCCTAGGCTCAGTCCCCACCAGAAAACCTGTACGAAGGTCCTGGACACAACAAGAGTCAGCCTCAAGAATGATACGACAACCATGATCAGTGATCTGACCAGCGGATAATAACTGCATGGTGAGTTTGGCAATATGCGAAACAGTATGAACATGAAAAAGATGAGTCGAAAGAGTGCCCCGTCCAGCAACAGAGAGAGAAGTCCCGTCAGCAGTGTGAACAAGGAGAGGTGGACTAGGAATGGACATAGAGGATAGGTGATTTGAATCAGGAGTCATATGAAAGGAAGCACCAGAATCAAGAAACCATGGAGATGATATACCTGGTGGTGGTGGTGGAGTGGAACCAGAAGTAGAAGCAGTAGTCCCATGTGCTGACATAGCAAGGCGGCGAAACAGCGTGAGAGCCTCTTGCTCGGCGGTAGTTAGCGAGCGAGAATCCTGCTGAACGGATGGCCCCCTCGAGCCTTGAGAAGGGCGACCACCACGACGAGCCCGGTCGCGCTGCTTCTTGCGACAAACCGAGGCCTCATGGCCAGGTCTATCGCAATAGCCACACAGGCGACCCGAAGGGGTCGCCGCCACTACTGGAGTCAAAGATGACGGTGACGAAGGCACGGGGGGCAGTGTGGGAGCTGGCGAAGCTAGAACCCGAGCAGCTAGAACTGAAGCAGACTGCTGGTTCCTGTTCACAGCCCCCTACGAAGGCGTGTCTCCTCAGCACGCAGCTCAGGCATCGCCTCATCAAGCGATGGACGCGAGCGACGTGTCAAGAGCTGGAACCTGACTGGCTCAAACTCAGGACGAAGGCGAGAGAGGAACTCGTGAAGACGAAGAGTCTCCCGCTGACTGCGGTGGCAGTCACAGCACCTGCAAGTGCCTGCAGCACAAAACTCGGCACCCAAGTTGTCCAAGCGATGCCAGATCCTACACATCTGGCGGTGGAAGTCCCCCACAACGTGATCAAGCTGACAAAGCGACTGAGCCTCCTCCACTACTGCAAGGTACATCGCCTCGTTACGAATCTCGTAACTCTGACGAAGGTGAGCCCACATCTGCTGCGAGGTGGGAAGGCCCCGGAGGGTGAGCGAGAGATCTGTCTCCATGCTCGCAAGAAGGATAGCCTTGGCACAAGCCTCCTCCCGAAGCCAAGTCGCGTAGTCAGCAGACTCCGACTGATATGTGTCCATTGAAGCTTCAAAAGCCTCGAGAAGAGCGGCCTTAGCAGCCTCATCTGATGGGTAGGTGAGTGGTGCCGGAAGACAAGGGAGAGGGGGACAGACCCGCTCACCAGTGAGATAGCCCCACAGCTACTGACCGCCCATGTGAATCTCCATGTGAAAGGCAAACTCACCCCAATTAATACCCGTGAAAAGAACAGGACATCAGGGCACAGGGATAGCACCCGGTCTCCCTAGGGTCGCCATGAGGAAAGCGACGTACAGATTTCTTTTTCTTCTTCTTCTTTTTTTTTTGATATATAAAAGGAAGGAAAGGATAAGGGTGAAAGCTCTCGGCGGGTAGGGGTCGGCCAGAGCCGAGCGGAGGCGGCGTGGGCGGGTCCCGGAGGCCGAGCGGAGGCCGACAGGGGCGCGAGGCCGGGCGTGGCGGCCGAGCGGAGGCGGCGACGGCGGGTCCCGGTGGCCGAGCGGAGGCCGACGGGGGGCGCGAGGCCGGGCGTGGCGGAGGTCAATGGCGGCAGCGGGTCCCGGCGACGCATGGAGGCGCGTGGCAGTGGCTCGTGGCGGGGGCTCGCGGGCAGGGGCGCGCGGCGGTGGCGAAGGTAACCCTAAGGCTCTAATACCATGTTAGGAAATCGCCATCTGTATTCATCCAACCCGAAGGGGGCAATATACAGGGAAAAGGCAAATATGCAATAAAGCCCCTAACAACCAGAGAATTACAAGTGTGTATATATATACATCTAACACCTTTCACTTCAGCAGTGAGCAACACTAGATCGAAAAGTTTGAACATTCTCTCTTTTTTTTTAATTTAGCATTTTGTTTAAAGTTAGCACTACAGAGCCCTAATGCCACAACTCTGAATCTTGTTAGTACCAGACACTGCAATTAACAAGCACTGATACAGTTGGATTTGAGACCAACATATCGTTCCAAGAATACAGTACTGTATTTTCCAATCTTGCATTGTGGTACACACAAACTAGGACAGTTGAGACCAACATGTTGTTGCAGAAAACCGATACAGTTGAGCTCAACAAGTTGTTGCAAGCACTGATAGTCTGATATACAGACGGTTGCTGCAGCTTGATCACCAACTTACTTTCTTAGAATATAAGGGAGCCAGTAGCTAGCTAGATCATGAAAATGCATTTCATTTGAAGCGTAATGATGCCCAAGATCTGCTTTCCAACAACCGCAATTCACCACTGACCGCCACCGGAATTCATCAGTTCCTGTTGGGTCCTGGATTAGAATAAACGGCTGAGCCATTAGTGCCCTCTGATTAGCATCGTGGATTTGCAGTTTTATCTTATGAATAATAGAGATTTGTAAGATTATTCGAAGTATTTCTTTTTTTATTTTACCGTGATGCTGATTTTGCGATGAGATGTATAATTGTATATGCTAGTTCCCATACAGATCCCCCACAGTTTCTCTGTCCAATTGATGTGCTCCCAAAGGTACTGCATTCTGCATATGTGTTAACCTGAAGCCATGCAGCATGTTATCCTATTTTTACCCTCAATTCAGTTATCAGAATATCAGACGAGATGGTGAATTTTCATGTATGTTGCACTTAATAGGTTTCAGAGAACGATAAAAAAGTTTGTTACAAAAAAGTTTCTTTGTCATTTCAGTGTTTCTTTTTGGTAGACAAGATAAGCACAACATGCAATGTTCAGTGTATCTTTTCCATGAAGTGACAAAAGATCCGTTTTAAAAGAAGAATGATCAATTTAGCTTTATCTACACACAAAGAAAAAGGGAGGCAAATAACACCCGAGACAATTGTTAGAGGACTCTTTATAAATCTGTTTGCAATTGCTTTGCAAAACAACCCTACCAACTATGCTTTTCTAGAACATCGGTTATCTTTCGGATTTGCTGCTGAAATTTCATGTTTGTGAGCCCAATCTGAATATATCTACATTTGTAAGCCAAATGGTTACTGAACTTATAAGTTGCAAGCTGCATATGCTGCCAGAATTGCAGTGATGCAAAAAACCATCAATTTTTCAGGTTAGCCGAGATGCTTGCTTTGCCAGTCCAATAGATTGAGATAAAGACATTTAGTTGCTGACACATTTCTTCCTTCTTTTTTCAGTTGACCTTTAGGTCTGCATTTCCGAATATGATAAAGCGATTTGATATGGTAACGATCGCTGCTTAATTTTCCGAGTGAAGGAAAAGAAAAGGGCATTCTTGTGCCCAACCATGATGGCAGTCTCAAAAGTCTTGTTAAGGATAATACTCGCCTCTTTGTAAGACTGTAAACAAAACACTACCTGCAGATTATAACATGTACTACCTCCATCCCCAAAAGACTTTAGCTATACACCTAGACAAGAACTTATTTAGATGCATAGCTATAAATAAAATCTTTAAAATCTTTTTGGGACGGAGGAAATATAAAAGACCAGGAGTTAATTCTATAGAGTGACCAGTATGGTTTATATGCATATAATCCTGTCTTCTCTCAGGAGAAGATTTTAGGCACTGTTCTTTTCAGCTTATTCACCGGATTATGAAATGAATTATTTGTTCCACGCCTCAAAAAATATGTTTTCTTCAAAAATATTCTTTTATTGCATTGTTTAGCACACTTGTTTTAAGCTATTTATTAAGATTATTTCTTAAAATATTTAATTTATTCCTATAATCAAGTAAATAATCCGTAACAATAATTCGCTGAATAATCTAAATCAACACGGGCTTACTTTTACATTGGAAAAAAAACTAAACGAGTACATATGTACTAGTACTGTAATCTTCATAGTTCAGCTGCTTTTGGTCAAGTTTTCCAGCTTACATCACTACATGGTCGCCCCTCTAGTTTTGATATCACCATCACCTGACATGCTTTTAACTTATCAAAAGAGATAGTTCAGGCATACTTTGCAGTTAAAAAAAACAATGTGATGCCATCTGTAATTAAAGCTGTATCATGACACCGTACGTTCAATTAAATTTCTTAAGATTGATCAGTCAATTATAGTTAGGCATGGGAAGGAAAAAAAAAGTGAGGGATGACGGGGTAGTATCCGTGAAAGTTGTCCTCCCCTTTGTTTGCATATGGTCCCAAAACTAGATGCTCTACAAAATCAGAATACTGTTTCCATTCCCCTTTCGATTGCTACATGCCATGATAAAAGCTGATTGCTACCCGCGTCAAAAGCTTGAAACGATACGAAAGGTGGCACGTCAAAAGAGATTATGCACCATGGGGTAGGGTAGACATGCGAATTGCCAAGTCATCTATCAACATGTATAAGCAGAAATAATTGTATCACACTATCACTCAGGGGCACCTTTGAAACGCAAAAACTTTATTCCAGGAGTTAGTTCACATCCCACAATGTAAACTCATGGTGATGATTGAGTTGTGATAAACATTAATTGGCCAATACGATGATACATTTTGTTTTTAATGTTTATGATTTCAAAAGGGTTTATATATGTTACATATACCATTGCTGCGCTAATTTAAGTTAAGTTGTGAATAATTTGTGCTCGAAGTATGTTTTGTTGCTATTCATGTACAGACGTTTCTTGATGCCAGATGGGCGTGGTTAGTGACGGGATCAGAAGAGAGACGAGTTTAAGTCAAGACAGTTAAGGATATCACGTGGAACACTCGGGCTATAAAACGGTGCAGGTAAAGTCGAGGTTTACATATAGAAAGGGAGCCAAATTTAGAGGATCCAAATTTGGCAAGATCAGGTAAATAGTTAGAACAAATGGGCAAGGGAATTCTAATATGATTAGTGGTCCTAGTTTAAATTTGGAGGGAGTCCAAATTTAAGAAGATTGAAAAAGAACTAGAATATAAGAAAATCCTAGATGATGTTTGGTTAGGTCGTGGTAACGTAAAACGTTAATGGGAATGGTTACTGCTGTAGTGGATAACAACAGTGTATCAATTTACGTGCTTTGGTGCTGTAACGCCTATGGATTCAATCACGGCGTTTGGACGCGGCCAGGTAACAGGTGCAGCAGCCAGGGTGAGCACGATGGCCGCCATCCTATGCTCGTCGACGGCGAGCAGCTTCCGTGTGAGGTAGTTGCCGAAAGGGTTCACCTCACCATCAGCTCGACGGCGTGGCACGCGACGCCGGCGAAGATGAAGTCGACCTCGCGCTTGCCGTCATCGAGCCGCTGCTGCAGGAACCGGCACCCGTGCTGGTCCCTGGCGATGCTACATGAACCCGCAAAGCCCGGCGAGGCTCTCGTAGCTCGCGCGCCGCAGCCCGCGGCGCGCACCTGCCCTTCCTCCTCCCCGCCTTGCTCCGGCCCCTCGCAGGCGGTGGCGGTGGAGAGCACCTGATGTCCCATCCGTCGGAGTCTGCGGCGGCGGCGGCGTCGTGGAAGACGCTGGGGAAGCCGGAGAACGGGTAGAACAGAGACGGCGGCAAGTCCACGCCGCGCCTCTCCATGGAGAAGGAGAAGAGAACGGCCGCTGACACCGCCGGGAAACTCTCTCGGTTCAAGAAAGAGAGACTGTAGGTAGGAGACGAACCGCCAAAGAACCCCCACCTCGTCGCCCGCGACCGGCGACGGCAGCCCGTCGTTATCCCCCTCTCCACCACGGTCACCATGGCCACCTCGCGCGTCGTGATGCAGCCGCCGAGCCGAGACGGTTGCTGGTGAGGGAATTTTTTTTTATTTTTTTAATATTTACAAAAGTATTTTTTTTAAGTTTTACGGAACTATACCACTAGAGCTCTCTGAGAGGTTTTTTTTTTTAGAAAACACTCTCTTAAAGGACATTTTATCCGACGTAGCAGACGAACGTCGGCTGCCGATAATGCCATTCTCTCCATTGCGTACATTTTGCAGATAGCTCTCTTGCAGCTCTCCCCAAGAACGATTTTTGGCCATTTTGCAGGTAGTCCATAGCTGAGAAAAAAACACTCTAGGGAAGGACTTTTTTGTGTAATTTTTTAAAAAATAAAAAACAAGTTGCGCATATTTATGTGCCTTAAATTTTGAAATGCAAGTTGTTAAATTTAAAAAAGGCTAAATTTAGATAATTCAAATGTGGTAAAAGTTAAACTTTATAGTAGATAATTTTAAAAATGACATATATAGATAATTTGCCATATGGAATTATATACTGCGAAGTTTAATTTTTACCACCTTTGAATCACTTAAATTTAGCTATTTTCAATTTTAACAACTTGCATTTCGAAATTTAAGTCACATAAATATGTACAACTCGTTTTTTATTTCTAAAAAAATTACAAAAAAAATCCTCCCAAGGGCCTTTTTTTCCTAGCCAGAGGCTGCCTTGTAAAAATGCCAGAAATCGTCCTTGGTAAGGCTGCTTGCAAAATATATGCAATGAAGAGAATTGTGTTTTGTGGCCTTTTAGAGGTGGCCCACTGGCCGGGCAAAAAACGCCCTATAGGAAGGCTGCAAAGAGGCCGTCTGCAAAATAGCAGATGGCCAGGTGACCGTTCGTCTGTCACGTAGGATAAAACGCCTTCTGAGAGGGTGGTTTTTTAAAAAAAAACCCTCCCAGAGGATGTTAGGGTATAACTTTGTAATACTTAAAAACAAAATTATACTTTTATAAATATTAAAAAAATAAATATAAAATTTTTTTGGCGAGGTGGTATCACCCTATCGCTCGAATCGGGCTGGTATCACCTTTACATTGGGCCGGTAACGGATTCCGCCGTAAGAGTTTACAGCCCAATTAAAACAAGCATGTGCAACGTTTTCGGGCTGACTCTGGGATCCGATACGGGCCAGATTTCGCACAACCAACACCTCCCTTATAGGATTAGAGATCCTATTTAAGAGTCCAGTTTTTGAAGGCTGTTGAAGAGTCCTACTTAATAATAGAGGTTATGGACTTATGGTATTTATAAACACTAAAGGGGGAGATCAATTGGATAAGATATTTATACGAAGAGAAAGACTAGGGTTGTGGACCTTTGCCCTTGCATATAGAATTTAGATCGTGAGATTAGAGAGGAGTACTTTGGACACACTTTGATGTAATAAAGAACATCTCCGTGCAAGAAAAGTGTGGTAATCTCACTTTTTTTTATATATTTTTCTAGTTCTATTCTTTTATTATTACTATAGATCTTAGCTTGATTTTATTTGAATTTTTGGAACCGTGCTAGAATAATAGGAGAGAGTTATCTTCTTGGTGCTTCCTTTTGGGTGAATTTTTTTATTCTATAAGAATTGGTTTTCTTCCGCTGCTATTCGTCTCACCTTCGATAGGCTTGGTTTGTGTAAGAATTAAGCCTACGACTTTGTAGTGTTTTCTTCTGGATTGTCTGAAATCTCTATTATTATAAAAATAAATAGTGTTTCTGCTTAAGATTTTTGTTTGTCTCATGACATCATCATTAGGCTTTGTTGGTTCGTCCGTTCGTAACCAAGTCAGTCCATCACGTACTTGGATATCCTAATTCTTGTTTCCAGGAAACTTCACAAAACAACAAAACTGGTGGTTTCCTACCGGGCCATGAAAATTTTGGCCCATATATGTCCACGCATGCAGCACGCCTCGTCAGCCTGGCTTCGAGCGACACGCCACAACACACGTAAGTCTGAGTCCGAGAGAAAACAGCACAAACTTTTGCACTCATCGCGGATAATTTTGGCAACCGGCCCACTGCATGTCGTTGCTCTTGCGCTCTTGAGTTCGAACATCCCATCGGCCTACATGTACATCCATCGTTTTAGAATTTGAATAGGTTAGTAGATATACCGGTAAGACCGTACAAGCATAGCATGGCAAAATAGATTAGGATTCAGCTCAAAAAATTACTGATTATATATGTACATAATAACTGTATATCACGCATAGGATTCTTGCAGAGGAGTTTATTTGTTAATTCTCTTATTAATATATGTATCATGCCATAATAAAATCTAATTCGAATCTAATTTCGAGTGCACGATGAGTCTTCCTATAAACAGGCTAGCCCAAAAAAAGCCTAGTCCATTGGCAAAGCAATAACAAGTTAAGTCACTAACACAAAACGCCATCGCTCGGCTTAGCACGCAAGAGTTTGCCAATTAATGTTTTTGGTTTTTGCCTATATTGCCTAAGATATATTGCCTGTTCATTATGACAATTCAATCCGGAATAGTTATAAGACTAGGGCCTATTCTTACAATGGGCATGGAGATTTTATTGACATGCTGCACTTTGATAATATATTTATGTCAAAATCTAAAGTACTTAGGAAAAAAATAAATTCTGTCTTCAACAATTACATACTTTATTATAATGTTATTTTTTTCCATAGTAATGCACGGTTGTTTTTATAGTATTTTAAAAAATAAATAAAAAAAATTATCCTGCACGCGTGGGCCACGGATGCATCCTAGGCCGGGTCATTGGGCCATTGCTACCTAGGCTTTTTGTCGGGCTGACATGGGGGGTTCGTTCCATCCACACGGCCGCGAGACGGAGAGAGTCCGGACCGGCCCCACATGTCGGCGGATTTAACCGTCCCAACTCGATCCCCGAGAAAGTCCACCTCCTCCTCCCTCACCCCGCTCGCGCGCGACGCCTCGCCGCCGGCGATGTCCTCCTCCGTCTCCGTCGCGGCGGAGTGGGACCTCCTCTCCGATCGGTTCTACCGCCGCGTCACGGTATACTCCCCGCTGCTCTGGTCTTCCCCTTCCGCGACCGCCGCCGCATCCTCGTCCTCCGGCGCCGGCGGGGGGAGCGGCGGCGTGCTCGGCCGCCTCGACCTCTCCACGCACATCGTCGCCGCGGCGCCGTTCGGTGGCCCGATCGCCGCCGTCCGCGACGACTCGAAGATAGTGCAGCTCCACTCCGAGCCGTCGCGCCGCCGCCTCCTCCTCTTCTCCTCCTCCGGCCACCCCATCGCGTCCTCCCCCTGGCCGCCCCAGCTCCCCCGCCTCCATTCGCTCGCGTTCTCCAGCTCCCTCAACCTCGTCGCGTTGCTCTCCGATGGCTCCCTCCTCCGCTTCCGCCTCCCCGATCTGAAGCCCAACCCTAGCTCCAGCCCCGTGCCCCTGCTCCCGCCGGCCTCCGCCGGCGTTGCTGACGCTGCCTTCTGGGGAGGTGGCGTGGCTATCCTCACCGAGGACAACCGCATCGTGGTGACCACCGATATCGACTCTGCGGACCCTCGCCCGCGCGAGCTCACCGACCCGTGCGTTGGCCAGGACGAGCAGGTGCTGTGCATGGCTGTGGTGGAGCCGCAGTTCGTCATGTCCGGGAGCCCAGAGGTACTGCTTGCGGTTGGTGATCGAGTGTTGGCGGTTGATGAGGATGGCGTGCAGACACTCGGGTTGGGGCTGGAGATTGGACCCGTGCAGAAGATGGCAGTTTCCCCCAATGGGAAGCTGCTTGCAGCATTTGCGCACGATGGGCGCCTGCTTGTCATCCCTACGGATTTCTCCAAGATCATCTTCGAATATGAGTGTGATGTAAGTTGTTTATATGTAGATTGATTCAAACTGCAGCTAACCGAATGGATCTAATGAGGTTAAAACTACTGTGAGGAAGTGGAACTGAATTTGTTAAATTTGCTTCCTAGCTTACATGGTGCTGTTTTGTGTCTGAGAACATAGCACCTCAAATACATTTGGGTAGTATTAGTTCTTTTCCTTGCCGTTCTGGTTAACCAAATATGCGTATATGTTCAACAAACATGCTATGCTCACCGAGTTAACTATGACATTGATTTGTTATCATTCTTGGTGTACCCTTCTTGTTATCACTATTTATTTTCAATGAGAACTGCAACCTGGGCAGCAGTTGTGATAATTCATCCTATGGTCTTTAAGCAACCATGGGCAGATGCCGTAGCATGCAAACAAAGCAATTTCTGAATAAATTGTTGGTTGTTGCCAAGTTGTACATTTTGGGGAGTGGCTGTGATGCTTAAGTCTGTGTTTACCTGGTAATACTCTTATAAACATGCATAGTGGCAGTATGCTGCAGTTGTAAATAAGTGAACCTTTCATTTCATGGATTGGAGCTTTTAGTAGCACACTCCTTTTGTTTGATAGTACATTTGCAAGCCTACCATACACACAGGCCAAGGACATGCTAAATACAAGTCATGGTATTGGACCACGTATTGACATTTTACATCCATTCAACTTCTTTTGCAGCATTACTGCAAGTGTTGAGAGTGAAAATTTTTGTAACAACTGCACTCTTGATTTCCTCAATGGACTTACATTGTGACACAACATGTCCTTAAGAGGCTAAGATCATAGACTTGCATTCCTAAACAGATAGACTAGCTCATTTCTGTCGACATTGATTGTATGCACGCATTGAAATGATTATTTTCCTCCAGCCTTCCATTGTGTCCTTGCTTTTATTTGGAACCATATTTATGCAGTTTAAGCCATTATGAAATGTTTTCAGCAAGTAATCTAGGTTAGATAGATTTATGTTTTTTGTTTCTGGTTTATTTTGTTGTAGTATGGCATACTGATAGTACAAGTACTCTTTTGCACAGCTACTCATTATTTTTTAAAATCTTGTAGTCTGCATTGCCACCGGATCAAATAGCTTGGTGCGGATTGGACAGCGTGCTTCTTTACTGGTCAGAAGTGCTTCTGATGGTTGGTCCAAATGGAGATCCAGTGCTGTATAATTACGATGAACCCATAAAGCTCATTCCAGAGTGTGATGGTGTAAGAATCCTCTCAAATTCAAGTATGGAATTTCTACACCGAGTCCCAGATTCTACTACATCAATTTTTGGCATTGGAAGCATGTCCCCAGCAGCATTGCTGTATGATGCTAGAGATCACTATGACAGACAAAGTGCCAAGGTACCATTTAATTCCTTTTCTTATGTAGATAACTATAAGGTGCAGTGCATTTTTGCCTTATACATTTGCTATGCACTTGGTGTAGCTTAGTCCACTTTTATGGCATTCACACTTCACAATGCGCAACTTGAAAATTATATCAGGGTTGTTTGCTATCTCGAATGTTGTAAAACAACTTGTTTGGGAATTTGCTCTTTTTCCATCTCAGAAATAAGTATGTTTGCTGGAAATCAAACACAAGGCATTAACAATAATTCACACTTTCAGGCATACGATAATTATCAGCTAATATCTTCTTCCTTGCCTGAGGCAATTGAGGCATGTATAGATGCTGCTGGCCACGAGTTTGATGTTTCACGCCAACATAAGTTACTGAGAGCTGCTACTTATGGCCTGGCTTTCTGCAGGTTAAATTTTTCTGCCTATACAACATTGTTGCCTGTTGCTTGACATCTTTATGTTTAATTCTTGTATGTAAATCTTGGTTTTGCTGGAATCCATACATATCACTTAGGCCAAACTGATATTTTTGTGCAATATATAGCCTTGGCTGGTCTGTCTAAATCTAAGTATAGTGGGTTTTTTTTTTGGTTAAAAGTGTGTTTTATTTCTTTGGAGTGAGGTCCATCACCTATTTTGTGTTCCATTGGCACTTCTGTCTAGTACAGTCCATAAATCGCTTGTATTTTTTTGGAAGATCTGTACTATGGAACGCTTACATAGATTGTCCTCTAGTTTTCTTTGTTACTGCTTGCACGACAACCATTATTATGCATCTCAAACTATCAAGTGGTGAGGAGAGCATTTCTGCAGAACATTCTTGGTTATTCTGCCTTGTATAAAGCTATTGTTGCAAGAGATGATGCGATGAACACAGTTTTGACTACTAATGCTCATCAGGTAACTATACAAGTAGAGATAATATAATGCCAGGACACCTGAAGTAACTGCATACAAAGGCTTACTATTATGTTAAAACTCCAGAAGTAGCAGCATAGAAATATACACAAGACTTCCGAAGTAACTGCATGGTGCATGGAGAACAAAAGTCTATTTTCTGAAATCTCATACAGTGCTAAAAAGAATCAGTCTAGTTGGCATAAGCTCTTCGCTGTGTTCACTACAATAAAAGCTTCTCCTCTACTTTAGGTCTCGTAGGAGCTTACCTGAAGCCTTGCTTAGTTAGTCCAGATTCTCTAACCAACAACATGTTTGATTTGTGTCACGGGACTGTCTCTGGATGATCGATCTAAATAACCGATTATGGCATTGTTTGGTTTGCGCCACAAGTCCGTGTCATCCATCGCCAAAGCCACTCCTGCCTAGATTGCCCACAAACCAATCTCCAGGACTGACTCATTCGTCAAAAAAAAAAAAAAAGACCAGACCACACTGTCCTTGGCGTGCAAGACCAGTACACCACCCATGCTGGATGGAACCAATCCTCAAACTAAACACACTGTAAGAGGGTAGCTGAAAATTCAGGCCAAGCATGTTATTGATAGCATGACATCCTTATAATAAAATATCCTAACTTTCTGAATGAGTCAACCACCTCTGATATCCTTTCTAGCCAGCACCAATGCTCTAGTAGTGTATGTCATATCTTACTAATTTGTACACTAGTGTCATAACTTACTACTACTATGGCGTCTCACACACCCTGGTAGATTACAATGTTATAGCTCCCTGCTTTTACTACATGAATCATATTAAGATTTGATTAACTACTGCTGTTGAACATTACCTTTTTGGAGTACTCTTTTGGGTGCTAGTATTCTTTTGTGTAGGATAGTTTATTGCTGATTTTTGAACTTAGCATTGATACCCAGTTGGCTTTGGCAGTCAATTTCCACATGAACGTTTTCGAGAAATGTGCAAAACGTTACGTGTTTTAAATGCTGTTCGTGATCCTCAGATTGGGATGCCACTCACCATTCAGCAGTACAAGGTTTGTATTACATTCAGACTCTCCAGTGAATGTTTATATCTAGCTACAATATGATTATATCTTATGGAACGTCTTTCCCTCCTTAGTTGCTTACTGCACCAGTACTCATTGGACGACTGATTAATGCCAACCAGCACCTTTTGGCACTTCGCATCTCTGAGTACCTTGACCTGAATCCGGTAACCTCTTTCTCTTTATTTTTTTAATCTGAGAAATTTCCTTGTCCATGGACAAGCAGTGTACCTTCAAGGCACAAGTCTATGCAAAACTTACTTCCAATACATGTAATGAAATTTCAATTAGCTTTCTTTATTATTAGTTTTATGCGTAAATCTCTCGTTTGAGTTTTGTAGTTAATCGTGGCAAACATGTTCTGGAAGTAAGATTTAAGCTGGTCTTGATTTATGTTTAGCAAAGTGATTGGTAGTCATATGAGGTCTTCATAAAACCAGTGTATTTAACTTGCCATTTGGTCGGTATACAGGTAGAATTTGTAGATTTGTTTCACTAGTTACAGATTTATAATAAATTTTCCCAGTTAAATGATAACATTTCCATGTATACCTTAAATCGTTATAGGAGGTTGTGATTATGCATTGGGCATGTGAGAAGATTACAGCATCAGCAGCTATTCCAGATACAGTCCTTCTTGAGGGCTTGCTCGACAAGGTTTGTTTAGTTACAGTCATACTCAGAAAACAATTTATACTTGATAGGATTGCGTGGTAGATACATATTCAGTTGCATTTGCTTTTCCATGCTTTACATGTTCTTTCTGTTGCAGCTCAGGTTATGCAAGGGCATATCATATGCTGCAGTTGCTGCTCATGCAGATAACAGTGGCAGGCGAAAGTTGGCTGCCATGCTTGTTGACCACGAGTCCCAATCCTCAAAGCAGGCAAGTTTCTTTATGGGCTAGTAACTGAGGTGGATATGTATCACAACTTGCTGATTGAGCAACTGAGCCTTTTGAGCGCTGTTCTGGATTTTGCCTGTTTTAGCCATCTCCTTGATTAGTAATGTAAATTGAGTATCCATGTAGGTGATATTGAGCTAACTGACACATCATGCTTTACGCTTATGGACCAGAATGAAATGAACATGATAGTCTTCACAAATGTACAGGGAAGAACAGTAAATTTCAAAAGAAAATAGGGAACAATGACCTTGAGTAAATGTCTACTGTTGAAGATGGTGTGGTTGCTTAGACTAATATTTGAGTATCATCACCTTCCTTGTTATAGGTGCAAATGGAGGTGGTGGTTAGGATTTAATCAATAAATAAAGATCATTTCTGTGTACCTTATCTGGGGGCTGGGTTGAACCTGTTCAGCTGCAGCTTGTGTTTTCTCTTAATCTCTTAATGGTTGTTAATATGCCAAACATTGTAAGAAACATGAGAAATTTATCAGCAAGTGCATGAAAAACTAGCATACATAAGTAAACAATGAATTAACAGTTGCATGTTTAGCAGAAAAAGTTACCTGCCTAATCATCAAATTTGTTTCACGTTCACAGATTCCATTGCTGCTAAGCATTGATGAACAAGACAAGGCGTTATCAAAGGCAATTGAGAGTGGGGATACTGATCTTGTGTACCTTGTGCTTTTCCATATCTGGCAGAAGGTAGCTGTAGAAAAGGTATGTAAATCCAATGCCATCCCACCCTCTGAGTGGATGATATTTCCTTAGAAGGTACAACTTCTTGGAATTAGCATGAAGCATGTGTTGATTATTGATTTCACTGTCTTCTTACTAGTGAACAATAATATTTGTTTCTCCATTAGCTATAAGTACTTCTCACTGTGTTATTTTTACAGAGCGCACCATTGGATTTTTTTGGAGTAATCAATGCTAGGCCTTTGGCTCGTGATTTGTTTATGGCATATGCAAGGTGATGCTTCCATCCTGTTTCTGATTGTTGCATTACATGTACTCCCTCCGTCCCAAAATAAACCAATTTCTAGGGTTCAAACTTTGTCCCAAAATAAACCAATTCCTACCTTCTTACCTACCATCGGTCTGCAAATCAAGAAATTTTGTCCCTTCAGTGCCCCTTACCTACCCACCAACCACTACTACTTTCTTATTTATAAGGGGTATTTTTGTCCTTTATCCTCCTTAATTGTTTCTTGGGATGCTAGAGTTGAGTTTTTTGGGACGGAGGGAGTATAACTTTGGTTCAACATGGTTGCATGTTTCTGTTATGCTCACAGACATTCTAAGCATGAAGCTTTGAAGGACTTCTTTCTATCAACAGGGAGACTTCAGGTAGGTGCATAACTACCTATTACTGTTTCTGATGTTTGCTACATCTATAGTTTGCTTTCATTATTTCAGTTGAAAATCTTATGTAAACTTAGTCTGTCATTTTCCTTACCATGAAATAAACAAATAGCTCCATCATTTTGTACAAACTTGACATGCTACAGTTAGTAATATCTCTTAGCATGATTTACTTCCTAAACTATCGAGAGAAATTGCAGGATGCTGCCTTTCTTTTATTGAAAGAGTCAAGGGAATTGGAGAGGAATCCAATGGCAAGCAAAGGATCTCCTCTCCATGGTCCACAAGTTAGGCTTGTTGAACAGGCCCACAGGCTTTTTGCTGAGACCAAGGAGCATGTTTTCGAATCCAAAGCTTCTGAAGAGCATGCGAAATTGCTAAGGTACATGATAATTTAGTACAGCCCATAATTTGCAATATTTGAACATTGTTTCCTCATTCCTAGTACAGGGATAATGCATGAATTTATATAATTTGATGAATTTATATAATTTTGGTGGGTAATATCTTAGAAAAGCTGGTGAACATAAGAAAGAAGAAATCTTGATCATACCATGCAATAAGGATAAAACCTAAACTTTGTGCTGTCCCTGGTTTGAACAAAATGATTCATCAAATGGATTAAAGCTTTGGGACAGCAAGAAAACTGAGGCATTTTTACCTTTTTTTGGGGGGAAAAAGTGAAGCATAATTAAATTCCATGTCCCACTCTATACTTTGTGGGTGGTCTCACATGGTGCTTGTTCACTATTTACTCAAATCAATAGTGAGACCTCCATTTGCTTCACACTGTAGGTTATGTTGACTCACTCATCTTTCAGCTCACAATCCTTAGTAATTCCTAGTTTCTAGGTTATTTAGATTTTAGAGCATTGGTTTTTAAGTGGTTCATAATGTTTTACTCCCTCCGTTCCAAAATATAAGCATTTCTGCACATTTTCCAAAATGTATGACATCCCTCCGTCTAGATTCATCATGAAAAACTGCAGGAATGCTTATATTTTGGAACGGCAGTAGTAGTTACTTCCCATAGTATCTATGTGCACTGGCGTTTTAGGTGCATTATAAATTTAGATTTGGAGATATGTTTACGTCATTCTTCTCTGAATTGGCCATTTTCTGGTTTTCTTTTCTCTTGCTTCCAGATCACAACATGAACTAGAAGTTTCCACAAAACAAGCGATATTTGTGGGTTCTAGTGTCAGTGATACAATCAAAACATGCATTGCCATGGGAAATGAACGAGCTGCACTCAAAGTGAAGTCAGAGTTCAAGGTATTGAAAATGCCCTTCAAAAAGAAAATTTTTGCTGATGACTAATAACAATATATTCTGATCTTTCTAATGTCCCACGCCGCATAGGTTCCTGATAAGAGGTGGTACTGGCTCAAATCATGTGCTTTAGCTACAGTTGGGAACTGGGATGCGTTGGAAAAATTTTCGAGAGAGAGGAGGCCACCAGGAGGTAGATTTACCTATTATGTATGAGCTATTCATCAGATTGGAGATCAACATTCATGGTTCTTCCACGGGGATAATAAATTCACAATATTGCTTCATGTAAAGAAATATCATTTGTATGTTTTAGTATTGCTGATACTCGTATTCCTTACAGGCTATAAACCTTTTGTGGAAGCATGTATTGATGCTGGTCAAAAAACTGAAGCTCTCAAGTACATTCCTAAGTTGACAGATCCTCGTGAACGATCTGAGGTATATTGTAGACTTAGTTCGCATATTACCTATAATAGAACATTTAATGTGCTTTATACATAAGTGCTATAGTTTCTACATTGCATTCTGTACATCCAACTTTGGTAGGTCTAAGTATCTGTTTACTTGAGCATTGGGAATTAGTATCGATATAAAAAAATTGCTCTAAAAATGATCTAAAAATGAGCGAGGATGGGGGAAAAAATAGGAGGAATATGAGGGAGTGACTCATGCATGCTACATAAAACAGAAGGAAGATATTCCTAAAAGTTCATGTACTGTTGAGCACTTGGTCTTGAGCGGGTTAAGGTATTTGATACATTGACCTTGAAGATACCTGATTATGGATGGATCGATTGGAAGGTGGGCTGACAGTCAACATATCGAAATTTCAATTCCATTTTGAACTTTTCATGGCAAACCAACCACGAACTAGATACAAATATGCCAGCTGTTTTGGTTGGAACACTAAATCAATATGCGAAGTTCTAAAAAATTTGAGCAATGTTTATGGAGCATGGCCTAAAAATTTGAAAGCGAATTAAAAAAAGAAAAGTTGAAAAACTTATTTCCTATTATTCTTTGCATGCTCTGAACTTGGATTCCTCTCCGTTGTTTGTCTCAATACATATGATTTACCTCGGCGTTGTTGTTCAGGCTTATGCACGGATCAAGATGGCAAAGGAAGCTGCGGAAGCAGCTTCACAGGTCAAAGATAGTGATGAGCTATTTGGTCGCCTAAAGCTTACACTGGCGCAGAATACAGCCGCGGCTTCAATTTTCGATACATTGCGTGATCGGCTATCCTTCCAAGGAACATATTGACCTATATACGTACACATGTTTGGCCATGGGATTGTGTTTTTTGCACCCTGGAACGTGCAATACCGCGATAAGAGATCAATGCCTTTTGGTGATTCTATTATTTCTTCGTTACCGTCCCAGTGTGAATACCCGTGTAAAATGTGTAGATGACGATTTTGAAGTGCAAATGTGGAGGCTGGAGAGGTTTTTTTTCTTCTTTTTTAGGTAGAGAGTGAGCATAGACATCTTTATTACTATGCCATGTTGAAGAAAGAGTACTACTATGTCTGTATGAGCATGCACAGTGACCAAGCAATCTGTACACCATCCAATTTCATTGGAACCATTGTTTTCTGAGCCTTCATACTTATACCAAGTATTTAGCATCTCTCTCTATCTCAAACCCCATTAGTAAAGCGTTAGGCATATAACAATTGCTCCATGCTCAATGGGAGGCCAATGAAACGATCTGCATCTGCTGCATCTGCCCCGAACAACACAACCCACCCAAGCAGATTATCTATATCAAATACCATGATTTAAGTCTGCCAATTACTAATAACGCCACATGCAGAAGGTTTGGCAAGCATGTTACAAACGATAAATAAGTATAAAACTGCTCAAAGTCTTAGCGCATCAAAACTTCCGGCAAACCAAAAACTTTCCAACTCTTGTACTACCGAACAAAGACATCACTATGAACCAATCACATGAACAAGTTTGGCCTCGATGCCTTGAACGTGGTCTTCAGCTTCCTGGTTGGCGGCCTGACCTTGCGGTACATAAGGGGGAACTTGATGCTCGCATTGTGGAACTGCTTGGTGTTGTCCCTCTTGCAGAGCTTGAAGTGGACAGTCGCTGTCTTGATGATCTGAATGCAAGGGAATCTCACACGGTGCCGAGAAGCCATCTCAGTGTACATCTGTTCCACAGCACCATTCAATGTGGTGTCACGGTACTCCTTGTACATGTTGTGGTAGCCGGTTCTGCTCTGGTAACGCAGCCAGATACCATAATTCTTGATCGTGGTTGGGTTACGCTCGAAGATCTGACATGGCATAAATTGTGAGGGATAGATAAAAAAGTATTATCCATGCAAAATGTGAAATTATACTGGAAGTGAAGTGTGATCCAGTGTTCATAAATTAATATCTCCATGTTGAGTAAACTTTCTGAAGAAAGAAGTCACCAATCACTGCTAGAGTTTCAAACATCATTCAAAATAACCATCCCAACAAGCTACAAAAGTTCAAAACACAAATATGGGGACTGACTAATACAGGGACTGCTACATGAATTTAAATATAACCATAAATAATGAGGTTCATATCTGATTAATGAATTTGGTTTGCACCGTTTACAGATATCTATCCACAGCAAATGTGATACTTAAGGCCAATCATTGCAACTATAAAATGGTTTAACCCCTACAGTGCCACGAAGCAGAAATACGCAACAAAAATTCATTGGCAAATGCAAATGGTAACAAGTGAAATAACTGATGAAAAATAAGTTGGAAACCAAAATGGCACACAGCGAGCTCCTAACAAAACGACGAACACAAGTATGGCAATTCGAATAACTAATACCAAGTGAGTACATGCAAATCGCACTTACTATAATACAACTAAAGAGTGCAGATCACTAACAGTATAGTAACAAGGAAACAATATACGAGCTGGAGAACCAAAATGTCCCATATTTATAAGAGGTGACACGTATTAGCACTTTAGCAGTCGATCAATATAACTAATATAAGATCTAACAGTTCTCGGTTGCAAATGTCAGGGGAGCAATAAGAGGTCCAAGGCAAAATACAATACAAATAAATTTCGAGTACCTCGTTGATGGCGAGCATCTGGCCGTTGCTCTTCTTCACCTTCTTCAGCTTCCTCAGGAAGTACCTGCACGCCGGCAAGGTCACCGATTAGAGAACCGCGCGAAAGAAGATTAAAAAAGATTAAACCCCGAATCGCAAGAGACGACGGCTCACCAGAACTTGCTCTTGGCGCGGACCTCATTGGTGGCCCAGAGCTTCATCCGGTAGATCTTGGGGTGCTCATCGCCGGGGATCGGCAGCGCGCGCCCCACCACCTGGTACTGATGGAACTGCACGCACGGATACAAACACGAACGGAGAGAGAGGACAGATCAATCAAACACACGGATCAATCGCACGGAGACGGCCGCCTCCACCGAAGCAACGGCGCGAGCTTGGACTTACCCTGAAGGCCACCATTTCCGGGAGCTACTCGAAACCCTAGCCTAGCCTATCCTAACCTACGGAGGATGAACAGAGAGCGCAGGGGAGGCGGCGGGCGAAGGCGGCGGCATGGGGATGGAGGGGAGAGTTTATAGGTAGCGAGTTTGGTGGTGAACCCTAGTGGGCCTAGTTGGCGTAGTAATGGGCTTTTCGTTACAATTAGTGCTTGGGCTTTGTAATAAAAAAACGATGCAGGTGTGAGTTTCCTTGAACAAAGGACGAGACTAGGCACCAGACGCCCGATTTAAAACCAAAAATCAGGTGGTTAAAATGTTTCAGTTGGTAATTAGTGAAACATTAAGTTATATATTGTGAAATAAAAAATATTTAGTCATTGAAATATTTGAAAGTAGATATATGAGAAAGTAGCATGCAAAGAAGCAACATTAGAAACACATGGATGAAACATATGAAGAAATAGAGTGCAAAGTAAAAAAAGAATAAAAATAAACGATGTCAAATTTAAGTTCAAACATTTTGTTCCTATGTATAAAACATTGAGTTCTAACTAAACATCAAATATTTTATAACATAACAAATTAAAAATGTGAAGCACACTAAAAATACAATTGAAACATTTTACTCTCACGCATGAAACACGAAATTTTAATAGTTGAAAGATATATATTCCTTTTATCAAAACATAATTATTTGAGATCTTGTTTTAAAGATTTAATTTATTCAAATCGGATTGTAGATTAGATAAATAATTTAGATTAGAAAAAAAGAAATCATCTGAAGCTTACTCCCTCCGTTCCAAAATAAATCAACTCCTAAAGTTTAAATTTTTTCTAAAATAAGCTAATTTCTACCTTCTCACTTACCCTGATTCTCAAATCGAGAAATTTTATCTCTTTAATACTCTTATTTACTCATTCACCAATACTATATTTATATTAATGAAGGACACTATAGTTTTTTTTTTTCTCAATACTAATGTTGTCTCGGGATGTAAAGGTTGAGTTTTTCTTTTGACGAGGGAGTACATGTTTAGAGAGCCTTCTCCTTTGTGAAATGCAAGCTTGCATGCAAAGTTGCACATCTACGTGTCCCATGTTAGCTAACGTATGGGAGGTGCGGGCGTCCCATTTTTTTTGGCTCGCGTCGAGCGCACATAAGGAAGCATCATCGTTGAAGAAACCATTTGGCCTCTTTTTTAAGGGAGAAATTTTGGAAGACTGTTTTTTTAGAAATTGAACTGATTTTTTCATTATATGAGAGACATACACCATCAAAATTATATTAAAAGTGCATCTGCGTATGTGCAATATTCATTAGCAACAGTATTTAAAACTTGGTGGGTTTTGAAAATTATGTAAATTTGCTGTGTTCAAAAGTCCCTGAGTCACGCAGAGCAAAAACATGGATCATCAATGGTGGGAACATTGAGAGCCATGTTCATATACTTCGTACAGAAAAATCACTAATAACGTCGTTGCAGCCTTGCAGCAACCGTGTAAAACAACAATTCTGTACACCTTCCTTCATCAGCTAATCACACTACACAAGAAAACGTAAATCTACATCACATCAAAGAAATTAAGAAACCGGCTGTCAATTAACTCCGATCCGGTAGTACTGATCGAACTGCAGCTGGCCGATCACCGAGTCGTGATGCCGAGCGTGATCATCATCATCTCTGTGCTGATCATTGAACTGCGGTTGTTCGCCGGTAATCATCACCGGATCGCAGTGCGGAGGTGGAGGGGAGCCGCGGTACGGCCCGCGCATGAAGAACTCCCTGATCTCCGGCATGTCGATCATCTCACGGCGGGGGCTCGGGCATGGAGGCGGCGGCGTCGGCGGCGAGGGAGGCGGGAGCGGCGGTGTCAAGATGTCTTTTAGCCATGGGTTCACCTCTATGCAGTCCGCCTCGTCGACGGTGCAGGTCAAGCCGAAGAGGGTCCGCAGCCACCACGACATGCTCCCGCGGTCGGCCTCGTCGACTTCCTGGGGCGGAGCAGCCGACGGCGCCGGCTCGTCAGCCATTGGGGAGTACGAGTCCGTATTGGGAAGCGGCTCCTCCGGTGAAGATGATGCACGGTGGCGTCTGTGGCGCGGCGGGGGTGATGCGATGTCGGTGGTGGCGAGCTTCCTCTTGTGGCGGGACGACGTCGCCGTGGGTTTCCTGGCGCCGGGGGCGCGCGGGCTGAAGTAGACCTTGCTCAGGACCAGCTCTTCGTCGTCGTCTTGGCCGCCGACGTCGAGGCCGAGCTCCACCATCAGCCACCCCGAGCGGACACGCTGGCCGTCGTCGTCCTTGGCCATGAACGAGAAGCTCTGCCGGTGCCCCAGGCGGCGGCCGGAGGAGGCGCCGAAGACTGGCTTGGCGCCGGCCTCCGAGTGCCAGCACCCGGCCCCGTCGTCCACCGTCCGCGCCTTGCGGCGGCGCTTGAGCCCCCTCACGGCGCTGAAGAAGTACCACGCCTCGTCGCCGTTGCTCCTCGCGACCGCCGGCGCGAATCCCCTCGTGAGGCCGGCGGGGTCGGCGGAGTACACGTCGGCCTCGTGGATGAACCCGCACGACGACTTGTCGCCGGAGACGACCCGGGGGAGGAGGTACGACTCGACGAGCTCCTGCTCGGAAGGGTGGAGGTCAATGTCATCGTCGTCCCGGCGGCAAGGCGCCCTGCAGCGGCGGCGGGGGCGGGAGGCGGCGGCAGCCATGGCGGCGACGGATTGGCGCGAACGATCGATGGAGGTGGAGCTCAACTCGGAAGCGGATACGAATACGGGATCGAACGGGGGAGGAAGTCTCCCGGTTTATATCGAGCGGTCACGCGCGTTTTCCCCTTGTTGAATGCGGACTCCGGATCCGGGTCGATGTAGGAGATCATGGCGAAGCCACGTGCAAGTGTGGGTTTCCAAATTTCTTGTTCCGCTAGCGGGTTGATGAGTTCAGGTTCGTGTGGGTTTCCTGTTCTTACTTTTGGTTTTAGTCCATATTTTGATGGCCATCCTGGCCGAATAACGCGAACCCTGTTCGATTTTACACGGACTTTTACTGGGCTGGCTACCTAGCAGCGAAGCCCAAAACAGATAATCCGACAGGAGGAAAGGCCCTTAAACCGACATCTGCAGCGATAACTCGACTACTTGACAAAATTTCCAGCATGTCTAAAAAATGGACCAAGTTTCCAGCATAGTACAGAGAATCTAAGCTTAGAAAGAAGCTGAATACCATTAGAAGAATGATTTTTTAGATACTAATAAATATGACAAATACATCAATATTTGCACACTAGAGAGTAGAGAGTAGAGATATAGATAAAAAGGTAAATATGACTATATGAGAATACAATGTCGTCGTCCCACCCTATTGTTTCTATGCATACATGTACAACCTAGAACTCCACAAGGCACAAGACTCAACAAAGTAGGGGAAGAATAGGCATTTACATTAGGCAAACGACTGATCACCGATGCCAGCTCACCAAATCTCTTCTCCTTTTGTGACACCAAGCAGGATAGCAATGGCAGCAAGCGAAGCCTGTTCGTGGCAACAAAAAATTTTCAAAGCAAAGTTAGACTTTCTGCTTTTCAATTATAAAGAACGGAATAAACTTACAATTTCATGATTTAGGACATCACCGTGAACAATTTTACTTTGCCATTTCTATGCAATGCATACCAAATTTTATGCACAAAAGTATGTATAATTGTTAATCGAGCAATATGCCAATATATGGATATGCACTATGCTTCCGTCCTATCACTGAGTAGCTTCCAAAATTTAATGGTAAAAGAATTCTCCTTTCAGCTATGCATCTATTTGCATTCAATTCCACCTATGCAGCTGTGGTGTTTATCAGCTTTGTCGCTTGTGATTGCACAAACTGTCAAAATAAATCTGATACAGCAGCTACAGCACAATGAACATGTAAAGGACTTACATGGCCCACAGGCCACAGCAATTTTGAAACTACAGAGCATTGTTGTGTAAAGGAGGACTTACCGCAATAGTGCAAGCAACATATCCTGGTTTCTCCCTGTAATCATGTACTCGGACGCAGATCAGAACGAAAGCTCCAACATACCATGGAATGGCAGCGAGGAAGAAACCAATAATGAACCTTTTCCAAACAGTAGAAAGAGCAGTTTCTCAGCCCAACTCAAGTTCAGAAATGTAACACATGATGGTGATGTTCAGAGAAACTTACAGGAACCAGCCCATGCCAAGGCCGCAACATGGAAGGCGTCGCATTCTCACAGGCCTTCCTTCAACAACAGGAACGTAACCTAAGAAACAGTAAACATGATAAATCCATAGGGCAGGTTAGGACAATATTCGATTCATATCAATGGAACCTTCATAAAGTACAAAAATACTGAATTCACTCAAGCAGCACATTGCATTCCTGTGATGAATTTCTCTGCAGAATTATGTTTCACACAAAGATCACATATTAGACAATAGTACTAAAGAGTTCCTTCAGAAACTAGAATTACTAAAGAATGTTTACTATGTGACCATTTGTTTACTTGTTTGTTCTAGTGAACTACAGAAATTACCAACCTCCTAATGGCATGGCCAAAGAATGCAACCAAAAATACTATGTGCTTCACACATGGAAACACCAGCAAACTGCCTGCTCAGAAGTGACTCTTCGGAATGAGCAATTGAGCATAAACTCAATTGAAGTTGAGGTGCTACTAGGAAGTAGGCAAACTCCCTTTGGCCTTAGCACCAGGTAGTCGACAGCTCACAAACGAAACAAAACAGCACATGAAACTATTAAGTCCAAATTATTCACTTGATATAATATGCATTTCACAAATCGAAATGATTCCAAGAGATGCAAACGTGCTCTGAGCACAGATGACAGATTCTAAGGGGATAATGTACGATCTATTTGAGCGCAAGCATAACATTTTCAAGGCTCGATCTATTTAAACAATTTTTTAATTAAACAAGTTGCTCTTAACAAAGATGAATAAATCCAACATGGCTTCTCTACTACTAAATTCTTCAAAAACAGGCAGCTTGCACTAAATCAACAATACAAGACAAATTCACTAAAATGCTTCAGGTTCCTACAGCAGCGTATCCACCCTATGAAAGGTGATCCAAGCTAGACATAATCAAATTGCAGGACTAGGGTTTCCCGTACCTTGCACGGCCTGGTAGCCCTGCGCATAGTACGGCACGGCGGCCGGGTACGTCTGTGGAGGAGGAGGGTAGACCGCGTAGGACGCCGGGGGAGGCTGCGGGTAGTGCCGGAACCCAGGCGGCGGGGCCGGCTGGGGGGACCCGACCGCCGGCTGCGGGAGCTCGCTGGGGCCGGACGGGGCCCCGAAGGTCCCGTACTGCTGCGGCTGCGGTGGCGCCGACGGCTGGAACCCGGAGGAGGCGGAACGGGGCTTGCCGTCGGTGCCAGGCATCTCGTCGGCCATGGCGCGGTGGCGAAGGTTTGCACGCTCGGGTTGGGGAAACCGGCCACCGCGACGCGGGAGAGACGAGAGACCTGGAAATGATTTAGCCAGCTCTCTTTACGACGCTGATGTTTTAAGCCGTCTGTTTCAATCAGCTTACAAGTCACAGGTAAAATAAGCATATAATTAATTAAATATTAATTATTAAAAACTTAAATAATAGATTTATTTGATTTTTAAGATAATTTTATATAAATTTTTTTATAAAAAATATTTGTTTTGTGTTTTGAAAAACATGCTAACAGAAATTAAGGAAATAGCTATAAGCTAAAAACTAAAAAGAATATTACCTTAGTATAGTGTAGTTAGCTAAGAGAACGAATTTGAAATTGAAAAAAAGTGGGGCTCCAGCCTGTAAGGTTCGTGAAATTAACATGAAAATTTACAGCGAAAACGCGCTAAATCAACAGTAATAGCAGGTAATTTAGAACGGTTATGGCAGCTGATTCACAAATAAACCGTGCTGGTTACTGCCTGGAGATAGCTCGAGTGACAAAGCGCGCTGGGTTTTTAATTGTTTTAACCTGCTAAAATAAAATGACATGGCGTGTGGAATAAATGATTTTTTTTTCTAAGCCGCTGATCAAGGGCACAATGAAAATGATGAGGAAAAAAAAGTAAACTTTAGAAAACCCTACATTTATTGGTCCACGTTTATTAATCAAATAACATGTATTATAACTTGAAACATATAGCCATAGGTTTTACAGTGTAGGTGTTTCATAAAATCCCACTTTTATTCAAATCTCAATTAATTTGAGCATATCCAAAACAATAATATTTTTTCAAAGTAGTGAAGACGTAAACCAACAAATTTAATAAAAAATCAACATTAAAAATTTCATATGCACTTTATGTTTTTAAAACTTAAGTAAATGTATGCTCAACATGTAGTGATGTGGTTTTGTGAAACTTTATAGCCATAATACATAAGGTTATATGTCACCTATCATAAAACCTAGGGTTTTATATAACTTTAACCATAACTTTTTTGAAACTTACTTAAAAAAACGTGTTTCAGGCCATGTAATATCAGGCTGGCGTGTTTATACAAACCTAGTTACAAAATTCTCACATGTACTTTCTATTGCAGACTTGTAGTGAAGTCACAAAAAAAGACATACAACGCCAGAAAAATGTGCTTTAGTGAGTCGAAGACTTCTCGTTTTTGCTCATGGAAGAAAAGATATTAAAAAGTAAAAATATATGATTCTTTCTAAGCCACAAAATTTGAGACTCATGCCACGACTGATTTTTTTTTAAAAAAAGAAGGCAGTAATGTCCTGCTTTTAAGAAAGTCACAGATATCACAAAGTTTTCATGCTGGGGACACCAGCTTAAAAAAAACACCGAATTAAGGTTTCAACATCACAAAGACACCAGGAACAAGCTTACTAAACAAAGTGCGAATGACTAACACAAGTGTTGAACATAACAGCAGGAGACAACACAAACTTCATGGCTAATACATGTTTTCAAATCAGAATTAACCCACACCGACTCTCTGTGCTCTCAACTTGCAGACCTCTTCTTGGATCCTTGTTAGATAAAGATCTGCTTCAGAAACATCAGTTGCTCTCCCTAGGGTTTTCCACTGCATAACAAAAGCAATGATTCGATATATTAGAAAGAGAGGGGAGAAAATAATTGTATCATTGAAAACCAGATCATTTCTAGTAAGCCATAGTTGTCAGTAAACAACTCCTAAAAACATAATCTTAACCCTATATGACTTAGGTCCTCTTTGCATCTTAGCTAACTCAACAAAATCATTGAAGTCTAATGGTCTTTTAGATCAATTCATAGCATCCCTACATAATTACCAAACAAAGATTGCTATAGGGCAGTTGAAAAGAATATGATTAGCATCCTCTCTATTGCCACAGAACTTGCACTAAATGTTGTCATCCCAATTCATCTTTTTTTGCTAGATAGCTAATTGAATTTTATCTCTATAGGCTAGCCACATAAAGTGTTTAATTTTAAGGGGAATGAGTACAGACCAAATATCTCTAATATTATTATCTATCACACCATAAAAGATAAAGCTCTATACATAGATCTGGAGGTAAAAACTCTCTTACTATCCAAAACCTAGATCAATTCATCACCATCTGGCTTGAGGCTTGTATTGGTAACTAACTCTTTAAGAGCATTCCGAGCATCCAACTCTTGATTGCTAAATGATCTTCTAAGAGTGAGACCATGCATACCCATTTGTAACACTTCTTTAACTAAAATGTTTTTTTATTGCACATGTTATAAAGAGATGGGAAGATTATTTTCAAGGGGCAGCTTCCAACCCAAGTGTCCTCCCAAAAAGAAATCCAAACTCCATTACCAAGTTTCCATTCAGCACCTCTCTTACACCAAGGTCTGACAGTAAGCAAATCCTTTCAAAATTGAGAACATATAACACCAGAATATTGAAAGAAACCTCTGAAGTTCAAATATTTTTTCCTTAAAAAATTAATACAGAGATTCCCATCAGTACTATTAGTTAACTTAAACACCCACTTAGAAAGTAAAACTATATTCATAGTTCTGGTTTTAGTGAAACCCAGCCTCCTAAAATCCTTTGGGAAGGCCAAATTCTCCCATCTAACCATGTGATATTTTTTCTTATTACCAATCCCTTCCAAGTAGTATTGAGCTCTAATAATATCTGTCTTTTGATGGATCCCCTTTAGTAAATAATAAAAGCCCATGCTGTAAATAGGAATGGAGAGGCAAGATTCAAGTCTAACGGCTCTACCACCATAGGAGAGATTTTTGACTTCCTAGGTTTCTAATCTCTTCTCAATTTTCTGAGGAATATAACCTAAGTCAGAGCTAGTCAGTTTGTTACTACTGATGGGAAGGCCAAGATATTTCATAGGAAAAGATCCCAGGGGACAGTTTAAGACGTTGGCAACTCTAAGTTGTTCATCAGTTTCCAGTCCGCAAAAGAAAACTTCACTTTTGTGATAGTTTATTTTCATTTCAGACATCTCTTCAAAACAATATAATAGAAATTTTGTAATAATAATCTCATTAATGTCAAAAGGGATAAATAAGATTGTATCATCAGCATACTGAAGGTGAGTAATACCTCCATCAAAAATATGAGGAACCAAACCAGATAAAATCCCAGCTTTTTTAGCATTATCAAACATACCAGCTAAAGTATCACTCACAAAGTTAAAAAGGAGGGGAGATAAGGGATCCCATTGTCTGAGCCCTCTTTGAGTACTGAAATAGTTACTTTTCACCCCATTAATATTGATGCAAACTTTGCCACCCTCAATACAAGTTTTAATCCATTGAATCCAAAGGGAGGGAAAGTTTTTCTTTTTTAAAACCTCAAGGGGAAAATCCCAACTAACCCTGTCATAGGCCTTTTCAAAATCAATTTTTAAGATAACCTGATGTGGACATGCCACTGTTAACTACACCCACACAAGTGTATAAAGGACCGGTTAAACGCAGCCGTGCAAAGTTACTCCAACAAGAGGTGCATGCTTTTCTCTCTGGGTTACATCCTAACATTGATGAGAACTATATACTACCTAAGTCATGTACTCTAATGGTACTCAGGTTTATACAAGAGGCTACACTACCGGGTTCCATGGAGGACGCAGAGGGTTACGCCATGGACACAAAGGTTGTTGCCCAAGTTGAGAAGGGGTCCGCGCCAAGACCCAGTGTTAGACTGCAGAAGCCTCAACTTCCGGTGCAAAACCGTACTATCTCAGGCAGAGACGTGGGTCATAATATACATGGTTGGAAACCTCATCAAGTCTAGTTTCCAACGCATCCAACGGCACGTCATTTGGACTTCCGAGCAAGGAGTAATGACCATTTTACTGAAGGCTGCGCAGAAGCCCAAAAGACGCGCGGGAATTAAAGACCACCTCGTGAATGCTTCAACCAGTTGGCCTTCCACCTCCCAACGTGGAGACTTCAGTTCATAGCTATCTAAGAGACTTATTCCTAGTATAAATATCACCTATATGCTACAAGAAAAGAACTTTTGATCATTTGAGAACCTGATATGGTATTGCAGCCGAGCTGCTGAGTGTCTTACACACCTTTGTTCTTGCGAGTTTTTCTTGGGCTTGTGAGAGATCTCTCTGAGGTCCGCTACTTCGTGCTCTACGGTTTCCAGTTAGGCTGGGCCGTTTTGTGTGGATTAGTCCCGGTTGTGGTTCTGCGATCGTTCGGAGACCGAGTCGAAGTCCTCAAGGTTTCGGTGTCTCTCTCCCCGTCGCTTGGTCGCATCCAACCTTGGTCAGGTATAAAGCTAGTTATTCGCTGTTTCTACAGCAAGTTATCATTTGTTCTTAAACCTACTGTCGTGAAGATCGGGCCATCCCCTTGCCGATTCATATCGGTACTTATCATGTGGTATCAGAGCTATCGTTGTCACGGTAGGTTTTTGTTATCACCCACTTATCTATCCTTTTGTTTACCATCCGTTACTGTTTTCATCTATCACATATATTTGTGCTTTGTTCATATCCTATAGTCCACTAAAAAGCCACAAAAAAATCCTATAGCCATTTCGTGGTACTGTTAATTTGTGTTCGTTTTGTTTATCTTGTTGCTAGTCACCATCGTTGTTCTTCCGCCGTACTCTTGTTTAATTTTTATCCGCACCCCTCATATGTTATCTTGTGTTTGGTGAAAAAAAAAATCTGAGACAAAAAAATAAAGTGAAAGAAAGAGTAAAAAAAAGAAAAAAAAGAAGAGAAGAGAAGTGAAAGGGGTTGTGTTGCGGATTGTTTAACTCCAAGTTTCATATCTGTAACTTCAAGTTTGTGGTGCACTGAACAGCAACATTTACATATTGTTTGAACGGTTTATGTCACTTTGTTACAGTACCATAGCCTCCCTTGACAGCCACCTATAGCTCCACAAAAACCTGAAATCGGACCTCTCGTCTTGTAATCCTTTCGATCACTTAATCACAGCTGCAGTACTGCCACTTTAGCACACTCATAGTCCTTGAGAACGAGTAAGAACATTGGTAAGTAAGAGGTGAGATTGTGTGATTCCACAAATTTTTCCTATTCTATTTTTGTTGCAACCTCTCTAACATGGCAGGATTTGATTCGAGTGTTCGTGGTGGTAACCATGGAGATGAAGAACCCCCTGTTGCACGGGCTGAGTTACACCAAATGGCAAACTCGCTCTTGGAAGCGATGGAGAGGATGTTCAATGAACGTCTTCCCGCAGCGGGTGGTCGAGGTCCACATCGTCAACATGCAGACAATCACCGTGAAGAATTTGGTGATGAAAATTCTGGTTTTGGTAATGGTTTTGGCCGCTTCGGTGATGGTCGTGGTGGTGGTCGGCGTGCTGGTTTTGATAATCAGTGTGGAGGACGACGTGGACATGATTGCCATGTACACTTTGAAGATGAAGAATTTGATGACTTTGATCATGAAGAGGGATTTGATGATAATGAAAATCCCTTTGCAAATGGTGGGCTGTTTAAGCGGCGCCGAGATAATCGCCGGCGTGCTGATCATGAAGATAGGGAGCATCATCGTGGTCGTCATAATAGGGATGATCCGGACAGCATTGCTCGTGTCAAGTTGAGCATCCCAAAATTTACTGGAAAAGAAGATGCATATGCATATCTTGAGGCTGAGCAGTGTGATCAAATTTTTAGAGTACATAATCTTTCTGATCAGAGGCGTGTGAATTTTGCTTCAGTTGAGTTCTCTGGTTATGCTCTCACTTGGTGGAATCAAATACAAGAGAATCAACTTGTGTTAGGGCGTGAATATATCAACACATGGGAAGAGATGAAGCAAGTGATGAGAAGGTGATTTGTACCCTCAAGCTATCAGCATGACCTTCGCAATAGGTTGCAAATGTTGAAGCAAGGAAAAAGATCAGTTGATGAGTATTATAAGGAGATGGAGTTGCTGTTAGTGCGGGCTGGAATTAGAGAGGATGCCGAGTCAAAAATGGCAAGATTTTTGGGTGGTCTCAATGAAGAAATTTCTGGTTTTGTTGAGATGTTTCCATATCATACTTTGCAAGACCTTGTTGATCAAGCTATACGCACTGAGAGAAAAATTTAGCAAGAGGCACGTGGAAGATCTTATGGAAGCAATCCAATTTCAGCACCTTGGCGCAAGCAGCAGCCCGGTACCTCTTTTGGTGGAGGTCGGTCCCAAGGGGCTGCACCTAGATCCTCTCCATCCATTGCTCCTTCGAAGATGGCAGTTTCTACAGCGTCATCACCTGCAAACCAACAACGGCCTGTTGTAAGTTCAGCAGCCCCAACTGTTGCTTCGGCTTCTACTTCGTCTACACGTAGCCGAGAAATTGTGTGCCACAAGTGCCATGGACGTGGGCATGTTGCTGCACAATGTCCAAGTAGGAGGACCATGATTGTGAATGAGCATGGTGAATGGGAATCTGAAAGTGAACCCGAGGAAGATGGTCCAAAATATGATGAAGAACTTGAAAATGATGTGAATGTGATTCAACCCGATGAAGGTGATAACAATTGCTTTATTTCTCTTCGAGTGCTTAGTGTTACTGCTGCGAAAGAAGAGAATGGACAGCGACAATCTTTTTCATACTCGAGGCATGATCAAGGACAAATTATGCAGGATCATTGTTGATAATGGCAGCTGCAATAATATTGCAAGTCAAGAATTGGTTGAGAGAATGGGCTTAAAACAGCGGCGCCATCCTTCTCCATACAAAATGCAGTGGCTTAATGATTGTGGTGCGCTGCGTGTAACCAACATTGTGACTGTTCCTTTTTCTATTGGAAGATACAATGATCAAGTGGAGTGTGATGTGGTGCCAATGCAAGCCTGCCAGCTACTGTTGGGAAGACCTTGGTTGTATGATCGTGATGTCTAGATCTGTGGGCGATCCAACAAAGTTGTTCTCATGTATAAAGGAGAGCGAGTCACTTTGCTTCCTTTGTCACCGGAGGAGATTTTAAAGGATGATCTGAAAAGAAAACAGCGAGAAAGTGAGAAACAATCGCGAGTGACCCACAAACATAGTGAGGGAGTGTCTCCAAGGCCAAATAAAACTCCACAGCTGCAAAGAACCGAGCCAATGGGAAAAGAGGGTTTAGTTATGATGGCTAGGAAAGGGGATTTAAAAGAATTGAGTGAACCCAATACCATGTTCTTTATACTCCTGTACAAGGGTAATTTTCTTTCTACTAATGACTTACCCTCTACTTTGCCCAGTGATGTTTTTGATGTGTTACAGGAATATGAAGACGTATTTCCGGAGGAAGTACCACCAGGGCTGCCACCAAAGAGAGGAATAGAGCATCAGATAGATCTTGTTCCTGGTGCTCCACTTCCTAACCGTGCACCATACCGAACCAACCCAGAGGAGACAAAAGAAATTCAGCGCCAAGTACAAAAGCTCATCAACAAAGGCTACGTAAAGGAAAGTCTCTCACCTTGTGCTGTTCCTGTTCTTTTAGTTCCAAAGAAAGATGGCTCATGGAGAATGTGTTGATTGCCGAGCCATTAATAACATCACCATAAGGTATAGGCATCCCATATCTCAACTAGATGACATGCTTGATGAGCTTAGTGGTGCTATCATTTTCACAAAAATTGATTTGAGAAGTGGCTATCACCAAATCCGCATGAGAGAAGGAGATGAATGGAAAACAGCCTTCAAAACTAAGTTTGGGCTGTACGAATGGTTGGTGATGCCTTTTGGTTTGACCAATGCACCTAGCACCTTCATGAGATTGATGAATCATGTGCTTAGGACTTTCATTGGCAAGTTTGTTGTAGTTTACTTTGATGATATCTTGATTTACAGCAAGTCTCTTGATGAACATATTGAACATATAAAATGTGTGCTTGCTGTTTTGAGGAAGGAATGCTTGTATGCTAACCTTGCTAAGTACACCTTTTGCACCGACAAGGTTGTCTTTCTTGGCTTTGTTGTTTCAGCTCATGGCGTGGAGGTGGATGAGGAAAAGATCAAAGCAGTTCGAGAATGGCTGCCCCCACAAAATGTGAGCCAAGTACGAAGCTTCCTTGGACTTGCCGGTTTCTATCGTCGGTTTGTGAAAGATTTCAATTCCATTGCTGCCCCAATCAACGAGTTGACAAAGAAGGAAGTACCATACCACTAGGGTGAAGCACAAGAGAAGGCATTTGAAGAGTTGAAAAAGAAGTTGACAACAGCCCCACTCCTTGCACTTCCAGATTTTGGTAAGACCTTTGAAATTGAATATGATGCAAGTGGTTTAGGGATTGGTGGCATGCTCATGCAGGAAGGAAGGCCTATTGCATACTTCAGTGAAAAGCTAAGTGGTCCAACTCTAAATTACTCCGTTTATGATAAGGAACTATATGCTCTTGTGAGGAGTTTGGCGACTTGGCAACACTATCTTTTACCTAAAGAATTTGTGATCCATTCAGACCATGAATCTTTAAAACATCTTAAAGGTCAAATAAAACTGAACCAAAGACATGCTAAATGGAGTGAATTCATTGAGACTTTTCCTTATATTGTCAAGTACAAGAAAGGGAAGGATAACGTTGTTGCTGATACTTTATCTAGACGACATGCTTTACTATCACAACTTGATTCTAAAATTCTTGGACTGGAAAGTATTAAAAATTTGTATGCAACTGACACATATTTTGCTGAACCATTTTCTAAATGTTGTGATGGCAAAGGCTGGGAAAAATTCTATTTGCATGATGGGTTTTTGTTTCGTGCTAACAAACTTTGCATTTCAGATTGTTCTATTCGTCTCATGCTTTTGCAGGAAGCTCATGCCGGTGGACTTATGGGACACTTTGGTGTCAAGAAAACAGAGCAAGTCCTCGCTGATCACTTCTTTTGGCCTAAGATGAGGAGAGATGTGGAGAGGCATGTTCTTTGCTGCGAAACTTGCCACAAAGCTAAGTCACACTTGAACCCTCATGGTTTATACATTTCTCTACCTATTCCTAGTGTACCATGGGAAGATATCTCTATGGACTTTGTTCTTGGTTTACCTCGAACCAAGAGGGGGAGGGAAATTATGTGTCTACATGGAGTGCCACATACCATCGTGTCTGATCGTGACACCAAGTTTTTGAGCTACTTTTGGAAGACCTTGTGGGGTAAACTTGGAACGAGGCTGCTATTCTCCACAACGTGCCATTCTCAAACTGATAGGCAAACCGAAGTTGTGAATCGCACACTGTCAACATTGTTGCGAGCTGTCCTAAAGAAGAATCTGAAATTGTGGGAAGAAAGCTTGCCTCATGTGGAATTTGCATACAACAGGGCGGTACATTCGACCACAAAATTTTGTCCATTTGAGATTGTCTATGGTTTCAAACCTACTGCTCCCATCGATCTTTTGCCTTTGCCTATGCAAGAACGTGTGAACTTTGATGCAAGCAGGCGAGCTGAATTTGTCAAGAACCTTCATGATCGAGCTAGAGCAAACATTGAGAAGATGACCAAGATGTATGAGAAGCGTGCCAACAAGGGTCGCAAGAAGATGTTATTTGAACCAGGAGACTTGGTTTGGGTGCATTTACGCAAGGATCGCTTTCCTGAAGAACGCAAGAGCAAGTTGCAGCCCCGAGCCGATGGTCCATTCAAAGTGCTTCGCAAGATCAATGACAACGCATATGAAATTGATCTTCCAAGTACTTATGGTGTGAGTACAAGTTTCAATGTCGCCGATCTATCTCCATTCTTTGGATTAGAAGAGTCGAGGACGACTCCTTTTCAAGAGGGGGAGGATGATGTGGACATGCCACTGTTAACTACACCCACACAAGTGTATAAAGGACCGGTTACACGCAGCCGTGCAAAGTTACTCCAACAAGAGGTGCATGCTTTCCTCTCTGGGTTACATCCTAACATTGATGAGAACTATATACTACCTAAGTCATGTACTCTAATGGTACTCAGGTTTATACAAGAGACTACACTACCGGGTTACATGGAGGACGCAGAGGGTTATGCCATGGACACAAAGGTTGCTGCCCAAGTTGAGAAGGGATCCGCGCCAAGACCCAGTGTTAGACTGCAGAAGCCTCAACTTCTGGTGCAAAACCGTACTATCTCAGGCAGAGGCGTGGGTCATAATATACATGGTTGGAAACCTCATCAAGTCTAGTTTCCAACGCATCCAACGGCACGTCATTTGGACTTCTGAGCAAGGAGTAATGACCATTTTACTGAAGGCTGCGCAGAAGCCCAAAAGACGCACGGGAATTGAAGACCACCTCGTGAATGCTTCAACCAGTTGGCCTTCCACCTCCCAACATGGAGACTTCAGTTCATAGCTATCTAAGAGACTTATTCCTAGTACAAATATCACCTATATGCTACAAGAAAAGAACTTTTGATCATTTGAGAACCTGATATGGTATTGCAGCCGAGCTGCTGAGTGTCTTACACACCTTTGTTCTTGCGAGTTCTTCTTGGGCTTGTGAGAGATCTCTCTGAGGTCCGCTACTTCGTGCTCTACGGTTTCCAGTTAGGTTGCGCCGTTTTGTGTGGATTAGTCCCGGTTGTGGTTCTGCAATCGTTCGGAGACCAAGTCGAAGTCCTCAAGGTTTCGGTGTCTCTCTCCTCGTCGCTTGGTCGCATCCAACCTTGGCCAGGTATAAAGCTAGTTATTCGCTGTTTCTACAGCAAGTTATCCTTTGTTCTTAAGCCTACTATCGTGAAGATCGGGCCATCCCCTTGCCGATTCATATCGGTACTTATCATAACCCCTTTCATCTTTTTTGGGTCAATTCATGCAACACTTCATGTAAGATTACACAACCCTCTAGGATATATCTACCAGGAATAAAAGCAGTTTGAGTGGGAGAAATAATATTGGGAGCCACTTCAATAAGCCTATTAGTAATAACTTTAACTTTGGTAATAAGCTTAAAACACTCATTTAAGACACAGATTGGTATGAATTGTTTGATGTTAGAAACCTTGCTAACTTTTGGAATAAAAGAAATGATATCAAAATTTAATCTCTTAAGGTCCAGATCCCCCTTATGCAGTAAAATTAATATCTCAAATAAGTCATCTCTGATATGTGACCAAAATTCTTTGTAAAATTGGATTGGGAACCCATTAGGGTCAAGTGCAGTATTAAGTTTGGTCCTTTTAATCACATTATCTAATTCATTAATAGAAAAAGGTCTAATAAGAGAGTCACCATCAATAGTAGAGAGTCTAGAGTTATCATCCCAGAAGTCACATAAAAGATGAATAGAAGAAGGACTATCAGCTCTAAAAAGGCTTTTATAATAATCCACAATATGCTTGGTTAGATCTGCTTGCTCTTCTATAATCCTACCATTATCTTCTAAATTAAAAATAGTGCATTTTCTCTTTCTCCCATTAGCAATATTATGAAAATAGGAGGTATTTTTGTCCACTTCCAAAATCCATTGTTCTCGAGACCTCTTCATCCAAAAAAGCTCTTACATTTTATAGATATTTTCCAAAGAGTTTTCTAGGTCATATCTCTCTTTCTAGGCCTCTGAATTCAAACCAAAGTCATCAGCATAGGCATCAAAATCTTCTATTTTTTTAATCAACTCCTGCTTAGCATTTCTCTGCATGCTCTTCTATAATCCTACCATTATCTTCTAAATTAAAAATAGTGCATTTTCTCTTTCTCCCATTAGCAATATTATGAAAATAGGAGGTATTTTTGTCCACTTCCAAAATCCATTGTTCTCTAGACCTCTTCATCCAAAAAAGCTCTTCCATTTTATAGATATTTTCCAAAGAGTTTTCTAGGTCATATCTCTCTTTCCAGGCCTCTGAATTCAAACCAAAGTCATCAGCATAGGCATCAAAATCTTCTATTTTTTTAATCAACTCCTGCTTAGTATTTCTCTGCATAGCTCTATTATTAGTACACCCTCTTAGATATTTTCTAAGATTAGACAACTTTTTGTTTCAGAAGTCTAGGATATAACTCTCATCTCTAAGAGGGAATCTATCAATCACCATCTCTTTAAAACCATCAATAAGAAATCAAGCAGACTCAAATCTAAAAAAAGGACAACTCAAAATCTTATCATCACCCAAATCTAGTAGAAGGGAATTATGATCAGAACTTATCCTTAGCAGATATTTTAAAGTGCAAATAGGAAAATAATCCTCCCATAGCTGGTTAGAGAGAACTCTATCAAGCACCACCTGGGTGGGGCTTTCTTGTTTATTAGTCCAAGTAAACCTGCCTCCATTCCTATGGATTTCTCTTAGTTCACAGTCAACAATAAATTTATTAAACCTCTCCATACCTCTTTTTATCAATATTACCATTAGATTTCTCATATTCAAATTTGTACATATTAAAATCACCTCCAATCAAAAAAGGGTTAAAACTGTTAGAGATATAGAAGAACAACTCAGCTAAAAGGTCAGGTTTAAGAACACAGGACCATAAACATTGAAAATTTTCCAAGTAAAGCCATCTTTGATATTTTCCACCACCACATTTAAGGAATAGGCCCCAACATGAATCTCTTTCCTTCTCAAAGAATCACATCTAACACCAATAAGTATCCTCCCAAAAGCTCCCTAGGAGGCTTTCTAACACCAAACATAAGCAGAATTGTTTTGTAACCCTTGCAAATCTCTATCAGAAAAATTTTCTTTTTTAGTTTCTTGTAAACAGACAACATCAGCTCTATGTGTTTTTAAAAGCTCCTTTACTTGACCTCTTCTAGCTTCATTACCCAAACATCTTACATTCCAAAAAATATTTTTTATTTTTTCCTATTTCTATGTTGGGCTCCCTTCTTTTTAGGTTCATGTGAAACATGATTAGGGGAAGCCGCATTATCACTTTTAGGGACATTATTACCAGAATCATTCAGAGTCTCACAACTCTTTTTAAAATTAATTTCAGCAATTTTTGCCTGGGCTAATTCCTTAGCTTTAATAGTACTAATATTTAGATCAATCTCATCTTTATTATTTTCTAAAGAAAATTTTGAAGCAGAAGCAATCTATACTAAGGAATCATTATCTAAAGCCTGAAAAACAACAGAAGAATTTGAGCCAAGATTAGTACCTGGTAGCTCCAGGTTTTTCTTCTGTCTGAGTAGTTCAGCTCTCTTTTGGAATTGGGATATCCTGATTCCTCTGTCTATCACTCTTTCTTGTTGCCACAACTGGGCTTCTATCTCTTTTTCTTTCTTTCCTCCCCTTTTTACGAGACACCAACTTGAAATTAGCAATTTCCTCCAATTCCTCTTCTTCTATCATCCTTTCAATATCTAAGTCAGTTGGAATATCACATCTTTCAGCCTCACTAAGCTTGCCCTAGTCAATCTCCATCATGTCATCAAGCTCAGATAAACCTTGGGTGGCACTTAAAGGCAACTCTTTCTCTTGGGACATTTGGAAATTCTCAGAAACTTGAGGTTGCTCAGACCAGACTACTATAGCTCTTGAACCTTCAGATGTAGGGTTTTTAGTCTTGTTAGTGAGGTTCAACACAGCTAAAGTACTATCACCACCCTCATGCACAAACTCTTTCACTTGATCATTGGAGGGAACCATAGTGTTAGATTTATGTTTAGATTGGGAGAGGGAGCTGATTGGGAGCCCTTGCTACCAAGAAATATGTCAGTTAGTTTTTTAAACTCCTAATCATCATCTAGATCATCAAAGTTATCATCATCTTTGTAATCACCATCATCACCATCAAAATTCTCATCATTGTTCCCATCATCCTTGGGAGGAGGGGGAGGAGGAGCAGGTTTATCTTTCAGTTCATATCCTTTTGGTTCCCATTTAATATCATATCCCACTTTATTGATATAAAAATGGATAGTAAAGTGGAGGGCATAGGGATCAATACAAGCCAGTTTAACCCTAATGGGACCTTCCCCTTTCAAACTCTTTTCATCAATTTCCTCAAAAAGACACATCAGTTGGACAATTGCTTTCACATATACCTTAGATTTGGCAATATCAGGCACCCCAAAAAGCTTAACCCAGACAGAGAAAAGTTCATCAATGGAATCCTCAGTCATGTTGGATGGAACAACATTGGCCTTTATAGATCTCCACTTAAAATCAAAGATGGGGAACCTAATGAGATGCATTCTAACCTCTTCTTAGGAAATGTTATTAAAAACTCTTTATCATTAAGCTGTTTGGCCTTCCAGTCCCAATTTAGATCAGGAAAAAGACCACAAAGTTCAGCCACAACTCTATTGGCAGAAACACCCCCCTTATCCACAGTCAGAATCCCTCTCACAGGTTTAGTTGATTTCTCTTCTTCTTGACTATCAACTTGCAGGCTATAAAAACCTAATCCAGGGATCCCAAAACCACAGAGTTGGACAACTTTTTTGCCTGCCCCCATAGGACATTGAGCCAAAATATGGCCTGTCTGATGGCATGCGTAACAGAGAGGGGGATTAGAACAAGAAGCTTGATGATGGCCTCCCTGGCCACATCTGAAACATTTAAGGTTAGAACTACCACCACCACCTCTAATCATATGAACCCCTCCATTCTTTTTAGACCAATCAGCTCTCATAGAAGGATGATTTTCCCCAAAACCTATTTTCTGAGAAGGTTGGGTATATCGCTCCTGCCCCAGTCACCTCTAACGTTGTGCTGCAGAGGGGGAGGAGGGTTTGGAGAAGAGGACAATTAACTTGGTTAGAGGGGATCCTCCCTTGGTGATACCCCATAGATCCAGGCATCTACTTGTTCAACTCTGGTTGCCAGTTCCTCTCCACTTGACGAGCTGGATCCGGTTGCCAACTCTGCTGCGAATCACCCCCTTGGTGATGTTGGGTTTTGTAACGACCCGTTCTCTTTTTCCCGTTGGAATTCGTCTTCCCGAGTTCGAATTCCTCTCCTATCCCGTTCAGCTGTGCCCCAGTTTTTCTCTCCCTGGCCAGCCGACTACCTTTTCCCCTTGTGCCGAGTAGATTCCTACTCAGTTCCTGTGTCTTGCCTTTTTCCCTTGTGTCACTCGGCCACCTTTGCTGCCGAGTAACCTTGTGAAGTTGCCGACTACTTTGATAATCTCCCCGTTGTCTTATCATCTCACCCAGTTGCGCCCCTCTCGTTGGACGCCGACCACCGACGTGGAGAAGTAACCAGCTTTCACCTGCTCGCAGCATCGTTCGAACCAGTGGACAATACCCCGCTGCATCGCTTGGACCAGTGGTTAGTCAGCAGCTCTGTCAGTGAGGCTCCTCCAACCCGTCCTTGCTACGACCTTAGTGTCTTATCGCCGCTACAGTGTCTACCAACTCCACCGGCCACGCCCAGCTCCAAAGTCAATCCCTGTCTCAACGTCTCATCGCCTTTCTCCATCGCCCTGCGTCGACACGCCCTTGCCTCACGCGCCGGCTATAAGTGAGCACCAATGCTTATTCATTCCCTTGTTTTGCAACCCGGCCACCTCTGCTGATTCGTCATCTTCTTCCTTTCCTGCCTCGGAGCCGTTTCCTACTTCCCGAGCTCCCTCGCCGCTGTTTGCTGCTTCGCCCGAAGTTCCTAACCGGTGAGCCTTGTTGCCCGGTTCGCCAACTATCTCTGCCGACTGCTATCCTCCTGCAATCGACTCCCGCAGCGTTCTTTCCCTAAGTGTTTTATCTCTTTCCAGCTTATCAGTGGTTGTTTTTTCTGCTTGTCCAGAGCCTGAACCGGAGGACGATCCAGAAGCCGTCTTCGCCGAGGAAGATCCTTCTCTAGAACAAGACAAGCCCCTTTGACCATATTGTCTCCTATATATGCAAAATTATGTTGTTTGCAAAATATGCATGCTTAGTTTACACTGTAAATTGTTTGGCCTCGGTCTGCAAGTGCAACCGACGGACCTACCCAGTAGTCGCACTTATCTTGGTAGGACTTTAATGTATTTCTCCCTTGAAAGCCCCACAAATGGCACGTTGGCATCATATCCGTTGGGTGCGATTGCCGAGTAGAATGCTTAGCCCTGCATCGTTGTTTGCCGTTGGGAAATATGGGTTTTTACTCAATTGTTTGAAAACCCGGTACTCTGTGTATCGGCGTATTTGTGAAACAAGTAAAAGTTTGGGAAAACCTTGAGGTACAGGGTCAGTGCCTGTGTGACATGGCTATGTATTGTCGATAAGGACCGTTTCCTTTGGGAATTTCATCCGAGCATTTTACAGTGCGACCAAACGGGTAGTATGGGCTGCCCCTGGCCGAGTAAATTGTAGATTTAGGGAAGTCTGGTGCCGACTGGAGTGGACTCATCTGAGTTGTGGCTCGTGGGCCCTGGTGCTGATGGTGGTTGTAGCCGACCTGAAACATTGATCCTGTGTGGATCCTTCTGCTGGCATTAGATAACCCTAGACTGGCTTTGGAAATGGCCTTGTCACAAACTTTCGGTACAGGCCAGTACTCGGTGTAAGTTTTGTGTCGTTTGGGTAAAGCGTGCACCCTCTGCAGAGTTTTAGCTGAACTGTTCGAATAGCTATGTCCACGGATAAGGGCGATGTAAGGTGATTCCCATAGCGTAGATTTGTTTGCCAGTGGTTTGTGAAGCTGATTTATGGGAAGGGAATCGTGACCAGAGTTTGCCGAGTAAGCAAACGGAAGGCCTGTGTGGCCAGAAACGGGCCTGTGTGACCCGGGGTGTTGAAGCACCATAAACAAGTGTGTGAAAAGTAATCAGGAGATAAGTCTTCGGGTTGTAGCCAGAAGACGATAAAGAGCATGCTCCCGGGTTGTAGCCAGGGCGGCAAAAGTTTGAGCTAACTGGTTGTAGCCAGTGTAGCGGATATAACCGGTTGTAGCCTGAAAGTGCTAAAAGAGATAGCTGGGTTTGGTTGTAGCCGAGTCTTAGGGTCAATGGGTGGTTGTAGCCACTCGGGAAAACAGCAGACCGAATGGAGTGGTCGGAGCCACTCGGATGTTAATCTAATGTGAAAATGGAAGAATATGATTCATTAAGTGGCAAGTTGTTGAAAAGCAACTTGCGGAATGGATCGAGGTGTGAGCCTCTTTCCGACAACTAAAACTTGACACACTAGCATTTTGACAAGCAAAAATGCTTCTAAAAGTAGTTTTTCGCAAATGAAACTCTTAGCCCCTTTTGTCTAGCCGACATGGCACATTTTCCCGGCTTGCGGAGTACGACAGTACTCACCCTTGTTCATATATATGTTTAGTAGGTCTCAAAGAAGAAGAAGACGAAGACCCGACTGCCGTCGAGTTCTTCCAAGACCAAGCCGACTACAAGGACTTCTGAGGTTTCGAGCCTAGTTCCCAACCAAGCCTGTGGTATAGCTGTGTTCTTCTGCCGAGTGGTTTCTCCCTGCTTCCGCCCTGTCTGTGTTGTTCTCGCTAGTTTATCCTGTCGTTGCTTCTGTCTATCCGGGGTCTGTCCTGGATGGAAACCTTTGTATTATATATGTATGTACTCTGATATGTATATGTTGTACTCTGAGTTGTATCACCGATGACTATGTGCGTATCCGACTACTGATCCAGGGATCGAGTACTGTGTGCACATTGTGGGCCCTCCCGCGGGCGCCACAGGTTTGATGCAGGAGTTGCTTCCATAGCTCTTCCTCTTCTTCCTGGCCTCCTCTGCTGCTTACGCCTCTAGCATCTCCCATCTTCCACTTCAACCACGGCTCCTGTTTCTGGAACGGAGGCCGCAGATCCATGAGCGCCTCAACGTAGGACCGGTGGTCTCTCTTTCTCTTCGGGACTCTCCACACCCTCCTCGCTTTCGCTCCAAATCTCACGATGTCAGTAGAGGAAGCCGGAAACCCTAGATCAGGATCAAACACTCTCTCTCTCTTCGCACCCACAACCAGCTCCATGGAGAAACCTTAGTGGCGCTGGGAGAGGGGAATATATCTTCTAACCTGAATCCTTTATGGGCCATCGCGAGACTGCCATTAGAGGCCCAAGGAGGAAGCCCACTTCTGTTTATCTCAAAAACCACTCGCGGGACAGGAGGGCTGGTTGGGAGATTACTCACACGAGGGTTTGGGACTCGCCGTGGGCGCGTCACCGACGGCGTCCTGGTCGCCACCGTCGGCACGCGGGGTGTCGCCGTCGTCGTCGCTACTTCGTCACCTCCACTTCGTCGTGTCTCTTGCCAGTAATGGACTAGTTGTCGTTCCCACGACTGATTTTCGCTGAGAACTTTGTATAGCACAAGACGAGGCAAACCGGCCTCTGTTTATTTTTATCATTGATCTCATCAAACGGAATTGTTCCCAAGTAGTGCCTTAACAACAGATTATTTAATGTACAACATAGCTGCGAGCTTCTCGAATTGACCTTGAGTTCACAACAGCCTGAAGGCTTCAGCTGGAACAGCTCAGACCTCTGATGGTGGAGGATCCTGAATACCGCAGACCAAATTCGCGGGTACAGCTACATCAATCATCTTTGGATAGGCCAAGTTCAAGTCTGCAAGTGGACAGAGTAAACAATCCAGATCTTGTTTAGTATATAAAAAGGTAGAGGTAATGCTTGATCTAGTAAGTGCCTACGTGGGTAGAAGTATAATGAAAATGGGTATTAAATTGATCCTAGGAGAAAATTTACATATCCGTTGTTAAGACTCAGAAACTTACTGTCCATAATTGTCTTGAATGTTTCCTATGAATACAAGAAGTAAATTAATGTCAGAAAAAATACAACCTTTATTAGTTAGACGGGTGTGAAGAATTTGAGCCAAAGTAGCAAGTACCTTATCCTTGGTTAGTCGAGCATTATAGGCAAACTCCTCTTCAACAGTACTTACCTGAAAAATAAGACAAGTCAATTGCTTGGTGCCTGATTGGCGACGTTTAAGAAAGTGAGCACTTACTGTGAAACCTTTGTAGTCATGGGCAGGATAGAGCAGGGTATCCTTTGGCAATGTGAAAATCTGATAAGGATAGAAAAGTCAGCTACCTGCCCTTTATATTATGTATAATATGATGTAAGATATGAAGATAATGTGTCCTTAGTCTCAAAATATTATGTATGATTGCATAAAAAAGAATTGGTATGCTATTCTACAAGCTGATGTGTACTTAGTCTTTAAAAAAGATAATGTATACTTGCCTGTGAATGCACTGACTCATACAGCTCATCAGAACTTCCTCCCTGTAATACCACAAAACAAAACAAACTCTATGTTTAAGTAGAATTTCTTTAGAACATGAACTCTGAGCTTCCATATGTAACCAAACTTACGTTTGACTAACAGATTAACAGTATGATGGAGTATAGCAGACAGGATACATTCAGTCCCTAATAATTAGCCACGGTAACTTTAGATTTCAAACAGAACAATTCCTGGTCGCTAGGCCATGAAGAAGTGACAGTGGTAACAATTACCTGAAAGTCTGTCCTTCCACATGCACGTATAAGTAAGGCATCACCAGTAAACGCCATTCTTGGTGAAGGTTGATCATGGCCATCACCTGTTACATAAGTCACACAACCAGCAGTATGGCCAGGAGTAGCTCGCACCTAAAAAACAATTTTATAATTTATGATATCAGAATTTTCATCATATATCTCCCAATATTACATAACAGATTGATCGAAGATACATAATTTTGAATGCTGCTTCATCCAGCAGTTTGGTTGACAGTACACATTTTTTTATTCATACGTATGCTGCTATGAATATGACACAACCATTATAAATACCTAAAGCCAAACTTTCAGTAAAGTAAGAACAAAGAAAATTTCAAATCCACAAGCAATGATTGCACAGCTGAAAAATATGTAATATCATCCAAACACCATATTTCCATAAAGATTCAAATACTTCATTTTCTAGAAACCAACAGAAAATAATTTTAATTTTTTTATACAAGTCTAACCTACAACAGTGCACAGTTTCCAAGTTCTAACTTAGCTACGTGTACAACTGTTGATCATCTTATTAACAAACACCTCACAGTTAACATGATTAAGGGGAAAAATACATGTATGACTAGATCACATAAATTATGTCTCTGACCACCACAAACAGCCCATTCACATGACCACATACAGATAAAGGGCTTTCGTAATGTGTGAAGGCTGTATGGAGTTAAGATTCTAAGGGAGCTGCTGCAATTGCTATTTTTCATGAAATTCAGGGGGGGATAAAATTTTTGAATTGGAGTTCGGGTCTTCAGGATCAATGCTTTATTAAATGAAGTCAGCCAAAGAGCTCAAGAACTAGTTCCAATACTCTCTATAATTTATCTAAGTGTTTAATAAATGAAATAAGCAATACATAGCCAAATAGCTAATTAAAATGGGATTGTACCTCAAGGAAGAGGTTACCGAAGTATATTTTGTTCCCATGCTCAATAAAATGGTCTGCTTTTGCTTTGCTAGCTTTTGAAATCACGGACTTTACTCCAGGTACCTTAGTCTGCAAGTACATTCCATCAGATGACCATGTATTACCAAAGAGAACAAAGTGTCAAAACTATGAAAAGAAATATATCAAAAGCATCTGGAGAAGTTCAGAAGTTGGAACTACTTACCTTTATTAATCCTGTTCCAGTGACATGATCTGCATGCACATGAGTATTCATAGCATAGACTAGCTTCAAGCCCAATTCCTTGATAAGACTGAGATCTCTATCAACTGTTCTGTCCACAGGGTCAATCAACTGATAACATAAAACCAAGGTGGTTATGGAGCTGATCGACGAAATGGAAGCAACTATAGCCAAACATCAAATCTACAACAACAGCGTCAAAAAATTCTTCTGATCTAGTTAAGTGCTTATTGCACTAGTCTCTGTCACATATATAGAGAAAAGGTTATAAATTTGTTTTCATTTTGGTTTAATCAATACGATAATTAAGAAAACAGATAACCTAAAACAGATAGCAAAAACAGGGAGATTGGTTAAGTTTTCGATTAATCAAATAATGTAATGTCAAGTCCAAGATAACTTGAATCTATGTAACCCATCATAATGATATCAAGTAATTTGATTCTTTCATTTATAAATTCACCTCCTGAACTGGATAGTTATAATTACAGTCACCAATTGCAATTTGCAATATACTTACATACTATCTGACAGAAAAAGAGCAAGATGTTTTTTTTTTCACCACAGGTTAGTTGGGGATTCCACAATTCACAGGTAATCAATTATTCCAGTCTTATACCTATTTGGAGTATTTTTGTTTGCTATTAGGAGTATGTTTGTATCTACATTCTGCACTAGCTACTGAAAGAGCAATCCTGCCACTGTATCCATAAAAGAGGCTTCCTTTCTACCGAATTGACATCCAGAGCAACCAACAGCAACATACCCAGCCCAAGCTCAAGAACATGACTCACCACTGCGGGCTTCTCGGGATCCCCGACGTCGGCGAGGAGGTAGGTGTACGTGGAGCTCTCCTTCTCGAACAGCTGCCGGAAGAGCAGCCTCCTCCCTTCCGCACCGGAGCTGCTGCTGTACGCCGCCATTGCGAGCACCACCGGCAGCAGCCGGAGGCTCCGCGAGATCGGCCGAGCACGAGGAGCGCACGACGACGACGGCGCGGCGGCGGCGGCGGCGGCAGACAGGTGCGGGATCAGGCGGCGGCACGAGTTAAGCAGCGCCACCATTGGCCTTCCCGCCGCTATATAATAAGGCGGAGGCGCTGCCGCAAGCGAATGAGAGGAGCAAATCAAGACGCGGAAGCGACCGCGGGGGCTTGGGGGTTATCGGCGGTGGACCTCGCGGTGATTAGCACGCGCCGGAATAAACAAATGCGGAGAGGATCGGGTCGGCGAGGTCCACGAGGGGTTTCTCTCGCGGCGGCGGCGGGTGAGGAGGAGATAGCCAGATAGGGGTTGTGGCCACTTGCCAGTTTCCGCTATTGTATCAGCGGATACGCTAATCAAGCAGGCGTCTCAAGGGTCTAACCGTGCTCATAATCGATGTTCAGATACCAAATTTTCTTCAGAATATGTTCAGATACCATTTTTTTTTCAGAATCTGTTAAGGCACCAATATTACATGGGAGAATTTTGGAAGATCTCAGCACACGAAACAGCCATGGTTTATCTGATTTTCTGAATCTGAAGCTCTGCTGCTTATTATTCTGCAGTGTCAGTAAGCATATGACAAATCACAGATCAAGTTGTGAGGTTGAACTAATTGTACTAGTAACAACTACTAACGAGCAAGTGATGGGTGACCTCATGGATTACATAATGCGATAGGGACGAGTGAATAAAAAGTGGGAGTTCTGGAACTCCCAATATTTAAAGGCATAAACTGATGCAGCGATGCATAAAAATTTTGTTTCTTAGTACGCGCGTCAGGGACAAGTTGATCGCTTATCAGCCGCAGGCCGCATTGCGCTAGTCTGACGCGGACGTTCCGATTGATAGGGCAACAAGCCAACAAGAGGTTGGTGGATTGGCGTCGTTGTCAGGACAAGCTAGCCGAGTAATCACGCACTGCGCGCAGGTGGAGGACAGCAGCGGAAAGGTTCATGGATAGGAAGGGTGGTTGATCCGGCAATATACTGTGTGTTTGTGTACCTGACCATGTGCTGCACTTGCACGAATTTCGCATTCATGTCGACGTTGGTTGTTCAAATTTCACTCCCATTGCATAAGCTGTTGCACAGGTGTAAACTATTTTATGAGTTGCTAGGCTACGTTATACTTTCAGATTATAAAACGTTTTTTCTAAATCAAACTTAATACGTTTGACCAAATTTATAGAAAAACGTATTAATATTTTCAACATAAAATAAATATACTATAAATATATATTCAATTACAAATTTAATAAAACTAATTTAGTGTTGTCGATGTTGTTGAGTTTTTTTTATAAACTTGATCAACCTTCTTTGAGTTTAACTTATAAAAAATTCAAAACACCTTAAAATTTACGGAGTACTATTTTATGAAACAGGACTAATTATATTAAATAAAAAAAGATTACAAGTTTATAATCCTTTTCTATGCTCTTTTAGAAGACTCCAGTAAGAGTGAATTTGTCACCCCATAACTGCTTTTGCAGTTTTTATAAATTGGCCATAATATTTTCTGATACTATAGAATAGTTCGATATTTGATTCAAATAATTAAATACTATATATTCAAACAAGCAAGCAAACAAGTTATGCTACTATGTTTGATGAAAATATATTTGTCTATAATATATTATAATATAATTTCTTTTACCCATAGCAAACCATGTGCATTTTTCTATGTTACAATAAAGAGATACATAAAACCTACCGACACAAAATGAAGAGGCTTCATATTTTTGAATACCGCAAGAGATACTAGCGTAGCCTAGTGGCGGAACCAGGATTTTGCTAACGAGGGTGCGAAATTAAGTGATGTGATCAAACTTAACGGAGAGAACCATCCAACAAAACACTAAAATAACTCAATGATATAATTGATGCTAAAATTTAAATGAACCAAAATTGAAATTTTATTTAAATTTTATAACAAGAGTTACAAAATATGAGAATATTTTCACACGATGATTGATCATGCCTTTATTAACGGAAATTTTATCTAGCTAATTGACTCAGATCTAACAATTAAAATGTACAGGATGGAGATTAGCAATTAGCGGCCGGGTTATCTGAACTAACTCATCAGCTATATTTACACGCAATATATGTAGGAGATTAATGGCAAGATTACCTAGCTAATTAAATCAGCTATACACGATTGCTAGCAAGACTGCGGTAGAGTTTGTGCATTTGGCGGCCGTGTTGTGTATACTTACAGCTTTTGTAACAAACTTTTTGGGATGCAACCGCACCCCAATACATCCATGGTAGATCCGTGCTGACCAACTTCGACACAAGCAAAGGTATATGAATGAGTATTAACCAGTGTTCACCGTATTGTTTGAGGTGGGTTACCGTCCCTCACGGTATGACGGTTACCGTGGTAATAGTCCAAAACCGTACGAATTTCATCTTAGAAATTTAAATTCAAAATTTTCAAATCTCACGGTTACCGCGGTAAGGTCGCGACACGATAAGCCGCGGTAACCGCTGTATGTTGAAGCTAAAAAGAAAAAATTACAGAAAAATTTATAAAATATATTAAAAATTCTAAAAAATTGTAAAAAATTCAGAAAAAAATTTGTGGATATATCTAGAAAAACAATGTAATGTTGCATAATTTTTTTGCATAACCATTGCTATCCTTTTTACACTTAAATAAAGTAGAAATTATATCCCAACCCTTCTCTTATTTTTTAAATTTCGATGGAGCTCCAAAATATAAAGTAAACTTCGTTATTTTCATAAACTTTCTTCACTATAATGATCCATAATTTAAGTACTACATACTAGAATTTTTTGAATTTTTTATTTTTTTAAAAAATTGAATTTGGATAACAAACCAAACCGCCGGTAACCAATACCGTACCCCGGTGGTTTGGGCAGTAACCGCGTGGTTACCGGTGGTTTGGTCATCACTGGTATTAACTACCGTCTTCAATTTTATGGCAAATCTATAAGCCAACATCGTCAAACAAGTCAGCAACTCAAACACTAGAGATTGTGTTACCGATTGGATCATGGACAACCCGACAAACAACTTATCCTAGTTCTTCAAGGACCTCGTAAAAGCAATAGCCATCGACAAGAAGGTTGAACAAGTAAAAGATTCTAAACAAACCTAATTCCATAGACGTTATGATACACAAACCCTAACTTACATAATAGAATAATAGAATGAACTTCTATTAAAACTATAATACCCGAAACACTCACTAAAGCAGGACAAAATACGAGTCCTCTCCCTCCTCACCACCGGCAGGGATGCCAGGCAGAGGAGGAGGGGAGCCGAAGGGGCGATGGTATCGAGTTCTGTCGTGAATCTCGAGACGAAATGAGGCTAAGCGACTTGTTTCTGTTTATTTTGGCTGTATTACATATTTACATCCACTTGACAAAGTTCAAGTGCAACTAATACAGTTTATGACCGTTTTAGTTTGATATAGCACTATCAAAATATTGATAGGGTAGGGTTAATGAGTATAGCTTTGGTTTAGTGCCAAATTATGCCAATAACAGACAAATATATAGCAATGCCAAAATGTTGGTAACGACAAAATTATGATGCAGTGTTTGATTTGCTACCCTACCAAAATTTTGGTGGACATCTTGGTAGTAGATATCCAAACAACACGGTCCTTATTCCTTTTTGTCTGAAAAATATATAGGAGTACGAAGAACCTCTAAATTGAGAAAGAGTATGTGGAACACTTGCGAGTTGGAGGGTTGGCCTTACCGTGCGGTAACTGCGGTTACCGTCCAAACCACTGGGGTACGGTATCGGTTACCGAAGTTTGGTTTAATCAAATTTCATCCGAATTTAAATTTTTAAAAAAATTAAAAAAATTAAAAAAATTCTAGTAGGCAGTACTTAAATTATGGATTACTATGGTGAAGAAAGTTTATGAAGTTTACTTCATATTTTAAAGCTCTATCGAAATTAAAAAAAATAAGAGATGGGTTAGGATATAATTTCTACTTATTTAAGTATAAAAACAATAGCAAGGGTTATGTAAAAAAATTATGCAATATTACATTGTTTTTCTAGAGATATTCACAATTTTTTTCCTGAATTTTCTATAATTTTTTAGAATTTTTAATATGTTTTATAATTTTTTGTAATTTTTTTAGCTTTAATATACCGTGGTTATCGCGCGGTAACCACGATTTTACCGTGAGATTTAAAATTTTGAATTCAAATAGAGAGAAATTTTATGCAGTTTTAGACGGTAACTGTAATAACCACCATACCGTTGGTGAGGCGGTAACCCTTTTTAAAACGGTACGGTGAACACTAACGAGTTGACAAATTTGCAGCGTACTAAGGTTGTGCATCGCAAAACGTATTAAGAATGTGGTAGCATACTATACTAGCATGGCAAATTTGTTCGGTAATCTTCTGCTAAACTGACACGATAATGCCCAACCACACAGTACCGGAACAAGACGTGGCAAATGTTCAAATCGGCCCGGTTGGACTTGGATAGCATTGGGCTAACACACAAAAAGCCTTGTAGGCTTGTAGCCCACAACAAAAACTCGTCGATTGCGGGTTTACGGCTGCTACTCCCCTACTCCCTACGGCTGTCCACAGACGCGAACGAGAATCCTAGACGCAAATGCTCTGTTTCCTCAATGAACAATGGCCCGGTGACCGAGCAGGTCAGGCAGAACGCAAGAGAAATGGCCAAATATCCATCCTCTGGAACAGAGCAACGGCGTCGAATACCTGCATGCTCCACACTTCCACAGATCGACACGCATGGTTGCCAGATTTGACCCTCTTGGCCGCTGTTACAAGCAGGATTTGCACGCAGCCCCCTGCTATACGGCTCTGTCGACTGTGCGTCTGTGCCCACCACGTACTCTCCACCTATACATGCAAAGGCAACCACACGTACATACACCTGTAGATTCACCCGCTGCCTACGCCCACAGTTTCCAATTTCCATTGGACCCAAGGGAAAAGACAAGCTTTTCCTGGTTTCTGCTTTGTACTGCTACTACTGCCAGAGTAGAACCAAATCTGTTCTGCAAGCCCTAACGCAGACAGGATGAGTACATTATCTCTGTTACTGTAGACGGAGTAGCACTTAGCCACGCTGAGTTTACTGTGCCTTAGCAATTAAATTATTGTGGCGTTGTACATTTGTAGCCATGGCTCAGTCTCTCTCTCTCTCTCTCTCTCTCCACGGGAGGGCAGTGTCGTTTTGGTCAGATTCCGCCAAGTTAGGCAGCACATGCGCTCGCCTTCCACTGTTTGTCCATACACCTGCAAACAACGCCCTCCTTTCCGTCGCCTGTCTCGCGCTCTCGCCGCTTCCCCTCCGCCGCCCACGCCAGTGCGCAGCTAGCTAAACGCTACGGGATAAGCCAACCTTGCTCGCTTGCTCGCGCGCTTCTCCCTGCCTAGATTCCACTCGATTCTCTCTGCGCGATGGATTCCTCCAGAGGCGGCGTCCGCGACGGACGGCTCCTCCTCCAGCTCTGCTTCCTGCTCGCGGCCGCCGTGGCGCCGACTTGCCGCTCTCGGGAGGCGCAGCCGCTGCCGGCAGAGCAGGTGCCGGCGGCGGCAGGAGGAAGGGGTGGTGCGGCTGCCGGCGGAAGGCGCGCGGCGGTGCGGCACGAGCTGTCGCTGGACTTCTACGCCAAGACATGCCCCGCGGTCGACCAGATCGTCGGCAACGTCACCGCCCCGCTGTTCCGCGACAACCCCGCCGCCGGCCCCGCCGTGCTCCGCCTCTTCTACCACGACTGCTTCGTCGAAGTACGTGTGCAGAGCTAGCCACAACACATGCATGCATATACAGACACGCACCATTGTGCAATTCTCTCGTGCAAATGGCGTCCACGCCATCGGAGCTGCACCAAACACACCTTGAATTACACTGTTCATTTCCGGCACGTACATTTTCTTGGCATGTATTGGTGTCCGATTCTGATCAACTGTAACACCGGTAATGTGTTCGTGTTCAGGGCTGCGATGCGTCCATACTGATCGCGCCGACGGCCAGCAACGCCGGCGGGGCGCCGAGGGTGGAGAGGGACATGGAGGAGAACAGGAACCTGCCGCAGGAGGCGTTCGACACGGTGGAGATGGCCAAGGCCGCCGTGGAGAAGTCGTGCCCCGGCGTCGTCACCTGCGCCGACGTCCTCGCCCTCGCCGCCCGGGACTTCGTCCACCTGGTACGCACGCACGCATGCTTCACGCTTGTCCAATTCTGTCCATAGGGTCAAAAAAACCAAAAGGCTCGTTACTTCACGGGAAAATCAGTGCATTTAGCGGCGACTCTGAAGTCTGAAATCTGAACTGAACAACCAAAGAGCAAACTGTGCAAGTACAGTCCTATGCAACCGAAAGTGCCAATAAACTGAAACGTACGGTACATTTCAGTGAGAAAAAAAATTACTCGTAATGCAAGTTACTACTCATTTTGTCTTAACATATAACAACTTTTATGTATAAACCTAGACCTAAAACTACTATATCAATATCCATGTTCATGTCTAAAAGTTTATCTTTTAGGATGGGGAGTACTTATTAGTATGTAGCGTTACAACAAACTGAAATGTACAACTTATACAGTAGGTTTCAACGAGAAAAGAAGAGAGAGAGAGAAAAAAAATACAGCTAGTACTGTAGGCTACCAGTGCGTGCAATGCAACTCCCAACTGTTAGTTGGTGTACAAGTTAGGACCATATAGGCGAGTCCGGGGAAAAGAACTCTGCTTTGCTTTCGCATGTGGATAAAGGCGCACCCGCCATTCCGCCGATGGGCGGCATGTGAACTGCGAAACCGAAGCCAACGTCGTCGTCAGGAACAGGGCTCCTGCCTCCTGCGCATGCTGATCAGTTAATTAACAAACTATCTTATAGCTTAACCAACTCATGCATGCATGCAGCTATATAATCATGGTTTTTCTGGACAGCACGTACGGGAAGCCGGTAAAATTAATCAAAGGTGCTCAGCTTTTTCGTTGCGCCGAATCGATCATAAACGGTAGCAACAGTGCGGCCGGTGATATATTGCTAGCTAGTTGATGCACTGGGGCTAAAGCTAGCTTAATTTGTGGCCGTGCATCTGTAAATGGCAGGCCTTGGTTTCGTTAGCACCTTGCCTCTGAGATAACCAATTCTTAATGCAGGCCCACTGACATAGTGACACTGCTAGCTAACAGGCGATCGAGTACGTAGTTTGTTTTCGTGGCTCGTTGTCTGACCGAAGTGTTTGCAGACAGAGTCGCTACCTCAACGGGTAATTAGGTGCTGGGGATTCGATACTCTCTTGGATCTTAGTAATGGTCACACGAAGACAAGACACCGGATGGTTAAGTTAGTCAGGATCGTGTCAAGAGGAGCAGCGGATTCGGTGGTTCGGGCACATGGATATGGTTAGCGTCATGGCGTGTGTGCCCGACGTCTGTCACGGCCGTCGCTGCACTGTACCCTGTGTCTCTCTGTAGTTAAGCTAGCTAGCTAGCCAACTAACAAGTTGTATTTGGTTTGTCCATTTGCTGGCCTGTGAAGCTTACCACTGAGCAAGTCAAGTGTCGTGTTCTTCTCCTCCGCTTTTTCCTCTCTTATTTTGATCTCCCCACTGATGCTTGTGGGCAATAGTCAAGCCTGCCTGCCTGGCGCCTGCTTTGTTGTGTAGCACGGTCTCTCTTCTTTGCAGTGTGGTTGTGCATCTTTCTGGACCATTTACGCCTAGGTAGGGTTCACAAACTCACGAAAGCCTAAATCAGAAAAAAGCCTAAATCAGAAAAACGAGGTCTTTAGCAAGTAGTAGCCTTTTGTTCAGAGTAGTATATCTGGATATTTCTAGGGGAGTGATGAGAATTGAGAAGCATGGAACGAAAGTAGCTTGCGTTCAACCCCAACATGTCTTTTCATACGAATATAGCATTCCTAGGATCTTTTGTTTTTCTTTTTTACTAGTGGATTTTTCCGTGTAATTTTGTAATAAAAATACAATTGGATTTGATATACGAGTATTATATTCTATTTCTAAATATGCAATTTATGATTTCTATACAAAACTAAAAATAGAAATGGATTTCACATATAACTCTTGCTTTCTTTTGTGTTTCTATGCATTCTTAGCACCTATATTAGATTTCTGGTTTAGTGGCAAAAACTTGATAGAGAAACCTCAGTCTCAAAAATAAAAATATTTATATTTGAAACATAGAGCCAACCAATTACAATGTCACAACGCTATTTCCTAGGAATAAAAAAGGGCCTGTTTGTCTTGCTACCATGTCAAAAAATTGGTAATACCAAATCATAGGTAAGTTTTTGCAATGTCAATATTTTAGCAACATATGTGTTTCATAATTGATACCAAATCAAACATTACTATGTACTGCTAATATTTTAGCAGGACCAAACATGCCCAACATTTCTTTTTAGAGGCCTGGGGATGAAAAACACACAAACAAAACGAAATTAACAAAAGCCCACAAAACTGGGCATTCAGCCTGTCAAACCAGAAAAGAAAAGCCTATTCGTGCTCGGTCAGTCGTACCAAATTATTTCGATACTACGGCCCCATAGCCCAAAGCTTGTCCATGACTGATGACTCCATTATCCACTTGCTCCTATTACTGAAGAGTAAAATTTCACCTCTTTTAAGAGCAAAACTAGAGTTAAATTAGGAGTAAAACATGGTAATTCTTTCTTTCTGCGCAGGCAGGTGGGCCCTACTACACGGTGAAGAAGGGTCGGAAGGACAGCAAGGTGTCCCTGGCGGGCAAGGTGCGCGGCAGCCTCCCGCGCGCCAACTCCACCGTGGACGAGCTCCTCCGCGTGTTCGCCTCCAAGGGCCTTGGCGTGGGCGACCTGGTGGCTCTCTCCGGGGCGCACACCGTCGGGTTCGCGCACTGCGCCCACTTCGTCGGCCGCCTCTACGACTTCCGCGGGACGCGGCAGCCGGACCCGGTGATGGACGCGCGGCTGGTGAAGGCGCTGCGCATGTCGTGCCCCTACACCGGCGGCAGCGCCCGCGTGGTGGTGCCGTTCGACGTGAGCACGCCGTTCCAGTTCGACCACGCCTACTACGCCAACCTGCAGGCGAGGCTGGGCCTCCTCGCCTCCGACCAGGCGCTGTTCCTGGACGCCCGCACCAGGCCGCTCGTGCAGGAGCTCGCCGCCGACAAGGACCGGTTCTTCCAGGCGTTCGCCGCCAGCATGGACAGGATGGGCTCCGTCCGGGTTAAGAAGGGCAGGAAGGCAGAGGTCAGGAGAGTCTGCAGCCAGCACCTGTCCTGAACTGGCCCAGCTCAGACGGTCACAGGGCCGTCCCGGTAACACGTGGCGTTGCAGGAGAGGATTGCTCTGTCATGGTTGCCGTACGTGAGGAGCATGTGAATTCAGAGCTTACAGGAGTTAACTCTGCTTTGCTGTAAATGCCACATTTCGGAGAGTATTAGTTCCCTTTTTTTCTTCTTTGGTTGCTTGTGCTACAGTGTCACTGTGTGCAGGGAATGTTTTCAAGGTCGCTCTCTTTCGCGGTGTGTGAGGCTTCTGTTTGTTGGATTGGATTGGATTGGAATGAAATGGATTTAAGAAGAGTGAATATGCAGCCTATTTCAGTACTAGTAGTATTAAGGTCCTGTTCGGCACTCCACCAGCCCCAGCAGCTTATTCCTCGTTTCCCATGCGCACGCTTCCTAAAACGATCAACGGTGTGTTTTTTGCAAAAATTTTCTATATAAAAGTAGCTTAAAAAAGCAAATAGATCCATTTTTCAACTTTTTAATAGTAAATACTTAATTAATCACGCGCTAATAACGTTTCTCGTTTTACGTGCGACTTATTTAAGCCACCCAATAAGCACTTAAGAACACACCCTAAGTTTGTCGGAGGGTAGCTCAATTTTGTCTCTCGTCGATATACATGTTTGGATCAAGTATGTCGTCCCAAGGACGAGTTGGATGTCACATCAACATGCCAACACAGCATCTATTTAGGATGCGTTTGGTTCGATGAGTTTGATGGGTTGCAATAGGTTTATCTCATTTTTTTTTATGTGTTTGTTTTGTGGACTAGGTGGAATGGGTTGGATCCTATAGAAAATATTCGTGTGATATTCGGGACGGATCGATCCGACCAAAACGGCTGGACCGCGCCGACCCATCTCGCGGGCGACGGGACGACGGCGCAGGACCGGCCGCGTCCATCGTAGCATCATCTTTCCATCCAAATAGGTGGTAGGATCACTTAATTTCCTTCTATTCCTCCAACCAAACAAAAAACAAGGTTCATTCCATCCCTTCAACTAAACCAAAAACTGGGACCAACCCATCCCAAAAAACAGGAATGGATTTAACCCATCCCACTTTATTCTCAAACCAAACACATCCTTAATTTGCTCCACACCCTTCCCAGCTGATTCACCATGTACTACCAAACATGATAAAGTCATCGAAGGGATAGATTAAAGATGAGAAAAGAACGAAGAGAAAGAAGATTACATAAAATTAAATGAGCTATTAGTATATGATTAATTGAGTATTAATTATTTTAAACTTAAAAAAGTTTAATATGATTTTTTAAAATAATTTTTATATAAAATTTTTTAAAAAGACATACCGTTTAGCAGTTTGCGAAGCGTGCTGAGGAAAAGAGAGAAAATGCATACAACCGAAATGAACCTATATACTACTGTAGCAACAATACACGGAGTAATGATCATGGGAGTACGGAAGTCCTCCAAGCCAACGTAGCCGAAGGGAGGTATACTGACGAGAGGCAAAAGAGAGCTACTCCCTCCGTTCTAATATAAATTAATTTATAGAGTTTAAACTTTGTCTAAAATAAACCAAAATTTATTTTCTTACTCTCTCTGTACACGAGCTGCGTGTCTCATCATGTTTGCTCGTCATATTTATAAACTTTTTTCTCCAAAACACGGCACATATGTAGACGCTTATACACAGGTGTTTATACTTATTGATACGTTTTCTTACATGGCAACTAAAAGTGATGGTATCTGCAACTAATAATGCCCAAAGCATTTATTTGGTCTAAAATGATGCGCACAAGCTGCCTTATTGTCACAGCCCGATTTTTTAAAATTAAATAATTAATTACTAATTGATTTTTTAGAATTTATATTAAATTATAAAGCAAATTAATTAAGTAAAGTAAAATGGGAAATAAAAATTTCTTTAATAAATCATGATTGAAATTATTTTTAATAAATTATTTGTGTGTAATTACACTCTTTGAAATTTTCTCGAATTTTTCGGAGCTCCAGAATTAATTTTAATATTACAAAGATCAGTTCAGCAATTATTTAAATAAATTCTTTTCCCCAATCTCGGTTCGTTCTTTGCCAAGACCCCTTTCATCTTATCTGTTTTGCGACTCGGGTTGTCGTCCCGAATTCCTAATTCTCTGAAAGTCTGACTCCGGAAAAAATCTCCTAAAGTTCCAACTCTGAAGACAGTCGAATATATCTTCAATTCTTTATTAAAATCCACATCTTTTTTTTCAATTCCAAGATGTCCTTGGTCTCCATAAAAATCTAAGTCCTTTTAAATAAGTCTGAATCCTCAGATACTAGAGCATATCTAATTTTCGATTCCACAAAATAAATCCGAGTTCTTGAATCCCAAAAAAACAATATCCAAAGTGCTTCAAATATTTCCCAAAATTCCGAATAATTCTACAATTTTCGATTCAGAAATACTCCTAAAATTCTTAAATTCTAATTTTCCAAATTTTGAAATTTTTCCCAAAAACCCCTTTTCTCTCCTTTTTCTTCTTTTTTCTTTCCATTTTTCCTTTTCCCCTTCTTTCTTTTTCTTTTCCTTTCTTCTTGCCTCCCTCTCCTTCCTTCTTCTGGGGCTCTCTCCTGGCCGGCTCCTGGCCCAGGGCGCCTGCCTCCCTTGGCTACGCCTCCCAGCCGCTCCACCGCCGCCGCTCCCCGCTCGGCCTGTGCCGTCGCCGCCCTACACGCCCGTCTTCGGCCTGGCCCGCTGTCCGTCGCCAGCCCAGCCACCGCCGCGTGCTCGTAAAAAATAAAACCGTCGCCGCCATCTCCGGGCCCCCCTCCTATAAATACCACAGCGCGCCCGCCAAGCTCGGAAGCACCTCCTAGCCGCCGCCGCTCCTGTGCCCTAAAAACCGCGCTGCCGTGCCCCTCTAGCGCCGCCACCGCGCCTTGCATCCGCCGCCGCCGCTCCCTTCTGCCCGTAGCCGCCATCGCCTGAGCCGTAGCTGCAGCGCGAGGCCCTGCGCCGGCGCCGCGGACGACGGCCGTCATCTGCGCCTCCTTCGCAAGCCGTCGGTGAGCTCCTGTGCCCGCCGCCTTCTTCCTCTCCCCTGCCCGGCGCCTCAGTCCTCCGCTCGGTTCACCGTCATTGCCGCCGCCCACCTCCGAACCCTGCCGCGCGACCCTCTGCTGCTTTCCCTCCTCGGCCGCACCCTTAACCCCGAAAGCCGAACCGCCACCCTGCAAGTCGATTTGAGCCGGCCGCCACGCAAGAGTTCTGCTTGCAGCGACAACACCTCTGCCGCGGTGGCCGTCGCGCTGGAGACGCCACCGACGTTGGCGTCTGCGCCTCGTCCGTCGCCGGTGAGCATCTTCGCGCTCCGTCATCACCGCGGCGCGACGACGCTCTACCCGCCGACGCCCTGGTCCTGCCTCGTCCTCCCTGGCTGTACGACTGGCGCGCCAGCGTGCGCCATGGACGTGGAGGCGAGCCCATCGCATGGGCCGTCGACAGGTGCGTCCCGCATGCGCTTCCCTATCTTGTGGCTGTCCGGTGGCCTGTGAATGTACTTGACCGATCTCTACCATCGGATCAACCGACCCATCCGAGCCGTCAATCTCCATCAAGACACCGAAGGGAAATGATCAATCGGCCGATCTTTGAGATTAAATTTAGCCCTCGGATTTCCCATAACTCGTGGAACCCTACACACGTCAGGCCTATGTGCCTTATCATCAGCAGATCATATCCAGCTACAATAATCTCAACCCTTCCTGCCACGTGGTATTTTAGTCACCGTGGGCCACCTAAACCATCCATCTTTTCTCTGCTCATAGACCTAAGCCGATGTAAACCTACCTATGATAGTGGGTCTCATCACTGTGTACAGTCAAAAATAATTTATTTTTAATTTCAAAATCTAGAGAATATTTCAGGGAATATTCTTTTCCTTTTCTTTTGGATTTTCTCTAAATCCAATCTTCCGGAGGCCGTATCTTTTCCGTTTGAACTCCAATTCGACCCGTTCTTTTTCGTAAATTCATCTAAGAATCAAAAAATGATTACTTGTTTATGTATTTTTTTTTACTGTTTAATTTGGAGTTTCTTAGGGTTTTCCCCTGTTTTAAACGTGTAGTCAGTTGTTTCGGCCGATTCGGAGGGAAGCGAAGTCTGCGGAAGAGTTCAGAAGATTTACGGAAAACCTTTTGATTGCAAGGCAAGTCATACGACAATCTCCTTGAGCATGTTGGTCCCATTTGTGAAAATTATTTTATTTTAAAGTTATTACATAAAATGTTTTGGAATGACTTTATTACGGGGAATTATTTAATAACCAATATTTCTTGATATTTATGGCCATTTTGTTATTGTTATCTATACCTTGATACCTTGGGTGAATAATACTGACTAGCTAGATGACTATTTAATAGTCTAGCTGGATTATTTAGGATCTGCTTAGCACTGCATAGAAGCTTTAGCGTCATTTTATATAAGGAAACAATTCAATTATCAATGATCCTTTAATGTTAAATAGCTATATTTTCATGACAGTGAGTCATGGCTAGTTAATTAATTGTTCCAACTAAAACTTGACCGATGGTGGGTTGTGAGCACTAGGGATTATGATGTTGCTAGTTGTGTTCATGATATGTAAGGACCGGTTCGCGGACTACTTGTTGCGAAGCATTTACCGTACTAACCACAAGCCAGAATAGGCAACGGCTGGACTGTAGTGTAGCAAGTTCAACAGGAGACACCATGGTGTGTTGTGGCTATGTCAATAAATCTACCATGGCTATGCTAATAAGTCCATGTTTCGGGCGTTGAGCGGTCTCCCTGTCGAGGAACCTGATCAACCCTACTGGAGACTGGTGGTTCAGCTGGTGACCATTCTGTTGAGCGAGTTGCATAAAAGGTCTTGTCACGGTTTTCCCCTTTGCAGTACCATGGTGTTATTTTGGGGCATGGTGATATGTGCGGAATCGTATCTTGTGGGTAAATTGGTACACCTCTGGTCAGAGTAAAACTATTTGGATAGTCGTGCCCACGGTTAAGGGCGGGCTTAGCAATGCTTTCTGTGATTAGTCCCACACTATTCAATAATGGTGATAATCGATGGAATCTTGATAGCTCCAGTTTGGCGGGAATATGGTTTGGTCCTGAACTGCGTTGGAGCGTTGTTCAGAGATTGGTTCAAATTTTCAATGATTTTAAATACAAATGTTTTCAATGTTGTTTACGCAAATAAGCCATTCTATACGTTTCCTTTGGAATTCCTGTTGCATTATTTTGCATTTCGTGTGTGGCTTGTTGAGTACGGTAGGTGGTACTCAGTCTTGCTATATTACAATCATCAGAGTGAAGCTTTCCGAGGAGGAGAAATTTGGTGTTTGGCTTATACCCTAGTTGAGCTGCCTGTGGTTTGGAGCTGAAGCTATGCTAGCTGCCGTTCCGCTGCCGATTTCTTTGGTGTGAGGACTAAGTTCCTCCATTGTAAGTATTTATCATTATTACATTTTGATTATGTTATTCAAATTGTCGATTTGTGTACTTCGGCTGATTCCTAGACGAGGGTTTAATGCATAAATTAGCTTTAGAAATTCTGATGAATTTCTGGGTGTGACACTTGTCATGTCTGATCCTCATATTTGCAAACTTTTTTTTTCAAAACACGGCACAAATTTAGATGCTCATATGGTACACATGTGTACACTTACTTCTATGAACACACATATGCACCTTGGTCCTATGAGCACATTAATAGACTAGTCAGACATATCTTGAAATTAACAAAATTATTGTAGGTATATCTCTAACGCTGTCGGCGAAACGGGACTGGGGGCCCCACATACCCCGGGGACGCGTGGATCTTCGGCCACATCAGCTCCTCCGGGGCCCATATTCTGCACCGGTGACGGCCGGCTATGGCCGTTTTCCCGCTAAGTACCTGGGGCCCGAGCACTGCCCGGGCCCGGGTGCACCTTCCCCAGGGGCGTCGCGACGACCGCCTGCATCTGCCTCAGGCCCCGTGGCCCGGGGACATTCTGGGCCTCGCCCCCCGTTCCCGGGAGCCACAGGCTCGGTCCCGGGAGCGTTCCCGGGGCACATGCTGGGATATTCCCGGGGCCCGGATCTCGCCCCCGGTCCCAGGAGCCACAGGCTCGGTCCCGGGGCGCGTTTCTAGGGCACATTGCTGGGATATTCCCGGGGCCCGGGTCTCGCCCCCCGGTCCTGGGACCCACAGTTTCAGCCCCGGGTCGCGTCCCCGGGGCACATTACGGCGACTTCATTACCGGGTCTTCTCGGGCCCGGGCCTCGCCCCCCGGTCCTGGGACCCACCTCCTCGGCCCCGGGTCGCGTCCCAGGGGCACATTGCTGGGACTTCCCGGCCCCAGGCCTCGCCCCCCGGTCCCGGGGCCCACAGCTTCGGTCCCCGAGGAACTCGGCGCCTTGTGCGCGTGGAGGGCTCGATGAGCTCTCTGCCCCGGGCCCGAGCCTGACTCGAGTGGATCGACTGTTCCAACCACCCGCATTAATTGCGAGGCGACGGGGCGCGTCGCCCCTGTCGCCCGCTCTGCCACGCGTGACGGCTCGTGACGGCCCCCCGCGGGTCGGCTCCCTGTGCAGTTAGAGAACTTTTGACTAAGAGGGCTTCAGTTTTCCACACTCTGGCAGCGGTGGCGTGCACTGTCACATCTTCACGACCTAGCCGCCCGCAGCAGCTGAGCAACGTGACGACTAGACGTGCCGAACCAACTCCGGCGTGGCTCAGCAGGCGGACATGTGCGACAAGACATATCGTACCTAGAAAAGCTTTCTCCTCACATGTGAGCTAGGCACTGTGGACTCCCCTTGGACTATGAAAGGAGGATCTATGCCAACGGGAAGCTCTCTCTCGGGCCCTCTCTCTCTCTCTTTTCCCAAAGGGAGGCTTCTGGAGGTGTTGAGTTTCTAGAGAGACTTAGTCCCTAGGCGAGGGCTAGCTCTTGAGCACCCCTCAAGAACTCCTTGTAAGGGCAAACCACATTTATCTCCCACATAGCAAACACACACAGGAGTAGGGTATTACGCCTTCACGTGGCCCGAACCTGTCTACTTCTCCTGCCTCCCTTGTGTGCCATCGTCCCGACGCCGCAGTCGTCCTGTGAACAACTCCCCTGGCCAAACCTCAAAGGGGGGGGGTCCCCAGACTCCCCGCGGTTGAAGTTCCCTTCCCCGACAAACGCTACCATTAAAAGAATAATTAGCCATAAATGCAAGCATCTGTGCTGAGTAGGAGACTCGAACACAGGTAGATAGGGTTCACTACCAGAAAACTAACTAACTGAACTATGTTTTGTTAAAGAAAAAAAACATCAATTTCAGCAGTGAAACCAAAAATCTGCACCAATCAACCGGTAACCAGATTGCTTAGCCATTGACAAATTTTGCTATACCCTGCTTGGGCTTGCAATTTTATGGGCAGGACCCTCAATCTATCACGTTCTTTGAAGACAAGTCATGTTGTTGGCTGTTCTCCATTTCCCATCTCTAAATTGGAAAATAGATTCTAAACACTCGAGTGGTCTCTTCGATTATAATCTTATCAGATGAGCAAACAACCTGAGCAGAGAGTTCGGAGAAACCCTAGCCGTCACCGACCTTCTTGCCGCCACCAGAGTTGTCCGCCGATGCGCGACGACAAGGACAGTGGCAGGGGAGCGTTTCCTGTGGGACCACAATGCTACTAGGAGCTCGCGGGCTACAGCAAGGATGTGTGGTGGCGGATTTGCCGCGTCAACTAGGAGGCCACGGCGGTTCGTTGGGCCACAACAATGACGGCGTGACGGCTCGTAGGGGCCGAAGCGACGATAGTGTGGAGGCCCGAGGTAGTGACGACGCCGACGCCGCCGAGAGCTCGTGGGCTACAGTGAGGGTGGCGGCTGATCTGGCATGAGGGAAAGGCCGCGGTGGCTTTGACCATGACGTTGATGGCGGGGATGGGATGACCTGATCGGCGCACTATGGAATCGCCGGCCGCCCTGACCTACAAAGTTGCTGACCGCTTGGCGACTTGGATCTAGCACCCCGTTGAGCTAGATATAGCCGGTGGGCGGTGGGATGGGCTGTGGTGGACAGCGGTCGCTGGTAGCCTGCTATGCTTCCTGCGTGGGGAGCTCCCCGGCGACGGTGGCAGCGGCGGCGTTGATGTGGTGTTTCAACTTAGCTTCGTGTACAGGTTGGTTTTGGGTGTTAGTGGCAGAAAATCGCTAGTGAAAGCCTTGCCATGCTATTGGCCGGCTTCGATGATGGTGACGCCTTTAGGCGCCATTCCCCTCCTTGGAGGCGTCATTATGGTGATTTTTCTCCTCTCTGCTGATTTCCAGGTGAAAACCTTGCTCCAGCTTTTGGATGAGCGGCGGCGGCAAACCACGTCGCATCCTTCATAGGGGCATCACTTTGGAGAACCTTCTTTGTGCAGCAGAAGCCGTTGGTGGAATCCTGCATTTGCTTGTGGCTGTTGATGGTCGCCATTGGTTGTTCCTCCCATTCTGCGGCTTATTTGGGCGAGCGGTTGTTATTTTGTAATTTCGTTACTCTCCAACGATACTTTCCGATTCGGTTTGATGCTGCCAGGGATGATGTTAGCGAGTTTTGATCAGGTACTGATTTCGGAGAGTTTGTTTTTAGGTTTGATAAGGACAAGGATTACATGTAACATACAGGTTTTCTGCCAACTATGGATGGAGTTGCCTCTGTCTTTGTCATGGTGTTCCAATTAGTTGTCTTGTTGTCCATCAGACTGCGATCTGTAATATGTGGTCGTTTGATCTACGCGCTCTGTAATAATTGGTTATAGCTTATTTGAAGTAAAGACAAGAATGAATTCCATTATCTAAAAAAAGAGAGTGGATGTCTACTCGTTTATTACTTGTCATCTAAATCTTATAAAAAATTTTAAAAAAATTAACAAAATAGATTAATATTGATATATTAATCCACAAAAGTATAAGTTTAAATTCAACCTCTACAAGTTATAAAAAAACTCTAACTAGTATGGGTATATATATTCATAGTAATATTTGTTTTTTAATGCAACTCATATTTGAACTTTCACGTGTATAGAGTAATATATCACATATTAATCTATCTTGTTAATTTGTTTTAAAGTTTTTGCAACTATTTGGATGACTCAAGTAATTAAAAGAGTTTTCCCTGTGAACTACCAGTTCCGGTATTCCCATGCTTAAGATACGGAAATTGTTACAATATGTGTACACGGGCCAAAGCACCACCGTTGGCTACTGAAGATTATTTATGGTGCTGAAAATAAACTACTCCTCTTGTCCCGAAATATAGCTCACATTCAAAATTTGTTTCAATATATAACTATCTTTTCACCTATTTCCTTGTGTGAATCAATCATAACAATTTCTCATTTAAATTTTTTTCGACTTCCATTTCTCATTTAAATTTTCTATATATTTTTTATCTCAACCAATCATATTTATCTTTATTTTATTTTATCTTTCTTGTTAATATCTGTGTTTTACTCTAAAAATTTTTATATTTTGAAACATAGGTGAGTAGGTAGCAATCAGGACAAATTAGAACGTCTGAACACAAATTCTTCATCCATTTCAAGTTAAGATTTGTGAGAATTCAGTAACTCCTTTGTTCAGGAAGGTTTAGCGCAAATATCTACGGCCATTATAGAAAAAAAAAACAGTTGAGGAAGAGGCTATCGCATCCTTGAGTAAGGATGAAAGATACAGGCATTTGGACCAGACCATACCAAACCAAACCAAATAAATTAAACTCTACCCAGCATCATCACGAGAGAATTCAGTCGCTGCGTGCCTACCATGCAATCTCTGTCGGTAGATGTCCCGAAATCCCCACGACACGGCCGTAAAGCAACGTCCGTATACAGTAGCCGTGACGGTCGAATGATCGATCATGGAGCTAGCTAGGAGCAGTAGTATTAGCCACCGTTCAGGCTTATAAACCGAGCTTACATGCTGCATCTAAAACAATATAGATTATTAGCATATAATTAATTAAGTATTAATTATTATAAACTTAAAAATAGATATATTTAAATTTTTAAATAAATTTCTACATATAAAGATTTTATAGTAAAAAATTTATTTAATAGATTGAAAAATATGGATGCAATAAGTTAATAGTCACAGCTTAAGGTGGCGTTCTTTTTAGCTTCAAGTTTGTGGCTACTCTCTTGATTTTTGTTAGCACGTTTTCCAAAACGTAAAAGGGTATATTTTTTTAAAAAAATTTCTATGTGAAAGTATAAAAAAATTAAATAGATTAATTTATTTTTTAATAATTAATACTTAATTAATCATACGCTAATAAAGTCAGCGTAACAAGCTGAATCATACCGACCCTAAATATGTAATGACAATTGAAAGTTGAAACCTCTTAGAAGCTTGCATGTGTGCCTACGTGCATAGCATACGCATCGATGGAGAGAGCATTCACGTCGATCGATCGTCAAATTGCCGGTCGGCGCGCACAACCCAGGGAATACGCTGCCATTTCTCCATGAACCGATGGCTCCGATCGAGCAGGGCGCGGCCGGCGTCACCCGACGGCAGACGGCCGGGACGGCCCGGGGCACGGCCATGCACCCGGACTCCGACGCGTCGGCTGGGGTCGCCGTCGCGGGGATGGTCCTCGCGTCAAGGCCACTAGTGCTCCAACATTGGCATTTATGTGACGGGACAGGGCGAGTCGGGGTACACCGTACACCGAAGCACTCCCCGCGCCATCGCCATCGGCGGTCACGACGAGCGAACGAGCAAAACCGCGCCTGTGTGATGTGCGCCGAGCGGGAACGCACGTTGGCGTTGGATGGGAAGGCCAGGATGACCGATCAGATGCAGGCGTTCGTACGTGGGTGTGGCCCGGCCGGCTCCCGGGGGCGAAAGGGACGGGACGGGGAACACGTGTAACTAACATTCTTCTTGTAGCCCCCGCGCGTCCCGTAGGCGTGGACCGCAGCGGCACATAGGTTTTAGGGGCTCGAGCAGTTGCGCGGGCATGCGCGCAGGGGCGGTGCATGCACGGATCGAGATCGGAGGGGCGCGCGCGGGATCAACGGGCGCATGGGACCGCGTCGCGGAGTGAATGCCGTGACGGGGGCAGGGGGAGCCGTGTGGAGACCCTGACGGAGAGGGCGCGTAGTACGTACGAACGGCAGCGGCCAAGGAATTCCGCGGCCGACGGGGCCCGGCATGTCGCTCGGCCGGCGAAGTGGCGCACGTATATTGTACTTCAACGCGGCCCTCGCGAGCCGGGGTTTGTCATTATTGGGGTATCCGTTGCATTGCACGTACGCACAACGCGCGGGTCCGCGACGCGATGTTCGGAACTAGAACTACTAGCGATACCGACTGATACGTAGCCTGATGATTTGATACGTACGTGAGTATACGTGGGCATACGTGGCGGATCGTGACATTTCACGGATCATTCTATATGTTTGATCAAATCTCATAAAGATTATGATCTCCGTCTCTTCTCATAGCCAACACCGCACGCTGGTTATGGGCATGGATCAAATCTTGCCAGGTTCAGTGTGGGACCGTACTATTGTGCCACGACTAGAATGCACAATCTTGCAAGATTGCAGGTGCCCTCTTGGCTTTTCCCCCTCCGTGTTGATTCGATCGAACCATTCCAAAACAGTACGTAGTGGCTGCTCGGCTTTGACAGCTAGCAGAACTGTAGAATGCGCAGTACGCATGCATGCATCACGCACAATGCAGAGGGACACCAGAGTCTTGCGCTTGCAATGGAAACAGTTCAACTTTTGATGGGAAACATAAAAGAATATGACCCTTTATAATGAACACTAGGTATGTACTAAAATACATCTATATCTACTTATAAATCTAAATTAAGAAGTTATATTTTAGGACGGAGTTACATGTACGCATATATACTCTCTTGCACTTATCGACAAAGTCTTTTATAGGACATATACTTGGGACGGTCCGGTTTATATATTATTTTTATATGCATACTGTATAGGGTAGTTAGTATTACCAACGCGCCTATATATCGTTTTAACGTGCATACTGCACATGATAGTTAGTATTACTAACGAGCCCTGGTTTATATATCATTTTTATGTGCATACTGCGTAGGGTAGTTACTATTACCAACGAGCCCTGATCTATATATTATTTTTATGTTCATAGGGTAGTTAGTGTTATCAACAAGCTTCGATTTATATATTAATTTTATGTGTATACTGCATAGAGTAGTTAGTATTACTAACGAGCACTCCACTTCATTAATTCAACAAAATACGATCACTACTACTAGTACTGTACGTGTGATTTGCATGTTAGCTGAAGATCGCAACCGCCAAAAACTACTATCATGGTAGCTCAGCTGGTTCCCCTGCCATGTGCTCATCAATCTAGCTTCAACATGACAAAAGCTCTGCTTAGAGAAGCTAGGGGTTTAAGATTTAAAAAGTAGCTTATGAAAAATCAGTTAGCGAGAATTCAAAGAAGCTAGGTTATTCAGCTTTTAACTTCTAATTTATTTTCTTGATTCTACAACTACATATTCTTAATCTAAACTGTTTAGAGAATTTTCTACTAAATAAAGATTTAAAAAAAGCTATAGCTACTAAAACCTCTTCCAAACAAGGTGAAAGAAGCATTTCTTCAATCGCAGCTTCTATGTAGCAACCACTCCTCCCGACTAAACTATTATTGGATATTTCTGGTCTTATCTTGCGATTAATTCAATAATCAACGCACAGACGTGCTACTGTGCAGGCGGCAGCGACACCATAGCAATGAGATGTTCTGCCTCAGGATAGAGTTGACGGCATTTTTTTTTCTTTTGCCGGAAGCTTGGCTCGCTCGACTGAGCTGCCTGAAGGGCACCACCATTTCCTTTTGAACGACATCGACGCATGGCCGTGATCGCATCCACCGTATGGACCTCGTGTTTGACCACTACTGTACTTCTCCTTCCTCGAGAGGATGAGGATGAAATCAAGAGAAGCAGAAAGGGTGAATCCACAGTTCCACACTCCACAGTCAGACAGACAGCACTTCAAGCACAACGAAGGGGCATCATTCATAGCCATAGGGGACCTTGATCTGGAATTCTGAATGTCATGCCATTGAAAATAATGAAGCATCTATACCTTGCATTGAGATTAGTTGATAATCAACCATGTCACAGTCACAATATGGTATATCTAAGCTGGTTTCCATTGATAGTGTTCTATTGACTATTTTAAAAGAGATACTTGTCGATGATGTGGGAACTAGGACTCCCCATGTTATGGGCGTGGGACAACTGAACATCACGTCACCTGTTCCCCGAGCACAGGAAACAGTATGGGCCCACCATGTGGCCCGTGCACCCCTGTGCTTGGAAAGAATCTTAAGAATGAGAAGAGCATAAAACCATGACGACGTTCGAGTAGGCATCAATCGGAGAAGTGCTATTCAGAGTCCCAAGTAGGCTGCTCGGGGGCTCGCGCCTAGCCCTTTTCTAGGACCGCCTCCAGCGGGCGGTCCTGAAAAGGACGCCCCCGAGCACCCTTGGGCCACATAGGCCTACGGGGCAGTGCTCGGGGGCCGAACGGCTACTGGCGCATTTAATGTGCCAAGACGAGACGTGCAACCATGCCTTGTCCTTCTCGTGCCTCTCTAAGAAGGGACAATGTGACAGATATCTACCTACCAGGACGTGCGACATGGTAGATGGGTCAGGCCATATTGCCTCTCGCCCGTCAATCGGAGCACTGTGCAGGTTGTCAGGAGGCGTGGTCTGTCAGATAGTTTAACTCCTGACAGTCTGCTAGCTTTTTCCATCTTTTGTCTACTCCGTCTAGGCATTGACAGGTGGGACCGTGAAACAACAATGATGACTAAGGTTTTCTCTACCGGGGCGCTCCCACGTGAGAGTGGGTGGCGTCCTGTGCACGTGGCATGTGATCGAGGCACGTGACAGACGGCCATGGCCTCCTCCTAAAACTGCTCTGTGGGGGCCCGGCTTGGAAGAGCGCAAGTCCCGTTGGAGAGAGACGACCAGTACTGTTCAGCACGCCTGGTAGGGTATGCCTATCTTGTACCCTACGATAATCTAGTTGTAATTTGGTAAATCTAGAGCATAAGTTTCCACGTCCATCTCTCCTGTTCGGCCACTGTGGTACCACCCGTGTTCTATAAGGGTAAGACCAAGGCCATGAGAAAAAGGGGGAACTCTGTTTTATTGACAACCAACACTCTAAGCAAAACATACAACACACAGGAGTAAGGTATTACACCACCGTACGGCCCGAACCTGTCTAAGTTCTTGGTGTCCATCTTTTCCATTCCTCGAGTAGGTCTAAGAACTGCACCCCCGGCTGAACCTCAAGGAGGTCTGTCCGGAACCCCGCTCTTGGCATCCATTAGCCGACAGCAGTGATGGTGGTGAGTGGTGAATCTACCGCCACCACCACCACCAACAACTCCTTATTTTGTGTGGGACAGAAAAAAAAATGATAGGAGAGCCCACATGTCAACCACCCCACCATCAACTTTCTATTTTTTGTGGGAAGGAAAAAACCAGTGTGGAGATAGAGGGCTCACACGTTAGTATCAGATATATGCAAGAATTAAGAGATAATATATGCACAAAGTTATGAAAATAGTGGGCTAATTATAATTTTTAATTAAAATCCCATTGTAACGCATGAACAATATGCTAGTAATAGTAAAAATAGTTTGGATCATTAGGTCTTTTACGGTACTCACTTTACCTCTATAGAGGTAAGACCCTATAATCATATCTTAACCGTTGGTTATTTGGATTTATTTATTAAGAAATGCTTTTTGTCTCCTTTCACAAATACTACAGCCAAAAAAGAAAAGTATTATGTTAGACATAATTATGCTTCTTCATTAATATTCATACATGCATGCAAGAAAATTCTGGAAGTTTTGGAATTCAAAGTAAATATAATATGATACCACGTTTTGTGATCTAGAAAATTGTAAATTTAAGATGGATGTATTTCCGGGTCACGCGATTTGTATTAAAAGTATTTATAGTTTTAATGCAAATTTTATATGCAAAAACAAATATTAAATATAACTCAATTTTTGAAATTGTTTCAAAAGTTCGATTATAAACTGAAAGGAAAAAATGAAATAGCATTTTACTGAACTGGTTATTACAATTTTCATTTGAAATTCGAATTTTAGTAGTAGATTAATTGTACTTTAATTTGGAAACATAGGTTTCTTCCTTATTTCCTTATACTGTCTATAATAAGTTTTTTAATGGTAATAAATGGCATGTTACCACCTAAGAGGTAGGAGTAAGCTGAATTTTTTATATTTTGGTCCTTTTTAAAACTTATTTTACAAATAGACCCCTAGAAAACTTTAACTAAAAATAGACCCCTTTTTCGGCACTAGTGTGTCTAGTGCTAAGGTAGAACGTCTCGGCACCAATAACATTGGCGCCGACCCCCTGGCCCACCTGGCATCGCCGCCACGCTGGTAGAGGACGTGGCAGGGGCCTCGGCGCCAATGGGCTTGGCGCCGAGGGTCGGCGCCAAGGTAGTCACTAGTCTTGAAAGCCGATTACAAGGCTAAAGTAATCGATTTGCTTAGAGAGTATGTGGATTGTTTTGCATGGGAGTATCATGAGATGCCGGGTCTTAGCCGTGAGCTTGTTGAGCATCTGCTTCCTATTAAGTCTGGATTTAGGCCTCATAAACAACCACCTCATCGTTTCTATTCTAACATATACGATCGTGTCAAGGAGGAGATAGACCGATTGTTGAAGGTAGGGTTCATTAGGCCGCGTAGATATGCAGAGTGGGTTTCTAATATTGTTCCGGTTGAAAAGAAAGGGGTGGTAAGATTAGAATATGCATTGACTTTAGAGATTTAAATAGAACTACTCCTAAAGATGAATATTCTATGCCTATAGCCGACATGTTGATTAATGATGCTTTGGGGCATAGAGTTATTAGCTTTCAGGATGGTAATGCTTGTTACAATCAAATCTTTATGGCCGAAGAGGACATGTTCAAAACAGCCTTTAGGTGTCCCAGTTTTATCGGCTTGTTTGAGTGGGTTATCATGACTTTTGGTTTGAAAAATGCCAGTGCGACATATCAAAGGGCGATGAACTTGATTTTTCATGATTTGCTAGGTATAATCTTAGAAATAAGTATTGATGATATTGTTGTAAAATCGGATGGCATGGATAGTCACTTAGCCGATTTGCGTTTAGCCTTTGAGAGAATGGGCTAATATGGTTTGAAGATGAATCCACTTAAGTGTGCTTTTGGTGTATCCGCGGGAAAATTCTTAGATTTCATGGTCCATGAGAGAGGTATTGAAATTGATCCTAGGAAGATAGAGAATATTAGAGAGTTTAAAGTGCCGACATGCAAGAAAGAAGTTAAAAAGTTGCTAGGCTAGGTAAATTATTTAAGAAGATTCATATCTAACTTGTCAGTAAAATCAATACTTTTGTCCCTATACTTCGATTAAAAAGAGAAGCTGATTTTACTTGGGGGGCAAAACAACAAGAGGCGTTCGACGAAATTAAAAGGTTTTTTGTCATCTCCACCCATTGTGACAGCGCCTAAAGCCGGAATTCCGTTTCGGCTCTACATTGCTACCGAGGAGAATGTCATTGGTGCTATTTTGACGCAAGAAGTGGATGGCAAGGAGCATATTATTACATTCTTAAGTCGCAGTCTATTGGATGCTGAAACGAGGGATGTGTTTGTGGAGAGACTATGCTTATCTTTATATTATGCTCTCACCAAGTTAAGATATTATTTGCTATCTAGTACTTGCATTGTTACTTGTTAGACCGATGCTATAAAGTACATGTTGCAAAGGCCAATTCTAAGTGGGAGAATTGGCAAATGGGCGTATGCTTTGAATGAATATGATTTGGCTTATGAGTCATTGAAATCTATGAAAGGCCAAATCATAGCTAATTTTATTATAGATCATCACGTTGATGTTGATTATAATAATGAGGTCCATATTCTTGATATTACACCTTGGAAACTTTACTTTGATAGTTCTTCTTGCAAAGTGGGGCAGGGAATAGGTGTAGTTTTGGTTTCGCCTAATGGTGTTATTTTTGAAACATTGGTTCATTTGGAATATTCTTGTACTAACAATCAAGCCGAATATGATGCTTTGTTATTCGGCTTACAAGTGATGGAAGCGATAGGTGCAAAACATGTAGAAGCCTTTGGTGATTCTCAATTGGTAGTGCAACAAGTTGCTAGGGTGTATCAATGCTTTGATGGATTTCTAAACGGGTATTTGGATCAATGCTTATATATTATTTCCAATTTCGATGATTTTGTCATTAGACATATTTCTAGGGAGGAGAACTCTAGAGCAAATGATTTAGCACAACAAGCATCTGGCTATATTGTCAAAAAAAAAGGGTTATTTCTGATTCTACAAAAGCCGATGCTTGGTTATAAAATTTTGGGTGAAATTGGCAAAGACACGGTTCACTGGCGGTCCGAACGACCTTATATGGCCAGTCCGGCCGGGGAAGGTGGCCGGTCTGACCAGCTTGATATAGCTGGTCCGACCGGCCGTTTGGCGCTGGTCCGACCAGGAAAGAAGAGGAGCATACCGAACGGCTCTGTATCAGGTCGGTCCGACCGGACCCTGAGGCCAGTCTGACCGAGTTTGCTACCTCTCAACAAGGAACCGGGGGGCATGACTGTACTAATATTTCAAAAGCCGAATTAAAGGTTAATTTGGTTACACGCACTATGAATCAAGATAGAGATTGGGGAGTCCCTCTAATTGATTATTTGAAGAATCCTAGCGTCAAGGTTGATCGAAAGGTTCAGTGGCAAGCTTTCAAGTATACTTTGCTCAATGATGAATTATATCGCCGAAACCTTGATGGAGTGTTATTGAAGTGTTTGGATAACGATCAGTCCAAGGTTGCTATGGGAGAAGTACATGAAGGGATTTGTGGAACTCATCAATCGGCCCACAAGATGAATTGGTTATTGAGGAGAGTAGGATTTTATTGGTCGAAGATGATTGATGATTGTTACAGATACCACAAAGGGTGTGGGGCTTGTCAAAGGTTTGGCAATGTTCAATTGGCGCCCGCCGCCATGTTAAATCCAATTATCAAACTATGGTCGTTCTGAGGTTGGGCTTTATATTTCATTGACCAAATACATCCTTCGTCATTAAAAGGGCATCGGTTCTTGTTGGTTGCAACGGATTACTTTACTAAATGGGCCGAGGCCGTGCCTCTCAAGAACATGACACATAAAGAGGTAATTGATTTTATCTTGAAGCACATTATTCATAGATTCGGCATTCCTCAAACTTTAACTACAGATCAAGGAGCATCTTTTATTTCCAAAGAGATGAATGATTTTGCCAGATCTTATAGTATTAAACTATTAAATTCTTCTCCATACCATGCTCAGGCTAATGGTCAAGCTGAGTCGAGTAATAAGGTTTTACTAAAATTGGTCAAGAAAAAGATTGAAGAACACCCAAAAAGGTGGCATGAGGTACTTTCCAAAGCGTTCTGGCTCATAGGATATCTAGACATGGTGCCACTAAGGTGACTCCTTTTGAGTTAGTCTATGGACAAGAAGTTGTTTTACCAGTTGAGATGAATCATGGCTCTCTTAGGATAGTCAAGCAGGATGATTTATTGGTTGATGACTACAAGACATTGATAATGGATAATCTAGATGACGTGACTAATAAGGGTTTAAAAGCTTTGGAGGAAATCGAAAAGGATAAAAGAAGAGTAGTCAAAGCATATAATAAGAGAGTTACAGCAAAATTGTTTTAGATCGGAGATTTAGTACGGAAGACGATTTTGCCATTGGGTTCCAAAAATAGAGAGTTCGGTAAATGATCACCTAGTTGGGAAGGTCCATACCGGATAGTGGAAATCGTTCATGGGAATGCATATTTTGTTGAGACATTACAAGGAGAACGATTTCATAGAGCAATCAACGGGAAGTACTTGAAGAAATACTTCCTGAGTGTTTGGCAAGATGCTTAGGGAGGTAATATGGCAGATAACGTATTATTGCCCTTAGACTCGTGTTTTCATGCTTTTTGGCTCTCAAAGTTCACCAAAAAGGCAGGGGGGCATGTGTTAACACCCAAATTTGGCACCTAGAGCAAAATATGGCAAAACTTGGCCAAATTTGGAAAGGGTCCAAACCTGACGGACCGAGGTTCCCCGACGGACGGACCGGCTAGACTAAGTCCGAGTCCAATTGCAACGGTTCTCATGTTCCCTTGTTTGGGCACGGGGTTTCTTGAGTCCTACTTGATCTCTAAGCTTAATAGGTCATGGAGAGGGCCCTGTGGAGGCAAGACCAACCCCTTTATAAGGGCTATGGCTAGTTCAATTGAGCACACAATCTACAATCAACACATTTAGCCAATTGAATCGTTCTTTCAATATCGCATCTACTTTTTGCCCTAGTTTTAGCCTAGTTCGTCAATCTTTGTCTATTTACGCTGTAAGCCGTCCATCTTCGCTGCGAGAGTGCGAATCCTCTTTGTAGGTTTGTCCCGAAAACCTTCTGTTCTACCCACTAGATGGGTGTTTACCCCAATTTGTCTAAATCGACTCCGCTAGCCGGTTTTGATTTCTAAACCCATTTTGGTTTGGAGTTTTCTATATCAAGGTGGTTGGCGACTCCAGTCAACACTGCAAGGCTTTAGGTGAATCGTCATGGTGACCGAAAAAAGTGTCAACAAATAGTATCCACATACACTACCACGGAAACACACTTTGGTGTCGGTTGGGAACCGGCCTTTGGTGCCGGATTCGCAACCGGCACCCATCAGGCGGCACTGATGAGGCGCCTTATAGGTGCCGGTTGTCAACAATAATCGGCACCTTTATTCTACTATAGGTGCCGATTTTTAAACCGAGTGGCCACGTGGCTGGACTTAAAGGTGCCAGTTATTGTTTACAACTGGCACCTATAACATTGCATAGGTGCCGGTTGTCCATTGCCCACACCATGTGGCAACCATTATAGGTGCTGGTTCTAGCCAAGAACCGGCACCTCTATGTGGCATGAAAAAAATAAAAATTGCAGAAACTATAAATTCATAGAAATTCACAAAAATTCACAGATATTCAATATTCACAGCCACATACATCCACATCCACACCCACTTCCATTCACATCCATATATAATGCATTGACCATCAACATATATCTCCCAAATTCCCAAATTCAACATATATATATATATATCTAAAAAAAACTCTCAAATTGAAACATTCACATTGAACATATACATCTGCCAAATTCCCAACTCCCAAAAACCGACATACACATATATATCTCCACAAAGCCTCAAAATTCAAACATTTCACATTTAACATATATAATTCCCTAAATTCCCAAGTCTCAACATTCAACACACACACACACACACACATATCCACAAATGTAGATGCAATTAGTGAGGATACCTGGTCAGAGTTGGATTTCTAAAGTACGGTCAGCTTTCCCGTCCTCTAGTCATCGTGCCTGTAATATAGAACATAAAATAGAATAGATAATGACAATAATTATTGAAATACATTACACTCAATGGAGAATATATAATTCACACATCAAGAAATTACTTCAACAATTCACACATAAACACTAAATGAATACATAGTCTTTTTGCGTCAAATCTAGCTAGTTGGTTTTTCTCCTCTTCGGAGGTTTCTTCTTCGATGTGCTTGGTAAGGTGGGAGGCTCAGACGATTGTATTCTTGGTGGGTGTTTGTTGAGGTTGTATGTGCCATCTGGGTCAACAACATGATTACGGATGAGCCCGCAGAGCTCGTCGATGAGACCTTTGATGACATGTGGTAGAAGTTCGCTTGTATCGAGACCCAATTTCTGCAACATAAGAGTGGGAGGTGCTAAAATTTACTAAGTAATATAATAGAAATGTTATGTTTGTGGCGTGCGTCTCTTTAACATTTCATACCTCAGCATTAGAGTGGTCGTTCCCTGCCTCTATAAAATATAGCATGTAGCGCATGATGTAGAAGCCGCAGAGATTGGTGCCAGCTTTTTGTCTAAGGATCCACTCATGTTCAAAGATCCGGAATGTTGATGCATCCATCGCGTATCTTCTTAGTGATCTTCCAGACCTGCGGTATCTCGTATATGCCCTATTCAGTACGTTTATAATTCCTTGGCACCAATCTCTCCCTTTCCTCATACTATCATATATGACAATCTGACTGATGTCGATATTGATTACGAGGAGGATCCAGTGACCGCTGCACATAGGACAATGTATCAATAACTCCATATGCATGGAGAGCAAGTAAAACGAGAAATCGATGATGGTCACTTACTGAGAGAGGTAAGGCAGGAGTATGTGGTCATATGACTTTAGCTTGAGCAAGGAGTTGAAGAGGTAGTCCTCGATTTCAGCTTCTGTCATCAACTGCTTGTTGAAGTTCACAATCCCTGGGTCTAGAAATGCAACCTTGGTGTACGTGCTTCTACATCGATAAGAGCTATGCCTACAAAACAAAACCACGGTTGAAAACTACTGACATTACTGAAATGGCCACCTATTTAAGGAAAAAAGATCAAAGTTCTCACAATGACCATAGTTGGAGGATGCTGATATCGAGGTCCCTTCTTTGGTATGGCTAGAAGAGCTCCTTAAATTCCACCCATACCACTTTGTTGGAATGATGAAAATCCACGTCAGTGTGGTAGGCACCAAACATTGACTCACCGATTGCGGCCTGTTCCAAATGCCACTGATGCACCCACCGTGATTGAGTTCCTAAGTCTTGTATTTCTGAGTCGACTACCATCGGATGTCCTAGTTGGAACTGCAGTACCAATTCGGCCTCTTTAAGATTATCCAGGCTTTGCAGGCTTTCTATACCGGCGTCCTCACAGAATTTTGCCTCTTTAGCTGCTAGCTCTGCAAGGTACAATTCCCTAGCCTGATCCTACAACTCCTTCTTCCCTACAATTCTTCGGAAGTCTGACTTAGGTTTCTTGGGGGCCATTGGTTCTGACATCTTCATGAAAAATTCCATTGTTTTCTGTGGAACAGGAAAATTCAGTTTCTTGGGAATTTAGTGCCAAAAAGCGAAGTTATGCTGCCACTCACCGTCTTCTGAGGCAGCACCAACGTTGGCGTTGACACTGATGTCTTAGTTGATTTGCGGCGCGGCTTGTTCAGTGGAGCAGACCTTTGCGATGCACTTTTTGTTGGAGTCTTTTTTGGAGGAGGGGGTGGACTTGGGGTCTTCTGTGGAGGATGGGGTGGACTCGGGGTATTTTGCCGAGGCGGGGATGGAGCTACATTTGGACCACGGCCGCCTGAAGAGCTGGAACCACTGCCGCTACGATCGCCTGCCCCATCGTTGGACGTGATAATGATATAACGTTTGCACTAGAGGATCACGTTGTGAAGAGCATCACCTAGAATGTCAACCCCTTCCTCTGGTGGAAACTCTACCACGTACCCTCTATATCGGCTTGGCACGTCCTCAACTTCGACCCTTGAGTAGCCTGGTGGCACCGTATGACCGTGTATTATTTGCCCTGCCAAAATAGGATATGTCATGCCACTAGCAATCTCTTGAGTGATGTTGTTTTGAAGGGGCACGTGGAGCGTGCACGGAGTCCGTCTAGTTATGTCGTCCACTGCATAATCGCAATGTCCGGATCTGCAGGGATGGCTTCTGCAGAAGCGCAACTGCTATGTCTCCCACCTGGGCTTACCACTTGGTTCTCGGCTGGTGCTTGGCCCTGATGTTCGGCCCTCATATTAGTAAGGGCGGCTGCCAATTTGATGTCAAGCTGCCTTTCCACCTCCCTCGCGATTATATCCGCATTTTCTTCTTCCATCGTTCTTCTCTTCCGAGAGCGGTACTTGTGTCTATCTTCTGGAAACCCATCCTTCCATGGAACAAGACCTATGCCTCTCGTGCGTCTAGGGTGCTTGGGATTCCCCAAAGCCAGTGTGAGCTCATCTCTCTCCCTTTCGGGCACAAATGTACCCTATGATGACTGGGAATGGGCCTCGGCGATCTTTTGTTTAAGCTCTTGCTCTCGAGGTTCTATGGCGATCAACTTCCCAGAAGACTATAGTTCTGTTTTTCTGGCGTACGCATAGTGTTTTGTCCGGACGCCCCATCCTTCTGTCTCAGGTGTTACACCTGCTTTATGCAGCTCTTCCTCCTTCTCATCCCATTTGGGGATATTCTTAGCGTATCCGCTCGGGCCCAGATGGTGAGGATACTTGTTCTTTGCAGAGTTGGCCTTGTTTCGTTCACTAATTTCTCTTGCCTCATCTGATGTTCTATAACTCACAAATTCATCCCAGTAATCCTTGCACTTTTGATACAAGGGATCGCTAAACTTCGGTGTCTTGCCACGTTGGATGAACTTCTTGTTCAAGTTGCCCTTCCACTTTTTAAAGAGAGTGGACATCTTGGAAAGGGCCCCATGCTTTGCAAGATCTTCTTTCCCTTCAGGAAAGGAGAATGTCTGCTTCATTTTGTCCCAGCAAGCATTCTTGAGCTTGTCTGGTACCATCCACTCATATTGCGTTGGGTCCCCCGTTCTCCAGTGTTGGTAACTGATGGGAATGAAGTCCTTCAGGACGACACCACATGCCGTACCATACGGGGTCAATGCCAACAATGGTGCTAGAGGCTTGCCATTTGAAGAGAGTTCTGTGACGACATAGTGACCGTCAAGCATCTTGCTGGGACCTCTAGGCTTCCTCTGCGATGAGCCGGTTGATTTCTAGGACGGAGCAGCAGCGGAAGTGCTAGCCTCCTTTGAAGGAAGATAGTTAACATTTGCATCATCTTCAAACTAACATGCGGTTTGAAGGAATATCATTATTAGTCTGGCAGATTGAGACAACCAAAGAACATATCCGTCTTGTTGGCTTGGATACGATTCCGAACTATGAAGATGTTGCAGTTTTCCTACGTGTTCGCTTTGATGGCCTATTCCATTTCGATAACAGTTACAGACCTTGCCTCCTTGCTCAGCAATACATTGGGATCACCATGAGGAAGCCAATACAGAGGTTTCAGCTGATGAATGAGATTTGCTACGAGAAGGTTATGGCTTCTGTTGGAAAGCATCAAGTGCTTATATTTGTGCACTCGAGGAAGGAGACGGCGAAAATTGCCCGTGCCATCAGAGATACTGCATTGGCTAATGACACGTTGAACCGCTTTCTGAAGGATGATAGTGCAAGCCAAGAGATTCTTGGGAGTTAGGCAGAACTTGTAAAAAGTAGTGATCTTAAAGACCTTTCGCCATATGGATTTGCTATTCATCATGCTGGGTTGGCAAGGGTAGACCGTGAGCTCATAGAGGATCTTTTTGCCGATAAGCATATACAGGTCCTTGTCTCGACAACCACACTTGCATGGGGTGTCAATTTGCCTGCACACACTGTTATTATAAAGGGTACCCAGATTTACAATCCTAAAAAAGGTGCGTGGATAGAGTTGAGTCCTCTAGATGTCATGCAGATTCTTGGTCGTGTTGGCAGGCTACAGTACGATACACATGGAGAGGGAATAATCCTAACTGGCTACAGTGAATTGCAATATTACCTTTCTCTAATGAATCAACAACTGCCTATTGAGAGTCAGTTCATACCTAGGTTGGCTGATCAATTAAATGCAGAGATTGTTCTTGGGACTATTCAGAATGCTTGGGAGGCATGCTCATGGCTTGGCTACACCTACCTCTACATTCGGATGCTCCGAAATTCAACATTGTATGGTCTACCAGCAGATATCATGGAGACTGACAAAACACTAGATGAAAGGAGAGTTGACTTGGAAAGTGGATACCATACTTATGTTCTATCTTCCATTATTGTTTTATACTTATCCCTTCATCCTGTTTATTCCGTTTGCAGCGATATTATCCTTGTACATATGCACTAATTGCCACAATGTTCTCTAATTCATTGTCCAAGTTTTTTTTACTCTATCTGAATCTTGGTGTTCAAGAGTTGCATGAATCTAATATAGCATTTACTGAGGTGCTCAATTGTCAGTATTGAAATGCTGTTTACAGAAAGTTAATTCCCTCACACTGGAATAGGGTATATTTAATCGTGCACTAGCATCATAGACTCATTAGCATGTACTAGTGTATAATAGAAATAGGATAATGGCCTTGGATTTTATTTGTTCGTCTACTCTTTGCAGTATAGCTTTATATTAATTGTTGCCAGACACTTAATAGTTGTATATTTGCTCACTTTGAGTTTGACTAACAGCAACATGAAACAAGCCAGTCTCTTTTATTGAAATGTGTGCACATCTTTGACTACCATGTAGCATCATACTGAAATTTAGCACTCGAGCTACAGGGTAAGGTAGCATGTAAAAAAAAATGCGTAAAAAGTGCATAACTTCAACTCATTATTTTGTTGGGTGAATTCCATACCTGAAGTATTGATGGTAATCTAGTTGACAATTGATTCATGCTCGTGTTGTTGATACTGTATGGTTCTCTGTATGCTCTCTTGATGTTGAACTGTTTATTTCACCCCTTGTAGTCCATGCTCAATCAACTGTTGATTCTTGTACTTCTGTGCCTCTGCAGGTGCACTCTGCTGCAAATCTGCTTGATAGGAACAATTTGATAAAGTATGACAGGAAAACAGGATACTTCCAGGTTACTGATCTAGAAAGGATTGCTAGTTATTACTATATTAGCCACGGGACTATTTCAACTTACAATGAGTACCTGAAGCCTACAATGGGCGATATTGAGCTATGTCGGCTCTTTTCACTTAGTGAAGAATTTAAGAGTCAGTGGTAGACAAGATGAGAAAATGGAACTGGCTAAGCTTTTGGATCGTGTGCCTATTCCTGTTAAAGAAAGCTTGGAGGAGCCCAGTGCAAAGATCAATGTTCTGCTGCAAGCATATATTTCTAGGCTGAAATTGGAGGGTCTTTCCCTTAGCTCCGATATGGTCTACGTCAGACAGGTAACATGTTCTCCCTTCTGAATACGCTTCCTGAATTTGAATTGCTTATTATTATCTTTTTTATGACAGAGTGCTGGCCGTCTCTTACGAGCGTTGTTTGAGATAGTTCTGAAGTGAGGATGGGCCCAACTAGCAGAGAAGGCTTTGAATATTTGTAAGATGATAGATAAGCAGATGTGGAATGTCCAAACTCCCCTGCGCCAATTCCCTGGTATTCCGAAGGAAATCCTAATGAAACTGGAGAAAAAAGAATTGGCTTGGGAGAGGTGCTATGACCTATCATCTCAGGAAATTGGTGAAATTCGGTTCCCGAAGATGGGCAGGCAGCTGCACAAGTGCATCCACCAGTTACCGAAGCTGAATCTTTCAGCCCAAGTTCAGCCTATTACTCGTACGGTTTTGGGTTTTGAGTTGACTATAACACCTGATTTCCAATGGGATGATAAGGTACATGGATATGTGGAGCCTTTCTGGGTTATTGTTGAGGACAACGATGCCGAGAACATTCTTCACCATGAGTAATTCATGCTTAAGAAACAATATGTGGATGAAGATCATACACTCAACTTCACAGTGCCAATATACGAGCCACTGCCCCCTCAGTACTTTATACGTGTTGTATCTGATAAGTGGCTTGGTTCTCAGACGATTCTTCCTGTCTCTTTTAGGCACCTAATTCTTCCAGAAAAATATGCTCCACCAACTGAATTGCTTGATCTGCAACAACTGCCTGTTACTGCATTGAGAAATGCACGATATGAAGGCCTTTATAGTGCCTTCAAACATTTCAACCCCATCCAGACTCAAGTGTTCACTGTTTTGTACAACACTGATGACAGTGTGTTGGTTGCTGCGCCAACAGGCAGTGGAAAGACCATATGTGCAGAGTTTGCTATACTAAGGAACCATCAGAAGGCTGTATCTGGTGAGAGCAACATGCGAGTTGTGTATATAGCTCCTATTGAAGCTCTTGCAAAAGAAAGGTACAGGGATTGGGAGAAGAAATTTGGAGAATTTGCTCGGGTAGTTGAGCTAACAGGTGAAACTGCAGCTGACTTGAAGTTTCTTGATAAAGGGGAGATTATAATTAGTACTCCTGAGAAGTGGGATGCACTCTCTTGCCGGTGGAAACAGCGAAAACAAGTCCAACAGGTCAGCCTATTCATTGTTGATGAGCTTCATCTGATTGGATCTGAAAAGGGACATGTTCTGGAAGTCATTGTCTCTAGGATGAGGCGTATTGCAAGTCATATCGGCAGTAAAATCCGGATTGTGGCTCTTTCAGCTTCACTTGCAAATGCTAAAGATCTCGGAGAATGGATTGGTGCTACCTCTCATGGCCTTTTCAACTTTCCTCCAGCTGTGCGACCGGTGCCATTAGAAATACACATTCAGGGTGTGGATATAGCAAATTTTGAGGCAAGGATGCAGGCAATGACGAAGCCAACATACACTGCTATTACCCAACATGCAAAGAATGGTAAACCTGCACTGGTGTTTGTGCCGACACGTAAGCATGCAAGGTTGACTGCATTGGACTTGTGTGCGCACTCCAGTGCTGAGGGTGGCGGAACACCTTTCCTTCTTGGTTCAGAAGATGAGATGGATGCTTTCACTGGTGGTATCAGTGATGAAACACTTAAATATACTCTGAAATGCGGCGTAGGCTATTTGCATGAGGGTTTAAGTGATCTGGAACAGGAAGTTGTAACTCAGTTGTTTCTCGGTGGGAGGATCCAAGTGTGTGTTGCGAGTAGCACTGTGTGCTGGGGAAGATCATTGCCTGCCCATCTGGTGGTTGTGGTGGGAACCCAGTATTATGATGGCCGGGAGAATGCTCATACTGATTATCCAATCACTGATCTACTACAAATGATGGGTCATGCTAGCAGGCCTCTTCAAGATTACTCCGGGAAATGTGTTATATTGTGTCATGCTCCTCGTAAGGAATACTACAAGAAGTTTATTTTTGAGGCCTTCCCTGTTGAGAGCCTTCTTCACCACTTCTTGCATGATCATATGAATGCTGAGGTGGTTGTTGGTGTTATAGAAAACAAGCAAGATGCTGTGGATTACCTTACATGGACCTTCATGTACCGGCGGCTGACCAAGAACCCTAACTACTACAATCTGCAGGGTGTGAGCCACAGGCATTTGTCGGACCATCTATCTGAGTTGGTTGGGACCGTATTGAATGACCTAGAATCAAGCTAGTGTGTGGCTATAGAGGAGGATATGTACCTGAAGCCCCTCAACCTTGGTCTGATTGCTTCGTACTACTACATTAGCTACACAACTATTGAGAGGTTCAGTTCGATGCTAACTCAAAAGACTAAGATGAAGGGACTCCTGGAGATTCTAGCCTCTGCTTCAGAATATGCTGAGCTTCCCAGTCGCCCTGGTGAGGAGGATTTCATTGAGAAGCTTGTTCGCCACCAGAGATTTTCCATTGACAAACCCAAGTATGGTGATCCACATGTCAAGGCCAACGCGTTGCTGCAAGCTCATTTTTCAAGGTACACTATCTGTTAGTATAAAACTTGCATGCCTAACTTTAGCTAGTCTGTTATACTTTGGATTCTGCTGCATGCGCATGAGCACCAACGTGTGGAAGCCGTGCGCGTAGGAACCCGGCGAGAATAGCTCGCGGCGTAGCTGAACTTGCGGACGCACGGCGTACGTTTCTCGGTCGTGGGGATGAACGCGATCAAACCGGGAATACGTGGGTAGCGATCTGTAGCTTCCGTTTGCATGTTGTATGGTTGTTTTGCTTACAATAAAAGGAGAAGAAAACCTCAGAAAAGCTGCAGCTTCATCGCAGCACAAACCACTCTCTCGCTAAGCTCTGTCTCCGCATTCTCTATAGTATATTGTTCGTAGAGTTCGCCCGAGCTCTAGCGATCGATCCTATGAAGAAATCCTGACACTATCTTAGGGAACCTGACAGCTGACCAGCGGGAGATACTCCTTTCTGCTCATAGATTGCTCCAGGCAATGGTTGATGTTATCTCCAGCAATGGATGGCTTACTCTTGCTCTTAACGCAATGGAGTTGAGTCAAATGGTGACGCAAGGCATGTGGGATCGTGATTCTGTTCTTTTACAGCTTCCGCACTTCACCAAGGAGTTGGCGCGGAGATGCCAGGAAAATGAAGGGAGGCCCATTGAGAGCATCTTTGATCTGGCTGAGATGAGCATTGATGAGATGCGGGTTCTGTTGCAGCTATCAAACACTCAGATGCAGGGCATCATCGAATTCTTCAAGCGGTTCCCCAACGTCGATATGGCTTATGAAGTTCGCGAGGGCGATGATATCAGGGCTGGTGACAATGTAACCGTACAGGTAACCCTGGAGCGTGACATGACGAACTTGCCTTCTGAGGTCAGCCAGTTCATGCCCCCAGGTACCCAAAGCCCAAGAAGGCTGGTGGCTGGTAATTGGTGATAGCTCCACCAATCAGTTGCTTGCAATCAAGAGGGTTGCACTCCAGAAGAGGGCTCGAGTGAAGCTTGAGTTCACTGCTGCTTCAGAAGCCGGGAGAAAGGACTACATGATCTACCTGATGTCCGATTCTTATCTAGGCTGCGATCAGGAGTACGAGTTCACCGTCGTTGTCAAGGATGCTGGAGGGGATTGATCCCAAGGCAGGAAACAGGATGATAGCTTTTGCCGCCCCCAGGTGTGTATGAAACTGGGTGGTTGCTTGTATGCTCGTAGGAATTCCTAGATGATACTTAAACACTAATATCCTATCCACACTTGTATGTGTTTGTAATCGCTTTTAACTTTAGCCATCTTCTCAGTGTAACTGATGGACACCTCTGCTGCTACTTTTGCTCAGCTTTGGGGATCTTTAATGCCTATGGCTGTGCTTCTTGTGATCATCCTTATTGTGTTTTTGTCTTCCTGTTTCATCTAAGCAAGTCATTGATGTTTTGATTCTATTTATATCATTTTATCATGCTGTTGGTTTGGTCGTGCTTGGTCGTATTAATTGTTACATCTCATATGATACTCTGCTCATAGATTGCTCCAGCCTCTCCAGGCAATGCTTGATACATGCTGCAGAACGTATTATTGTTGAGCAATCTTGCAACTGGTTTGTTTTGGAAACAAGTGGTGATGTACATGTGCATGCCTGGCTGCATAATGCTAAATGATTTTAAGATTTGATATACTCCATAATAATGGTGGTGATAAACCATTGGATGACTCCCTTTGGAGCCAAATCGCATGCTGGTAAACTCATTAGGCCCACTTGTTCAACACATCCAGTATTGCTCAAATTTTGTTCAATCCATTCATTGTTGCTAAAATAGACTTTTTGAATCCAAACTGACAAGTCAGAGAGACAATAATCATGAGTGCATGCATTGATGCATACATACAAGCTCAAAACTCTCCTTTCTCTGGATGTAATATCCACACTTCTATGTGTTTGTACTTTATAATCGCATTTATATCTAGCCTATGGCTGTGCTATTTGTAATCACCTTTATTGTATTTTTGTGGCGTACTAACATGTCTATCTTGTTTCGTATTAAAGCTTGTCATTCTGTTAAAACTCGTGCTTTAAGCTCGGAATTTAACCTTTTCAACTTGAAAGTCAATTTTTAATGTTGAATTCAAACTTTTGACATGGAGAAAAAAGAACGATCCCCAGATAGATTCCCAGATGACGTCATCTCACCTGCTGTATGTGATCTTCTCACCTATAGTACTAGTACTAGTTGCCAATGCAGTGGGTGGGTCCTGTGCTGCTTTGTCGTGCTCGCCAACGTGAGGGCGAGGCGGTGAGGGTTCTCTTCTTCCTCGCTACGCCGCGTCGTCGCCACCGATCACTTCCTCACTACGCCGCCGTCGGCTTCAAGCAGCGCCGCCACCCTCTCTGCCGTTGGCCTCCTCTGCCATCCGGTTCAAGCAGCACCACCCTCTTCGCGTCATCGCTGCCGTTGGCCGCCTCCGCCCTCCGCCATCCGGTTCAAGCAGTGCCACCCTCTCCGCGTCCTCACTGCCGTTGGCCTTCTCCGCCATTCGGTCCAAGCAGTGAGACATCCTACGCCACCGACCACCACTCGCAAGTAGTGCCATCCTCGCCGACGTTGGCCTTCTCCGCCATCCGCTTCAACCAGCATGACGCGCTCCGCCTCCGCGTCCTACGCCACCGACCACCGCTTGCAAGCAGCGCCTCCTCTCTGTGTCCTCGCTCCCGCTGCTGCCATGGCCATACTCCGGTTGGTTCATCGGCTCATGACGTGCTCGTGCTCTCAGGCCCTGACTCTCACTAGTACCTCCTCGTCAGCGACATCCACGGCGACCTTGATCTCCTACGTCCATGGTCTCAGTCTCTTCGCCGACCTGGACGACATCGTCGTCGCTGACTCCGCGACTGAACTGCGCTCTCACTGCAAACTTCTCGTCAGCGACATCCACGGCGACCTCTCCTACCTCCATGGTCTTAGTCTCTTCGCCGACCTGGACATCATCCTCGCCACTAACACCGCGAATGAACCGCGCTCTCGCCGCAAACTCCTCGTCAGCAACATCCGTGATCTGCCCGCCCTCGACTTGGACGATCGCCTCATTGCCGACGCCGCAATCTACTTGGACGAGGTCCTCAGGGCCATCCATGACCTCGCCCATCCGGCTCCAGTGGAAAGCGTATTGCAGTAATGTACTACCAGAAGATGTGATGTAAGTTTTTAGGTCTTACGGTGTTAACGCTTTTGCTTGATGTGCAGTTTTTCAGTGTATTAGATGAATGAATAACTAGAAATATAACTTCATTCTGCAATTCTACTTCATGTTCAGTGCTTTACTTGTATGCTAGTATTCATCTTGTTAGTTTTTTAGGTCTTACGGTCTTAACGCTTTTGCTTGATGTGCAGTTTTTCAGTGTATTGGATGAATGAATACTTAGAAGTATTAATTTCATTCTACAATTCTACTTCTGCTGCATGTTTAGTGCTTACTTGTATGGTATTGAATATCTTGTTAGTTGGGAAAATGAATTGATAGTACAAATATTACATGCTAATGTTCCATATTCAATACTTGCGTATGAATCAAAGTATAACTTAGTGTATGACTCTTTCCTACTTTGCTTCATGTTTAATGCTTACCTGTGTGCTAGTATTCATCATGTTAGTTGGGAATATGTATCTATAATAGAAGAGTTACTTGATTAATATTTCATATTCAGTACTTGTGTATGAATCGAAGCATAAGCTTCAGCGTATTACTCTTTCCTGTTTTGCTTCATGTTTGATGTACTTGTGTGCTAGTATTCATCTTCGATCATAAACAGAAAGAAAAAGTGATTGTTTCTGCTTGAGGAAGCAAGTTTGTTTATATTGAACTAACTGAAAACAATTAATTTACTTTTGTAGACAATGTGGCAGCAGTGCCCTATCATCACGCTCACCTTCTCTGTTTATGCACCCGTTTGAGTATTTGAAGGACCATCCAGCTCTCATCTTTATTCCCTGGGATGTGAAGCTTGTGGGTGAAATTGATGTACCAAAACCACATATCATGTTCAGTGAGAGGGGAAAGGTGTTCGCCGAATCATTTCTGGAGGAAATTTATGTCATGCTTCTCCAGGGAAACTGATGAGGACATCACTCCTTTGGATGCACCCGCTGATCCTCCAACCGTTATGCAAGGTCCAATGACCCGAGCTCGAATGCGACAATTAAATCTAGAGGTGAGCTCGTTCTTAAGCGATCCTTTTCATAGTTTTGAAAATAGATTGCTACCTAATGATGTTATTTTGCTTAGGAACATTGGAGAGGATTATGAAGCACTTGGAGAGAGGTGTGGAGGCGGAGAAGACCAGCAAGGACACCCAAGACAAGCCGGAGGCCCAGTCCAACTCGAGTTCGAGTCTGCCTCGGACTTCAGGAACAGCCTGCAGTAAAACGGACGCCCAGGATGCATACGGACTCCGTTTTCGACGATCCACATATGCATGGAAAGATAATTTTATAAGCTAACCAATGGCTTTGGTTTGACGTCCAAATTCCACCGGAGTCAACAGAAATCATCGAAACAAGTCAGCGTCCAGAATCTGTCAGGGTACCATCTTTTGGCCCGTTGGGCCGTGTATCGTCTTAGAGCCTGTTAGAGGGCGCGTCCAGGGGGTGTGACGACCCTTACACTATATATTCAGTAGCCGCCGCCCACGTTAGGTTTTGGGTTTTGCTTTAGATCAATCTGTATTAGAACAGTCGCCGCCATCGGTTGTGAAACCCCAGCTTCGAGTGCTTAATCATTCATCTGCAATTGTCACTTTAATTGAGTTGCGTACTTTCGGGTTCTTGCTTGTGTTCTTCGTTTCGCAGGCAGGGATTAGCCTTCTTGGCGAGGTCAACCGGATTTGTGACACGGTTGATAACCAGAGGAATCGTGGTGCTAAGGTTGCAGGAATCGGATCTTCTGATCTGAAGCCGGATCGGTGTGTCGCGTTCCACCAAAAACGAAAGCTATCTATCTGACGGAAGATGGGGAACCCCGTTCCTCATCAGAAACTATCTATACCGACCACTTAGTACTGATGATTTGGTAGTGAGCTCACTTGGTCGAGTTCATTTGAGAGATGGAGTTCTGATGAGGCCTATACCTGAATCGTACAGAGGTATCATTGTTAATGACACCCAGTGCATGGCTTCTAAGGTTCTGAAACAAATGCTCGCCTAGTCAAATCCGCTAAATTTCATGCTACCACTCGGCATCCTCCACCTGTGCAATACTATGGAAAACCCACATCAACCTAAGGGTGTCAACATTGTCTATCATGCATCAATGCTACCCCTCCACTCGTGGCAGCAGGCTCTATCGGATGCATTCAACTTGTCAACTAGAAGGATGACCTGGAACTATGCATTTGTGATTTGTGATTCCTTGCCTCACAGGGCGGAGTGGCCGCAAGTTTTGGAAGGAAATGAACTGCTGAGACAATGGTTTCTCAGTTGGACGAATAAGGATGGGACTTTCGATGTAGTCAATGACAAGAAGTTCCTTCATGTCCACAGAATACTATGCTGCCATTCCGACGACCACGATAATGACAACAAGGTTTGCAAGTACACATGGGACCAACTGCACCTGCTAGTTCACAACAAAAATCCTTTGGTTCTACCTGCTTTGCACAGAAATCTGATGAAGGCAGGCCGCCTTCACAAATTGAATCTGGCAAGGTTATTTGACTACACCAGCAGGAGAGCGTAGGATTTGTCCCCTCCCCGAACCCCACCCCACCCAACTTCCTGAAAGAGTCCATAGAGAATTCTGGGTAGAGCTGTGGAGGCCAACATCTTTTCTCTGATGTACTTATGCTGGGTTTCCTTGGTTTTTTGGATATTGTTGTTGAGTGGATGTTCGTAGGTTCATGTTCGGCTTAGTAATGAGAAAAAAAACTCTGCTGACTGGAAGGGTCCTATCGTTTGTGGTAACTAAACACCCTCTTGTTTCTTCGCCAAGATGAGATGGCGTCTTGGAGGAAGAGAATGGTTCTGGAGAGTTGCTTAGGCACTTAACACTTCAGTAGTTTAGATGGTCATTTTCTTTTGCTTTGCACTTCTGATACAATGTGTCATCATTTCTGTTATCACTTTTGTTTTGACGTTAGTGTGCACATTCACTCTGATTTGTGAAGAAAAACTCGATTCAAGTTGTGGACTGCATCAATGTTGGATCATGTAACTTGTGCTGTTGGCTGTCATGATCAATGAGTCATGTGTTTGGCATTTGAATCCAATGCTACCAAATTTTTGATTGTACATAGAGAACAAATAGTTCGATTACAATGTTTCAAGGTGATGCTATTATTGATGTGGACTACCTAAAGTATATCACACATATGCCAGTATGCCAGCCACCTGCAGCTATTCATATAGGCTTTACCGATGAGCCACTATCAAGGTGATTGCAGGATCACAGATACTCTTGTCATCACTTGAAGAGTCTGCTCTTATTCACAGCCATTTTTCTTCTTTAGATATCGTCGTACACTCGAGGACACGATGCAATAAACTGAGAGCAAACAACAAATATTCAGTAATTTTCTGAAATGGGAAAGGAAAAACAAAGCTTTAGCAATTTTTTGTGTTCAAATTTTGGATGCTTCCTGACCCTGAACTATATACTATTGTGTTTAGATGTGTTCATCTAGATTATTCTAATGAACGGGGCCTTCACAATAAGTTGACATGATTACATGAACTTTTTGCTCAAATCCATTTTAAGTTGTGCAAAATTTGAACCCCTGAATTCGATGTACATTGACAAGCCTGGATGGAACCTGACACTTCTTATTAATCTCGTCTCTTCCATTAAAAAGGAATAAATTGAGACAATGCGGCTGTGACGGCCATGGCGGTGGTGAGTCGGCCGCTGGTATTCGGTCTGCGTGCTCTGGGTGGCTAGTCCGCCCGCCAACGCCGCGTGCTGCTGGCCATCTTCGAGGCTTCCACGCGTGGCAGTAACATCCCAACACCTGCAGATGTTCATACAGATCCCCAAGTGACCAATTGCAAATCCCCTGATCATGAACTAAACAAGCCCTTGGTGGTGACAGACTGATAGATTCAACTCCAGTGACAGATGATGCTCAGCTAACAAGGTCGTCACAGACAGGATTGCAATTCACAATCCATTTTTCTTGACCTGTAGGTTTTTCTATTTTCTAGAGCATAGCTTTGTTCCTCTTTAGGTAAGATGAGAATGAGATACCATGAAAGGAACTGCAATCTTGTGTTGCTCAAATTTTGTTCAATCCATTCACAATTGCGAAAATAGACTTTTTGAATCCAAAGTGACAAGTCGGAGAGACAATGATCACGAGTGCATGCATTGATGCATACATACAAGCTCAAAACTCTCCTTTCTCTGGATGTAATATCCACACTTCTATGTGTTTGTACTTTGTAATCGCATTTATATCTAGCCTATCGCTGTGCTATTTGTGATCACCTTTATTGTATTTTTGTGGTGCACTAACATGTCTATCTTGTTTCGTATTAAAGCTTGTCATTCTCTTAAAACTCGTGCTTTAAGCTCGGAATTTAACCTTTTCAACTCGAAAGTCAATTTTTAATGTTGAATTCAAACTTTTGACATGGAGAAAAAAAGAACGATCCCTAGATAGATTCCCGGATGACATCATCTCACCCGTCGTATGTGATCTTCTCACCTATAGTACTAGTACTAGTTGCCAGTGCAGTGGATGGGTCCCACGCTGCTTTGTGGTCCTCGCCAACGTGAGGGTGAGGCGGTGAGGGTTCTCTTCTTCCTCGCTACGCAGCGTCGTCATCGCCGATCACTTCCTCACTGCGCCGCCGTCGGCTTCAAGTAGCGCCGCCACCCTCTTTGCCGTTGGCCTCCTCCGCCATCCGGTTCAAGCAGCACCACCCTCTCCGCGTCATCGCCGCCGTTGGCCGCCTCCGCCATCCGGATCAAGCAGCGCCACCCTCTCCGCGTCCTCACTGCCGTTGGGCGTCTTCGCCATCCGGTCCAAGCAGCGACACATCCTACACCACCAACCACCGCTCGCAAGCAGCGCCATCCTCGCCGACGTTGGCCTTCTCCGCCATCCGCTTCAACCAGCACGACGCGCTCCGCCTCCGCGTCCTACACCACCGACCGCCGCTCGCAAGCAGTGCCCCCTCTCCATGTCCTCGCTCAGGCTGCTGCCATGGCCATACTCCGGTTGGTTCATCGTCTCATGATGTGCTCGCGCTCTCAGGTCCCAACTCTCACTAGTACCTCCTTGTCAGCGACATCCACGGCGACCTCAATCTCCTACGTCCATGGTCTCGGTCTCTTCGCCGACCTGGATGACATCGTCGCCGCTGACTTCGCGACAGAACCGCGCTCTCGCCGCAAACTCCTCGTCAGCAACGTCCGTGATCCGGCCACCCCCGACTTGGACGATCGCCTCGTTGCCGACGCCGCGATCCACTTGGACGAGGTCCTCTGGGCCGTCCATGACCTCGCCCATCTGGTTCCAGTGGAAAGCGTATTGCAGCAATGTACTACCAGAAGATGTGATGTAAGTTTTTAGGTCTTATGGTGTTAACGCTTTTGCTTGATGTGCAGTTTTTCAGTGTATTAGATGAATGAATAACTAGAAGTATAACTTCATTCTGCAAATCTGCTTCATGTTCAGTGCTTTACTTGTATGCTAGTATTCGTCTTGTTAGTTTTTTAGGTCTTACGGTCTTAACGCTTTTGCTTGATGTGTAGTTTTTCAGTGTATTGATGAATGAATACTTAGAAGTATTAATTTCATTCTACAATTTTGCTTCTGCTACATGTTCAGTGCTTACTTGTATGCTATTGAATATCTTGTTAGTTGGGAAAATGAATTGATAGTATAAATATTACATGCTAATGTTCCATATTCAATACTTGCATATGAATCGAAGTATAACTTAGTGTATGACTCTTTCCTACTTTGCTTCATGTTTAATGCTTACATGTGTGCTAGTATTCATCATGTTAGTTGGGAATATGTATCTATTGATTAATATTTCATATTCAGTACTTGTGTATGAATCGAAGCTTAAGCTTCAGCGTATTACTCTTTCCTGTTTTGCTTCATGTTTGATGTACTTGTGTGCTAGTATTCATCTTCGATCATAAACAGAAAGAAAAAGTGATTGTTTCTGCTTGAGGAAGCAAGTTTGTTTACATTGAACTAACTGAAAACAATTAATTTACTTTTGTAGACAATATGACAGCAGTGCCCTATCATCACGCTCACCTTCTCTGTTTATGCACCCGTTTGAGTATTTGAAGGACCATCCGACTTTCATCTTTATTCCCTGGGATGTGCAACTTGTGGGTGAAATTGATGTACCAAAACCACATATCATGTTCAGTGAGAGGGGAAAGGTGTTTGCCCAATCATTTCTGGAGGAAATTTATGTCATGCTTCTCCAGGGAAACTATCTATACCGACCACTTAGTACTGATGATTTGGTAGTGAGCTCACTTGGTCGAGTTCATTTGAGAGATGGAGTTCTGATGAGGCCTATACCTGAATCGTACAGAGGTATCATTGTCAATGACACCCGGTGCATGGCTTCTTAGGTTCTGAAACAAATGCTCGCCTACTCAAATCCGCTGAATTTCATGCTACCACTCGGCTTCCTCCACCTGTGCAATACTATGGAAAACCCACATCAACCTAAGGGTGTCAACATTGTCTATCATGCATCAATGCTACCCCTCCACTCGCGGCAGTAGGCTCTATCGGATGCATTCAACTTGTCGACTAGAAGGATGACCTGGAACTATGAATCTGTGATTTGTGATTCCTTGCCTCACAGGGCGGAGTGGCCGCAAGTTTTGGAAGGAAATGAACTGCTGAGACAATGGTTTCTCAGTTGGACGAATAAGGATGGGACTTTCGATGTAGTCAATGACAAGGAGTTCCTTCATGTCCACAGAATACTATGCTGCCATTCCGACGACCACGATAATGACAACAAGGTTTGCAAGTACACATGGGACCAACTGCACCTGCTAGTTCACAACAAAAATCCTTTGGTTCTACCTGCTTTGCACAGAAATCTGATGAAGGCAGGCCGCCTTCACAAATTGAATCTGGCAAGGTAATTTGACTACACCAGCAGGAGAGCGCAGGATTTATCCCCTCCCCGAACCCCACCCCACCCAACTTCCTGAAAGAGTCCATAGAGAATTCTGGGTAGAGTTGTGGAGGCCAACATCTTTTCTCTGATGTACTTATGCTGGGTTTCCTTGGTTTTTTGGATATTGTTGTTGAGTGGATGTTCGTAGGCTCATGTTCGGCCTAGTAATGAGAAAAAAAACTCTGCTGACTAGAAGGGTCCTGTCGTTTGTGGTAACTAAACACCCTCTTGTTTCTTCGCCAAGATGAGATGGTGTCTTGGAGGAAGAGAATGGTTCTGGAGAGTTGCTTAGGCACTTAACACTTCAGTAGTTTAGATGGTCATTTTCTTTTGCTTTGCACTTCTGATACAATGTGTCGTCATTTTTGTTATCACTTTTGTTTTGACGTAAGTGTGCACATTCACTCTGATTTGTGAAGAAAAACTCGATTCAAGTTGTGGACTGCATCAATGTTGGATCATGTAACTTGTGCTGTTGGCTGTCATGATCAATGAGTTGTGTGTTTGGCATTTGAATCCAATGCTACCAAATTTTCGATTGTACATAGAGAACAAATAGTTCGATTACAATGTTTCAAGGTGATGCTGTTATTGATGTGGACTGCCTAAAGTATATCACACATATGCCAGTATGCCAGCCACCTGCAGCTATTCATATAGGCTTTACCGATGAGCCACTATCAAGGTGATTGCAGGATCACAGATACTCTTGTCATCACTTGAAGAGTCTGCTCTTATTCACAGCCATTTTTCTTCTTTAGATATCGTCGTACACTCGAGGACACGATGCAAAAACTGAGAGAAAACAACAAATATTCAGTAATTTTCTGAAATGGGAAAGGAAAAACAAAGCTTTAGCAATTTTTTGAGTTCAAATTTTGGATGCTTCCTGACCCTAAACTATATACTATTGTGTTTAGATGTGTTCATCTAGATTATTCTAATGAACGGGGCCTTCACAATAAGTTGACATGATTACATGAATTTATTGCTCAAATCCATTTTAAGTTGTGCAAAATTTGAACCCCTGAATTCGATGTACATTGACAAGCCTAGATGGAACCTGACACTTCTTATTAATCTCGTCTCTTCCATTAAAAAGGAATAAATTGAGACAATGCGGCTATGACGCCCATGGCGGTGGTGAGTCGGCCGCTGGTATTCGGTCTGCGTGCTCCGGGCGGCTAGTCCGCCTGCCAACGCCGCGTGCTGCTGGCCATCTTCGAGGCTTCCACGTGTGGCAGTAACATCCCAACACCTGCAGATGTTCATACAGATCCCCAAGTGACCAATTGCAAATCCCCTGATCATGAACTAAACAAGCCCTTGGTGGTGACAGACTGATAGATTCAACTCCAGTGACAGATGATGCTCAGCTAACAAGGTCGTCACAGACAGGATTGCAATTCACAATCCATTTTTCTTGACCTGTAGGTTTTTCTATTTTCTAGAGCTTAGCTTTGTTCCTCTTTAGATAAGATGAGAATGAGATACCATGAAAGGAACTGCAATCCTGTGTTGCTCAAATTTTGTTCAATCCATTCACTATTGCTAAAATAGACTTTTTGAATCCAAAGTGACAAGTCGGAGAGACAATGATCACAAGTGCATGCATTGATGCATACATACAAGCTCAAAACTCTCCTTTATCTGGATGTAATATCCACACTTCTATGTGTTTGTACTTTGTAATCGTATTTATATCTAGCCTATGGCTGTGCTATTTGTGATCACCTTTATTGTATTTTTGTGGCGGACTAACATGTCTATCTTGTTTCGTATTAAAGCTTGTCATTCTGTTAAAACTCGTGCTTTAAGCTTGGAATTTAACCTTTTCAACTCAAAATTCAATTTTTAATGTTGAATTCAAACTTTTGACATGGAGAAAAAACGAACGATCCCCAGATAGATTCCCAGATGATGTTATCTCACCTGCCGTATGTGATCTTCTCACCTGTAGTACTAGTACTAGTTGCCAGTGCAGTGGGTGGCTCCCGCACTGCTTTGTCGTCCTCACCAACGTGAGGGCTAGGCGGTGAGGGTTCTCTTCTTCCTCGCTACGCCACGTCGAAGCCGCCGATCGCTTTCTCGCTACGCCGCGTCGTCACCACCATCGGCTTCAAGCAGCGCCACCACCCTCTCTGCTGTTGGCCTCCTCCGCCATCCGGTTGAAGCAGCACCACCCTCTCCGCATCCTCGCTGCTGTTGGGCTTCTTAGCCATCTGGTCCAAGCAGCGAGACATACTACGCCACCGAGCACCGCTCGCAAGCAGCACCATCCTCGTCGACGTTGGCCTTCTCCACCATCTGCTTCAACCAGCGCGACGTGCTCAGCCTCCTCGTCCTATGCCACTGACCACCGCTCGCAAGCAGTGCCCCATCTCCGCGTCCTTGTTCCCGCTACAGTCGTGGCCATACTCCGGTTGGTTCATCGGCTCATGATGTGCTCGCGCTCTCTGGCCCCGACTCTCACTAGTACCTCCTCGTCAGCGACATCCATGGCGACCTCGATCTCCTACGTCCATGGTCTTAGTCTCTTCGCCGACCTGGACGACATTGTCGCTGCTGACTCCGCGATTGAACGGCGCTCTCGCTGCAAACTCCTCATCAGCGACATCCGCGGCGACCTCTCCTACCTCCATGGTCTCGGTCTCTTCGCCAACCTGGACGTCATCCTCGCCGCTGACTCCACGACTAAACTGCGTTCTCGCCGTAAACTCCTCGTCAGCAAAGTCTGTGATCCGGCCGCCCTCGACTTGGAGGATCGCCTCGTTGCCGACGCCGTGATCCACTTGGATGAGGTCCTTGGGGCCGTCCATGACCTCGCCCATCCGGCTCCAGTGGAAAGCGTATTGCAGCCATGTACTACCAGAAGATGTGATGTAAGTTTTTAGGTCTTACGGTGTTAACGCTTTTGCTTGATGTGGAGTTTTTCAGTGTATTAGATGAATAAATAACTAGAAGTATAACTTCATTCTACAATTCTGCTTCATGTTCAGTGCTTTACTTGTATGCTAGTATTTGTCTGGTTAGTTTTTTAGGTCTTACCGTCTGAACGCATTTGCTTGATGTGCAATTTTTCGGTGTATTAGATAAATGAATACTTAGAAGTATTAACTTCTTTTTGCAATTCTGCTTCTGCTGCATGTTCAATGCTTACTTGTATGGTAGTGAATATCTTGTTAGTTGGGAAAATGCATTGATAGTACAAATATTACATGCTAATGTTCCATATTCAATACTTGTGTATGAATCGAAGTATAACTTAGTGTATGACTCTTTCCTACTTTGCTTCATGTTTAATGCTTACCTGTGTGCTAGTATTCATCATGTTAGTTGGGAATATGTATCTATAATAGAAGTGTTACTTGCTTAATATTTCATATTCAGTACTTGTGTATGAATCGAAGCATAAGCTTCAGTGTATGACTCTTTCCTGTTTTGCTTCATGTTTGATGTACTTGTGTGCTAGTATTCATCTTCGATCATAAACAGAAAGAAAAGGTGATTGTTACTGCTTGAGGAAGCAAGTTTGTTTACATTGAACTAACTAAAAACAATTAATTTACTTTTGTAGACAATACGACAGCAGTGCCCTATCATCACGCTCACCTTCTCTGTTTATGCACCTGTTTGAGTATTTGAAGGACCATCCGGCTTTCATCTTTATTCCCTGGGATGTGCAGCTTGTGGGTGAAATTGATGTACCAAAACCACATATAATGTTCAGTGAGAGGGGGAAGGTGTTCGCCCAATCATTTCTGGAGGAAATTTATGTCATGCTTCTCCAAGGAAACTATCTATACAGACCACTCAGTATTGATGATTTGGAAGTCAGCTCACTTGGTCGAGTTCATTTGAGAGATGGAGTTCTGATGAGGCCTATACCTAAATCGTACAGAGGTATCATTGTCAATGACACCCGGTGCATGGCTTCTAAGGTTCTGAAACAATTGCTCGCCTACTCAAATCCGCTGAATTTCATGCTACCACTCGGCTTCCTCCACCTGTGCAATACTATGGAAAACCCACATCAACCTAAGGGTGTCAACATTGTCTATCATGCATCAATGCTACCCCTCCGCTCGCGACAGCAGGCTCTATCGGATGCATTCAACTTGTTGATTAGAAGGATGACCTGGAACTATGCATCTTGATTTGTGATTCCTTGCCTCACAGGCGGAGTGGCCGCAAGTTTTGAAGGAAATGAACTGCTGAGACAATGGTTTCTCATTTGGACGAATAAGGATGGGACTTTCAAAGCAGTCAATGACAAGAAGTTCCTTCATGTCCACAGAATACTGTGCTGCCATTCCGACGACCATGACAATGACAACAAGGTTTGCAAGTACACATGGGACCAACTTCACCTGCTAGTTCACAACAAAAATCTGGCAAAAATCTGATGAAGGCAGGCCGCCTTCACAAATTGAATCTGGCAAGGTTATTTGACTACACCAGCAGGAGAGCGCAGGATTTGCCCCCTCCCCCAACCCCACCCCACCCAACTTCCTGAAAGAGTCCATAGAGAATTCTGGGTAGAGCTGTGGAGGCCAACATCTTTTCTCTTAAGTACTTATGCTGGGTTCCTTGTTTTTTTAGCTATTGTTTTTGAGTGGATGTTCGTAGGCTCATGTTTGGCTTAGTAATGGGAAAAAAACTCTGCTGACTGGAAGGGTCCTGCCATTTGTGGTAACTAAACACCCTCTTGTTTCTTCGACAAGATGAGATGGCGTCTTGGAGGAAGAGAATGGTTCTGGAGAGTTGCTTAGGCACTTAACACTTCAGTAGTTTAGATGGTCATTTTCTTTTGCTTTGCACTTCTGATACAATGTGTCGTCATTTCTATTATCACTTTTGTTTTGACGTAAGTGTGCACATTCACTCTGATTTGTGAAGAAAAACTCAATTCAAGTTGTGGACTGCATCAATGTTGGATCATGTAACTTGTGCTGTTGGCTGTCTTGATCAATGAGTTGTGTGTTTGGCATTTGAATCCAATGCTACCAAATTTCGATTGTACATAGAGAAGAAATAGTTCGATTACAATGTTTCTAGGTGATGGTGTTATTGATGTGGACTGCCTAAAGTATATCACACATATGCCAGTATGCTAGCCACCTGCAGCTATTCATACAGGCTTTACCGATGAGCCAGTATCAAGGTGATTGCAGGATCACAGATATTCTTGTCATCACTTAAAGAGTCTGCTCTTATTCACAACCATTTTTCTTCGTTAGATATCGTCATACACTCGAGGACACGATGCAATAAACTGAGAGCAAACAACAAATATTCAGTAATTTTCTAAAATGGGAAAGGAAAAACAAAGCTTTAGCAATTTTTTTTTTCAAATTTTGGATGTTTCCTGACCCTAAACTATATACTATTGTGTTTAGATGTGTTCATCTAGATTATTCTAATGAACAGGGGCCTTCACAATAAGTTGACATGATTACATGAACTTATTGCTTAAATCCATTTTAAGTTGTGCAAAATTTTGAACCCCTGAATTCGATGTACATTACAAGCATGGATGGAACCTGACACTTCCTATTAATCTTGTCTCCTCCATTGAAAAGGAATAAATTGAGACAATGCGGCTGTGAAGGCCATGGCGGTGGCGAGTCGGCCGCTGGAATTAGGTCTGCGTGCTCCGGGTGCCTAGTCCGTCCGCCAACGCCGCATGCTGCTGGCCATCTTCGAGGCTCCCGCGCGGCAGTAACATCCCAACACCTGTAGATGTTCATACATATTCCCAAGTGACCAATTGCAAATCCTCTGATCATGAATTAAACATGCCCTTGGTGGTGACAGACTGATAGATTCAACTCCAGTGACAGATGATGCTCAGCTAACAAGGTCATCACAGACAGGATTGTAATTCACAATCCATTTTTCTTGACTAGCAGGTTTTTCTATTTTCTAGAGCTTAGCTTTGTTCCTCTTTAGATAAGATGAGAATAAGATACCATGAAATTAACTGAGAGCAATTGACTGAGCTTCAGGTACTTATCAGTCCTCAATTCTCCAAGCTAGCGTACCGGAGTATATATACTGCAGCAACCATTCAGCTTGCTTATTTATGTCATGTGCCTACTCTACTCTAGAGTGGCATCAATCTAATTTTCCCTCAAGTTATTGTTTTTTTAAAGGAATTTTTCCTCAAGTTATATATACTAGGCCTTCAAAAGGACACTGAAGAAAAGTTAGAGAATAGAATGATATTCAGAGTTGTGCTCTTATTCACAGCGTTTGCCTACTCTTGAGAGTTCTGACGCCGAGCAAGTAACTTTCTGGATTTGATTTTTTGAGCACACTGCTGCTTGTCGGTGCTACACATTTTGTTGTGATACAGGAAGTCTTGTGCTATTATTGTCTAGGAAGAGTCATCTAAACATCAGGAAGTAGTAAGAAACTTGAGAATTTCTGGAAGTGCAGTGCTTATTGATTCATCTGAACATCTATTCAGATGAGTCATTTACATCGATCTGCAGAGTGTTAGCGAATTTGATGGGTTTAGATCACCATTGATAAGGCCTAGATGAGACCTTTGTATCTAATTTTTATCTCCTCTCAAGAAATCATGTAATGGACAATTTGGAATTTGGATAGAAAAACCAGGGATTAGATTATATTTATTGCATTGGACATGCACTTGTTCTAGTTTCCGTTGCGCTGGTCTCTTGTGTTTGTCTCCCTAACAGTTACGGCTGTGTGTGTCAGGGTGAGAGGGCCATCGGTATCGCAGGTGCAGCAAACCATCATTCGCAGGTGCGTCTCACCTCACGTTGCTGCCGCGCCGATGGATCATAGAAACATGGGTTCCAAACCGGACCGCAATCAGTGCTAGCGGTCCGATATCCCCGTTTCTGGTGGGCCAACTAGAGGTAGCGAGAATTTGAACCATAAAGGCCCGATGCCCGATCTATATTATTAGGACGGCCACCACTAAGCCTATTATTGGACTGTAAATTTTGGCCCATCTGGATAGCCTAGGTATTTCCGCAGGATTTTGTCGGCCTATTCAAGTAGCCCAAATTTAGCCTCCAAAACCTCGCAATTATATAATATAATGGACTGCACATGAAGCCCATAACTTTGATGCAGAAGGTAAGTTTTGGTCCACTTAAACAACCCATTTATGATCGCTAACCGCCCGCGTGCGAAGCAGGCCCAAGTCAAAGTCAGCCCATCGATGATATCTCTATTTTAGATTTAGCCCATCATTCTATAGTATGTTTCCGTTTGGAAAAAAAAGAACTCCATTTTGCCTCCCTTAACTATACCCCCAATCTGATTTCTATCCCTCAACCGCAAAACCAAATCGGGGGCTCCCTCGACTATCAAAACCGATTCGTTTTGCCTCCCAGAGTGGTTGGGATGGCGGTTTTGCCCTACGTGGCACATTGCCCCGGTCTCCATCCTACGTGGCACCAACGTGTCACTTACGTGGAATTATGATCAACAAACTAAAATTTAAAATATAGTGGCTCCACATGTCAGTCTCCTAGGGGGAAAAATATAATAGGACCCACATGTCATCCTCTCTCTTCTTCCTCCTCTCTCTAAAAGTACATCTAGGCCCCTAACTTAATTTTGGTGATTAATGACAACACAACTAGAATTATCTAAAGCCTTATCTAAGTGTTTGCAAGGAAATAAGTATCCTGGCTTTGAAAATTTAAAATCAAGATGCTTCAACTTATGGTAAATGCTTGTAGAGCCTTATCTAAGTGTTTACAAGGAAATAAGTATCCCGGCTTGGAAATTTAAAATCAAGACGCTTCCAACTTATGGTAAATGCTTGTAGTCTTTTGTCAGTGTCCTAAATATAAGATATCCTATAGGCGTGTTGTCGGAGAGCAAGCTCCTCTAGCGGGAGATCAGAGGATTCCCTTTGTGTGTTTAGCCCAGGGGGTGGATGCAAGACCGAGTTACTGTGATCGAGAACCAAAACAAGGGGATTTTACAGGTTCGGGCCACTCAGAAGCATAACACCCTACTCCTGTTATGTTCATTGCTAGATGTTGGTGGGAAAAAACTCCCTTTTTAGAGCTAAGGACTCCTCTTAGTTTTTTGGGTCCGAACCCCTCTTATTTTTTTTGGGTCCGAAACCCTTTTTGGTGGCTTTGGCTCTCCTCTTATAGTAGATGAGGGAATACCACAATGGCCAGACACTGAGAACAGGGCCCCAATACTGGGGTTAGGTTCGTGACATCCTGTCGCTTGCTGTTATGTGGGCCCGGTTGTCGGACCTTGGTGGGCCCTCCTCGGGGCCATCTTGAGGGAAGCACTCCCCGCCACGCCATGCGTCCTGCGTGGTTGAGCGAGGCTTGAGGTATAAGCTTGGTCAACAAACATTGGCGATGGGGTCCACCTGTCAGCCATTGGCAGCGTGACGTGTTGAGAGTAGGGCCCTATCAGGCGCCATGGCAGTCGATCACGTCGTCTGACAGCCCACGCCCCCTTTCCATAGGGGTGATGATGACACGGGTGACGGATGTGAAAGCGCCATCTCGTCGCCCCAGTTGCATGCGGGGCAACTGCGTGTCGCTTCGCATTTAATGTGAGGCTCGCGCGGCGAGGGGGAAACAGCGACACGCTGCGTCCCGTCATAGTTAATGCGTGGCCAGTGTACCTAGGCTGCTTGGAGGCAGCGAGCTCGGGGGCGTTGTAATGCCCTGGTTTCCGGGCTGTTCAAAACTATTTTAGTAAAAATCCTAATTTCAAAAAAATTTTGGCTCTTTGTGTGTAACTAAAGATTAACTGCCGCAGATCTCAGTTAAACCCTCCCTTGAAACCTTAAAACCTTGGTCCCAAACTCTCTCCAAATTTCCAGACTCGAATTTCGCAATTCGACTCTCTCTCAAAATTTCCTCAGAAAAATTCAAATTCAAATCTCCTCAGAAACCCTTCCTAAATTCTCGAAATCTCTACCGAATTCAAATGACAGGAATCGGATTTTGCAAACCGAGATACTTTCCGAAATCCCCAATAAAAATTTCCCCTGCATTGGATCCTTCTGAAAATTCAAATATCAACTAAGGACTCTTTTCCAAAAATCCCCAAAATTTCCTTGGGCTCAAATTCCAAGAATTAAGTTTCAATCCAAACCCCCTAGGAATTCCCCAACCCTATCTTTCCTCAAATTAATATCCAAAGCCCCAATCTATTTTGAACGTATTAAAATTTCAAGCCTTGAATCTCTTGTTTGAAACCCAAAACTTCCCTTGAAATCAAGGAAAAAATTAAAGTTAAATTGCCTCTTCAAATTTCTCAAATATATATCTCAAATAAAAATATCTGACCAAGCTCCCACATATTTAATTTAAATCCTCTGGAATCTCCTTTTCCCTATTCTTTCCTTCCCAAATATCATCCAAAAATCAAAATCTCTCAAATATACATATATATACATGCTCAAATCCAAACCTCAAAAATCCCTCTCAAAAATTCCCAAAAAATCTAGGAGTTCAAATCTCAAATTTAAAATTGAATCCGTGTTTTAAATTCTCAATTATCCTTTCAAAAAACTTCCCTGGAAAAATCCCAAGCACCACTGTTCCTTTGGGCCAGTCCCTTTCCACCTTCTCTCGGCCCGGCCCAACACCAGCCGCAGTCACTCGGCGTCCCCCGCGCTCGTTAATGACCAGGCCCCATCGGCCAGAAGCTACGCGCTGCTCGCCCGCGTGACGCACGCCTCTCGGCCCAAGCCCCCACTCGCCAGCCTCTCCCCATTCGAGCAACGCAGACGCCAACACACATGCGCACTCGCGCTCGCCACCTTAGCTCCTCCCAGGCCCCACCCGTCAGTGCCTCCAGCCAAGCACCGCGTGGGCGCCGTTTCCCTGACACGCAGGCCCCGTGGGTTAGACCTGTCTCCAACCTCGTGTGTCTCCCTCTCTTGCCCTGCCCCTGCTCGGCGAAATAGCCACAAGGAGCACGTGTCTCCACTGAGCAAAATATCTCACTTCCCGTGGGTCAACCTCGCCTCCCCATCCTGTCGCATCAACCTGTCGTGCCATACCCCCTTCCCTCCTCTCTGGTGATAGTGCGGCAGGGCGCATGACGCCGTCCCCAATGCTTGCCATGTCCACCCTGAGTTCCTGTCATGTCGCCTCTACCACAAGCATGGCCCACTACCGCACCGTCTCTCTTCTTTGTCCCCTTCCGCCACTCACGCCTATAAATCTACTGCCCCACCACGCCATTTCAAGCTCAGGCTTCTCTCTCAGCAACCGCTAATACAGCTCAGCCTCGCTCCAATTCGCCTGGCCCAAGCTCCACCAATCCAATTAAGTCCCACCGCTGAGCTCCCCACTGCCTCGTGGCTTTGCCAGTGACCTCAATTTGTAACGCCTCCGCCCTAGCACCACCTACAGTGACACCAGAGAGGAAGGGCCGCAGGAGATTGGCGTGAATCAATTCCCACCGAAGTGCGATGCCGGTAACAGTCCCAGAAAACCTTGCTGGTACCCGCGGCCAACGGAGATGTACCACAGCAACTAATAAATATATGTATGTGTGTGTGTGTGTGTGTGTGTGTGTGTGTGTGTATATATATATATATATATATATATATATATATATATATATATATTATACCTTGATAAGCTGCGACTTCGGGCAAGCCCTAGGCAGCAAGTCTCAAATAGAACAACAGCGGAGTGATAGCGCAGCGAGAACCCAATCCACAAGCAACAGCTTAGAATTAGGAAAGAAACCCTAATCTTCACTTCCACTTCACACTTCCTGAAGGAGGGGAGAAGAGAAACAGATTGAGTACTTATGTACTCAGCAAGTCACAAAAAACGTGAGTTATGCAGGCTATCAAAGATTTGATAGGCTGGTGTTTATTTTACAAACATTTTTATTTGAAAACGTTTTTTCAAAACCCTAAGTGTGAGTTGTCTCTTTGTGATTGGAAGGAGGCTCTCGCCTCGATCCTATCCGCGAATTGCTTTTCAACAACTCAAGCGGACGAACCAGATTTTTATTTGCTTAGATTTATTCCTATACTGCTTGTCGGATCGCGACAGAAGCTTAGTGGGTCTACCCTTAAGTAGCTTTCCACTGTATTCTCATCTATTACTTTATTTTCACTTTCGTCCTTCCTAGGACGTCATCTCATTCTTCCTCTATTATTTTCCTTTCACTTTCATCCTATCCAGAACATCATCTCATCTCATAATTCATCTCAGTGGCTCCTCGAGTCATCCACAGCCTTATCTCAAATCACGCATTACTTTTGCTCGGGAAGCCTATTCTATGATGTCATACGACATCCCGGGTCACACAGTCTCGTTTCAGACCACATAGGTCATCCATCAGCCACTAAGGCCAATTCTGGTAATGATTCCCATACCACAAAACCACTTTCGCAAAGCATTGGCAAACAAATCTATGCTAGAGGAATCACCTCACATTCGCCCGTAACCGTGGGCACGGCTGTTCGAATAGTTTATAGACCTTTGCAAAGGGTGCACGCTTTATCCACATGACGCGAGCTTACTTCCCGTACTCGTTAGCGGGGAAGGTTCGCAACAAGGCCTTTCCAAAGCCCACCCAGGATAGCACGTTGCCCTATAAATGGTTCTCTTAACCAAGTACCAGGAACTCTTTTCCTGTACTCAGGGATGAGGGTATATCGCCCTCTTGGCACCCAGCTGCTCCCACATTTATTAGCAACCGAACGATCCTGGGAACACTAGTTACTCGGCCAGGGGCGTCCCATTCCACCCGTGTGATCACACTGTGAGATGATCGGATGAAATTCCCCAAGAAAACGGTCCTTATATGCGAATACGAAGTGACACCACATAGGCGATCACTTTGCACTGTGGATTTTCGCAATCGATTTTGGTTTGCAAACTCACCGACATCACATGTCGGGTTTTAAAACCTTTTGGAATCCTATTTTTCCCAAATCGAAAAATAGTTGTACTGGAGGTGGAACCATCGGAATCCATGCTCAGAGAGCACGGTCACGAGGTACCATGGGGTGGAGCGACAAGGGATAGGGTACCAAAATCCTACGTTGTTTATGCAACTAATGGGCAGGTCCGTCGGTTCGTCACGCAAACTGAGGCCGATCAATTTATCGTGCGCACTAGCAATGCAATTTTAGAAACAAAGTATTTTAAATTTAGGAGCAATATGGTCAAGGAGTGACTTGCCTTAGACTTCGTCTTCAAACTTCACGAAATCCGACATCCGAGAGAATTTTCGGAGCGTCGACTACGCGTAAAAGGGAGAAAAATACATAAAACCCTAGAAATAAAATACTATTATTAATAACTAATAGTGCCATGAGGTAGATCTCAATTTTAGAAAAATTTAGAAACTTGAACATGGTCAATTGGAGTTACGGATTAAAAGATATGGATTCTTGAAGTTTTAGGGATTTTCTGGAATATAGAAAAGGATTAATTGGATTTTTGGAAAAAGAATTATTTTGGAAATAGTGGTTGACAGGTGGGGCCCTTGGTTAGTGACTAGGAGGGAGAAATTGAGGGGTTGACCCACTTGTCAATGTCTCAGAGAGAGAGAGGGAGAGCATGGCCCACATGTCATTGGGAAGAGAGAGAAAGGGTAGTGGCCCACATGGCAGTGGAGGGAGAGAGAGAGGGGCCTGACTAGGAGGTCCCACATGTCAGGGGGTCCACATGTAAGCCTCATTATTAGAGTTTAATCAAGCTGGGCCCATATGTCATAGGTAGGGAGAGGAAGTGACAGGAGGGCCCACATGCCATAGATACAAGGGTTATTAAAATGGGGTTAACTAAATGGGGCCCACCTGTAAGTGGGACATATATACTAATAGGGTTAATTAAATTTTAAACCATGTAGGGCCCACGTGTCAGAGGCTTAGGATTAAATTAGGAGTGATGGTCCACCTGTCGGTTGCTTGGGTGGATTAGTGGGGTGAGGCCCACAAGTCAGAGAGGGGAGGCGCGGGTTCGATGGGCAGCTAGCCATGGTGGCGAAAAATCGACGGAGGACGATGGCCAGGGAGGATTCGGTGAGCGGCGGCTCACCGGAGAAAGTGGAGTGCGGGAATGGAACGAGGGGGATGCAGCGAAGGAGATTGACAGCTCGGATTGATGAACGGAGGATCGAGGGCGGCCGGCGGTGAGGAACAGCAAGCGGCGGCAGGGAGGGGCGGCATATGGTCGTCGACGGTGACCAAAGGATGGCAGAGGGGGTCGAGATGGGTCGGCCTGGAAGCGGTGAGACGAGAGGAGGAGAATAGAGGGGCTGTTTGGGCATTACCGGTGGCAAGGACGAAGGATTGATGATGGCGTCAATGGCAGGGAGGCGGCGCCTGATTTAGGGATTTTCCCTACGGCGGCGCTCGGGTGCAATTGGGGGCACAACAGGGCTTGTGAGAGAACAAGGGACCCAATGGTGGTGGTAGTTTAGTTGATTGGTTTTGGGAGTTGCCTGATTGGAGCGAGGCTGAAAGATCAATGGCGGCGGCGGAGAGAGAGCTTGAGCTCGCGAGGGTAATGGCGCGGCAGGGCAACGGATTTATAGGCGCGAGAGGCGGCGTGTCGCGATGAGAGAGAAAGATGGTGCAGCAGCGGGGCATGGCTATGGCAGAGGCGACATGACCGGAGCTCGGGGTGGATATGGCGAGCACTGGGGATGGCGTCATCACCGTGCCACGTGGTTGCGAGAGAAGAGATGAGGAGCAGAGGAGATGATGACGGGATGAGACAAGGATTGCGCACGTGGTTGTTGACTTTGGGAGCTCGCCGATGAGCTCGACAAGCCTTTGGCCGAGGCGACCATGTGTGGTGGAGCGTAAATTGCGCCGGCTGCCAGGGCGAATGGGATAGGAGCGGGGTCGCATGTGCTTGAGTGGACAGAGGCAAGGAGGTATGGGCATGCGGATTTTGTCGAGGAGCAAAGAAGAAAGATCGAGAGAAGAGAGAGAAGAGAGAGAGAGAGAACGGTGTAGGAGGAAGAAGATGACAGGGAGACGACGATGCCGTCCGACAGTAGGGACCCGTGTGTCGGGGAGAGACCGTGCCCACTGCGCTTGGCTAGAGGGACTGATGGAGGGGGCCCGTGGCCAAGGCACGTGCGGAGGAATAGAGGCCGAGTGGGCCGAAAGAGAGAAAAGGAAAGGGGATAGCCCAGTAGGAATAGAGACTCCTAATCTTTTTCTGAAATTTTGCTAGGAAGATTTTTAGAGATTTAAAAAGGAATTTAATTTCAAAATTTTATATTTGGGTCCACAAAAATTCTTGAGATTTTATGAGTAGGATTTTTACCACCATGGTTGGGATGTATATATATATATTTTTAAAATGGATGGGGATTTTGGAGGGAAAAGATAATGAATTCAAAAGGGGTTGGATTTTATTTTGGATATTTGAATTTTTGGGAAAATAAAGGGGGACTTAGAGAAGGGATATTTAGTGGAAATTTTAATAGGAGGTCACGAAAGGTTATTCAAAAGGATATTTCAAATTTTTGGGACTTACCCTAGGGTTTTATTTGAGGAATTATTTCTGGAGGGTTTGGAAGGGATATTTAAATTTGAACTTAATTCTTGGGATTTGAGAAGGTTTTGGTATTTGAGTTTTCAGGATTTTCAGGAGTTCTACAAAGGGCTTTTAATTAAGACTTTGATATATATATATATATATATATATATATATATATATATATATATATATATATATATATATATATATATATATATAGTTACACATACATATGTATATATCTGAAATGAGTTAATTTTTGAGGAGGCTTAGGGAGGGTTTCAGAGAGGATTTATAAAATTTGATTCTCGATATTTGATAGAAATTTTTGATTGGGGGTTTAGGAAGGGTCTCAAAGGATATTCAAAGGGGGGTCTCGGATTAAATTTTTTTCGAGGAAATTTAGAGACAGAGTTGAATTGTGAAATTCGAGTCTCAAAACTTAGAGAAAGTTTGGGACCGAGGTTTTTAGGGTTTCAAGGGGTTTAGCTGAGATCCATGTCACTAAATCCTGAATCACGCTCAAAAAGCCAAAATTTTTGAAATTAGGGTTTTTACTAAAATAATTTTTAACAGCCCGAAAACTGAGGCGTTACACAATTCCATCCAAGCGTCGCCCTGAAGTAAATCCCCAATTTGGGTGCCGCCGTTTCGCCATTGCTGGCGCCGCAATTTCTCCTCGCTAGCAAAGGTAGAGGCCGAATACCCCCTTCTCTGCCCTCCTATCGTCTCACCGCAACCAACTCGAACCTTTCCCACCGCCTTCGCCGATCCCTTGGTCACCAGCAACGACCACACGACGCACCACCCCACCACCGCCCATTGGTCACCGTCGGCCACAATCCTCCCCATCCGAGCCACTTGGAGTGTTCCTCTTTCCCTCCGCCTTCCATTCCAGTTGCCCGCTTTTCCTCTCTCGCCGCCGATCGCCGTATCCTCTCTGGCCGCCATGTGTTGTCAATCCTCCCGGCCGGCCTCCAGAGTGCCTCGACCACTCACCGACCTTTGGGCCCGTGGGATTAACTCCCTAATCCTTTCCCCTCTCACTGTCTAGTGGGCCCGCTCTAATCATCTACCTCAGGCCATTGACAAGTGGACCCGACTGCCTAAACCTCTCCTCTTTCACTTACGTGTGGGCCCGACCTAATTATTTAATCACCATCCATATTTACCTCACTTACATGAGGGCCCCACTCCTCTCTCCCTCAATGACATGAGGGCCCTCCCTGTCATTCTCTCTCTCTTTTCACTGACATGTGGGCCTTCTATTTTAATCCCCCTCCTCACTGACATGTGGTCCCCCCAGCCTCTCTCCCCCTGCCACTGACAAAGGGCACCACCTGTCAGCAATATTCCTTTTTAAAATTCAATTAAATTCTTTTCTATATTCCAGAAAATCATTAAAACTTCAAAAATCCATATCTTTTAATCCGTAACTCTGATTGACCCCGTTCAAGTCTCAAAATTTTTCTAAAATTGAGATCTACCTCATGGCACTATTAGTTATTGATAATAGTATTTTATTTTTAGGGTTTTTATGTGCTTTCTTTCATTTCGCGCATAGTCGACGCTTCAGAATTCTTTCGAACATCGGATTTCACGAGGATTCGAAGACGAAGACTAAGGCAAGTCACTCCTTGACCATATTGCTCCTAAATTTAAAATGTTTTGATTGAAAAATTGCATTGCTAGTGTGCACGATAAATTGATCGGCCTCGGTTTGCGTGACGAACCGACGGACCTCCTAGTAGTTGCATAAATCTGGTAGGACATTGATACCCTATTCCTTGTCACTCCACCTCGTGATACCTCGGTGACCGTGCTCTCTGAGCCTGGACTCCGATGGTCCCACCTCAGCATAATTATTTGTCGATTTGGAAAAAATAGGGTTTCCTTTCTAATTCCAAGCCGTTGCTTGTGGGTTGGGTTCCCGCTGCGTTGTCGTTCCGCTGTTGCTGTTTTGTTTGCAGGTTGCTGCTCAGGGCTTGCCCAAAGTGACAACTTATTAAGGTATTATATATATGTGTGTGTGTGTGTGTGTGTGTGTGTGTGTGTGTGTGTGTGTGTATGTATGTATTATTTAGTTGCTATGGTATATCTCGGTTGACCGCGGGTACCAGCAAGATTTCCTGGGACTAGTACCAGCATCGCGGTTCCGTGGGAGTTGGTTCACGCTAATCTCCTACGGCGCTTCCTCTCTGGTGTCACTGTAGTGCTAGGGCGGGGGCGTTACAGAGGTCGATGCTCCAAGCCCAACCCTCGAGGCGAGGGGAGCTCGGGCCCTAGGTCTTTTTTCCCTTTGAGTATACATGAGTCTTTGCTTTGGGTGGGTTGCCTGGCCTGACGACGTGTCACTAGGCGCCCCGAGCACACGGTGGTGGGGACCTTGGTTCCCACTTCACCGACATGTGTACTTATCTCGGCAGGACCACCTTATACCAAGTCTTGTACAGAAACAAAACCCATACATATGGATAAAGTCCAGAGTAGATAAGGAAGGAGTCCTAGATAAGGAAAGAAATATAAAGTCCTATTTAGACCCGACCAGGACTACTCGGATCGTATTCATACTTGCCTCCCTAGTTGTACTTGGACAGGGGGCACCCAAGGGTATAAATACAAGGCCCTAGGAGGGGAGAAGAACAACCCATGAGAGACAAGACAACAAAAGCCACTTCCAATTCCATCGAGTCAACATAGGAGAAGCTCGATGACAGCCCGACCACTGTAACGCCCAGAAATTCGCACCGAAATTCTGAACATTAATGTGTAATAAATCCCTGCCTAGGAAAGCCAGGGTACACAAACCAAGTTGCCATACAGAGTGTCTTACTAACAGAGTAAAATGTATATTACATAAATGCAGCGGAAAAAAAAGGTAAAATGGAGTCTATAAACATCTGGCCAAGCAGCCGCTTCCATCCCACAGGCACCTTGACGGTGGAGCCAGCCTATTCCTCAGGATGATCTTCATCTGACGCGTTCTCCAACACTGGGGGAAAATTGGAGCAAGGCTGAGTACCACCCACAATACTTAACAAATCACACCCACAATTATGCATATGCACAGGCTACAAAGATGGGATAGGGTTTGTTTGCATAAAAGCAGTTGCAAACAGTAGTAGTTCGCAAACAGTAAAAAGTTGATTAATTAAACAATATTAATTCTCCACTGATTAACGTTACACCACGTTAACCAGGCCCAACCATTCCCAACTGATTGACGCTACACCACGTCAACCAGTTCCACTGATGAACGCTACACCACGTTCACCAGACACCTCCGGGTACCGTTACACCACGTTACCCGGACTCCACTGATTAACGCTACACCACGTTAACCAGTCACCACCAGACAACGTTACACCACGCTGACCAGCTTTTCCCGATCAACGCTACACCACGTTGACCAGGCCGTCCTGATGGAAGTTACACCACGACCACCAGGCGTCACTGATGAGAGTTACACCACACTCACCAGTCTCCACCGACTAGCGTTACACCACGCTAACCGGTCACCCCCGGTCAACTCAACCACGCCGACCGGACTCAACACCTTCCACAACACCAGTTTGATAAAACAGGATTAATTATCTAGGGTGAGACTAATCACGGTGAGTCTTGGCCAATGTGCCCATAACCGCGGGCGCGGCTATTCGAATAGTTTTACTCTGATCAGAGGTGTACAACTGTACCCACAAGACACAGCCCCTACACACATTCCCGTGTGCCAGTACATCACCACGATGTCCCGTACGAGGCTGTGACAGGACCGTTCACGAAACCCCTCCCTAACCATCCACACCACGCTGAGGTTGCACCTGCCGACAGGGCACGTCATATTGGCCAGGCTACCCCCCTTGCGCCACGGTGAATCCGGCAACCGATCAACCCTACCCTAGGCCGACCCAACTCCATCCCGCTCACCCTCTTCTTCGGTGCCTAGGAGAGGGAGAAGAAACGCTTCAAGCCTAGCCGTTGCCCACGCTGGCTTGTAGAAAGTACGGGAAGTTGCCCAAGTGGTTCCCGCGAACTGGTCCTTAATTGCCATGGGCGTGACAAGCAAAACCATACACCCACAGCCCACCATTTAGGTCAGGTTTTAATAATTTAACATCAGCCTATCCAAAGTTTCACTTTTGCGACATGGAGTCGAATCATATAAAAGAAATAATATTTAATTCCCATGTGAGCTAGGTTGCTAAGCATGGCTAAGCATCCTAAGAACTGTAATCTAATCACATTATTACCCAGGTGACAAGGGTTCAGGTTTCAAAACTATGGCTAAGTCCTAACATTGCATAGGTAATAACCACCCACATGAAATATTAAAATAATGCAGTTTATTTGAGTAAACAAAGCAATTTAGCGAAAAATAGGTACAAAGTGTTCAAAGTAACAGTGCGACTTGCCTTGCTCCGGCTCAAGGTACTTTGCTACGATCTCGAAATACGCGGGAGAATTACCGGCGTCGGATTCTAAAACAAACAATGCATAAACAATTAAAAACAGTACATGGGGCAATCAAACATGGGCTGAAAGTATTTTTTTTATGGATTCTTGGCATTTTTCTGGATTTAATAAAATTTGAATGGACTTAATCGGAGTTCGTATGAATTAGTTATGATTTATCGAAGTTTTACTGCTATTTTCAGTGTAAATATAATTAACAGGCGATTTATTATGCATTAAACCGAATTAAAGACGTCACCGGAGGGAGAGCGGCGCACAGAGGCGGGCGCACCACGTGGCGCCACCGCGGGCAACCACGTGGGCGAGCGAGCAGGCAGCCCCGATCTGCCTCCCGGCAGATCGAACGGCCCTGGGGAGCGGCGGTCGAGGCCAGCCGACCCGAGCGGGAGGCGGCGGCGCGCACGCGACCCGATGGTCGACGACGGTGACCACCCGGCGCGGCGGCGGCCACACGGAGGGACGGAAAGGAACAGGAAAACGGAGGGGGTTCTCACCGGCGGCTCGCGACGGCGAGCGACGGCGCGAAGACGACGGTGGCGATGAAAAAGCGGCGGCGGCCTCGGGACGACGTCGGCGACGGAGCTCTGACGGCGGGGAACGGGCAAGAGGCGGTTGCCGAGGTGTCCTAGAGGATGAGGGGGACGGAAGAGGAGTTAGGGCGAAGAATGGAGACGCGGCGCGGCGGGAATCACCGGCCGGAGAGGAGGCGGAGTGCCAATGCTCACCGTGCGCGTGGGTGGGGCGGTCCAGCGGGATTTGGCTTCCACGGAGTGGCGGCCGAGGTGCGGTGTGGCACGGCGAAGGTGATGGCGGTGGCAGTATGGCCTGGCGGCGTCTGGAACGGCGGCGAGCGGTGGCCGGAGTCGGCGAAGAAGGGGGAGCTCGGGTGCGCGGTGGTGAGGGGGTTCTAGAGCACGGGGAAACTCGGTGTGTTGGGGGAAAAAATGGAGGAGAGGGCGGAGGGGCTTTTTATGCGGTCGCCTGGGAGAGATCGAGGCCGAACGGCTCTAATCGTGCACGGGAGAGAGAGAGGCGGCGTGGAGATCGTGCGCACAATTTATGGGAGTGAGGGGGCGTGGACGCCGGAGAATTTGGGGAGGTGGGGCGGACTCGGTCCGCGCCCGTTTGAACCGAGTGCGAGTGCGGGAGGAGGTGGGAGGCGGCGCCGGATCGGACGGCTCCGGGGATTTTCCCCTCCGCCCGATTCGACGGAGAAGGAAGACGATGCTGACAGGCGGGCCTGGCCTGTCAGCGGGAGGCACGTGGGCGCGGGTGCGAGCGAGGGTGCGAGCGCGGGTGCGGGGGCGCGGGCGCGAGGGTGCGAGGGCACGGGAGAGGGAGAGGCCAGGGAGAGGGAAAAAGAAACCGGCTTGCGGCGCGCGGGGAATGGCGGCACAGGAGCGGGCCGCCGGCCCAACAGAAGGAAAAGAGAAAGGAAAAAGGAAAAAGATTTCCAGGACGATTTAAATTCCGATAAGCGTTTTTGATTTATTAAAAATAGTTCCTGTGCTCTGAAAATTCCACTAAAAATCCAGTTAATGTATTTTGGCATAGAGAATACAAGAAAAATATTCCCGGCCATGATAATTTATTATCTTGCATTTCACACCTTTAATTAATTCCTCTAGCTATTTTAAAATTCCTTTTCTTAGGTATTTTCTCAGGTAAAGTTTTTGTGTGGCTAATATCAGGGTGTGACAACCACCATACCCGAGCTCTACACCGATATACTGGCAAACTAGACTAGGGTTTCTCCCTATACTTTATACTCGTGAGATTGATATATAATGGCAACACCAGCCTCCGGTCAACAGGAGTAGGGCTATTACCCGTATTAAGGGGCCTGAACCTGTATAAAAATCCCTGTCACCCTTGCTCTAGCTACACCTTCGTTTGCATCCTCATATCAGCCGATCCCTACCTCAAAATACACCGTATATGTACGGATCCTTTGATCGGGGTATAACCCATTGACATCTCTATGTTTGTTGAGTTAGGATGCCATACTATTAAGAGGGATGCCACACATGTATAATTGGGTTTGACACTAGTGCTCAATGTCTAATTTTCTCCAAGTGTCATTGTCTTTCAAGTCGGAATGTCCAACGTTTTTGTCAGAATATCCGACGCTCGGAGTTTCCATTTTCTAGGCCAACTCAATTCTCTGTTGTATGCTTTCAAAATTATCGAAATTCCGGTAGAAATATCGAAATGACCGATACTGTGGAATATCCGAAGTTTTGATAATCTTAAGTCTAGCCTTGCTCTTAACTTCCATCAGAAACTTCTGACGTCGAGTTCGAAATGTCCGGCATCCTGGAACATCTGAAATCCTAGCTAACTCAAACTTCGGTTTGAGGGCTCAAATATTATCGAAATATTCGACATGACTGTTGGAATCTCCGAATCTTCTAGAATGTCTGATTTCATGATGAACTCAAGTCTCTGTTGAATGTTATCTCTCGTATCAGAATACCGATGTTTTATTCAAAGTTTTCGATCAGCTTTTACCGAGACATGTGTTTGAACTTAGCTGTTGCAATACAAATATGCAAAACGGAATATCCAGCATTGAGGTTGGACTATCCGAGGTGGGATGAAATTTTTTCCCCACCAGCCACATTTTGGGGTATCCTATATATACCCCAAAACAGCCCTCTCTAGGGTTAGCCAATTCATTTCATTCAAATTGCTTTTTGCTAAAGCTTGGTGCTAAAATGTTTTTATCTTGAGCTCTCTCTTTCTCTCTCTCAAATCACTCTAGGCTTTGGTGTTTTGATTATTTGTGGTGTGGATTTGGAGTTTGAGACCAAGTGTGGTGCATTTCGCTTGGATCTTGAACACTAGGGTTGATTCCAAGGGTTTGTGTAGAATTTGATACTTGATTCTTTCTGGTGTGGATTTGGAGTTTGAGACCAAGTGTGGTGCATTCTGCTTGGATCTTAAGCACTAGGGTTGATTCCAAGGGTTTGTGTGGGATTTGATACTCTTGTAGGTTGAGGACTCCTAGATGACTAGGCATCACTCCCGAGCCACCGATCTACTTGTGGTTGGTTGGGGGAAGTTTGTGAAGGCCGGATCTTGCCCCTACAAGGAAAGAGATTTCACTAGTGAAGGAGGAGTGCATTTGTGCAACCTCACGTGGTTAGGGTTAAAAAAGACCCGGCTCTTTGTGAGCTCCTCAATGGAGAGTAGAATCCCCTTAAGGATTTAAACTCCGAGAAAAACATCGTCGCACAAATCTCAGTGACATATTCCCATCTTGGCTTCCTTGTTGCATTGCTACTTGTGCCACTCATAGCTAGTTGTTGTATGTGCATTATTATTGTTTCCTGAGTGGTGGATAGCTATATTATGGTGTGGCTTGCTTGTGTGTGGCTTAGTGTATCGAAATATCTGATATTTGCTTGGACATTCCAATATACATCAGAGTATCCGACTTAATATTGAAATATCCGACAACTTCCGCTTTATGCATTTGCTTTTAGTTTAAAAAAAGCCTATTCACCCACCTCTAGACCTTTCACTGTCTCTCTTTTTCTCTCCCCTTTCTTTGTCTCCACTCATGTTGGCTACTTGCTGCTACCTCCATCGCCATTGGGGAGGCACCACTGGTGCCTGGGGGTGAGCCCCACCACCTTTGGTATGTCTGCCTTCCTGCCCCAAGCCCCCAAGCCACCCATCGCCGCGTCCCTCCTGGCCTTGGAGCCCCCAGTCGAGGAGGAGTGTGAGAACACCGCCATAGGATCGACACGGGCCCTGATCTGCTCTACCACGACGATGAAGACAAAGTGGCCCGATCAGATCAACGTTGGGGAGGCGGCTGGGCACTTGGATCGATGCCGACTGATCTGATCCACCTCGAGAAGATGGCTGGACACACGGACTGAAGCCGGCCGACGGAGTTACGAGCGAGTTCCACCTCCAACTTATCCCCAGCGGGAGGCGGCGCTAGCAGCAGCGTGGAGGGCCATCTACGGGTGGCAACAGCATGGGATCCTCCTCCTCGGGAGGTGTCTCCTCGCCCCACCACCGCATGCGTCGCCTCCACCAAAGCACGCCGCCCTCCCTCCCGTCGGCCTAGGAAGCACCGTCGAGTACCTAGTCAAGCGTGAATTTCAACTGGGTCTTCGACACCTTGGCGAAGGAGAGCTTGCGGTGGTGGCATGTTGGTCGTCACCTATCCCTAGAGCCTAGAAGCATTACCGAGGAGGCTCACCAGCCACATTCACTGCCCTTGTACGAATGGACGGGCGGGCAATATCTAGCTCAAGCTCATTGTGTGTGCCTATATGGGTAAAGAAAGAGAAAGAGAGAGAGGAGACGAAGAGGGACGCTGATAAGTGGGTCCTGCATACTGACTTAGCCGGTTCAATGAGCCATGTCGGTTGAAAACGCTCTCAAACAATTGAAGGAGTCGATTTGTATTTTTTAAAAATTTAAAGAAGCTTTTATATTCGGTTTTGTAGTTGAGAGACACGGATCAAAATCAGGCTATGCAAAATAAACTTTTTTTTCCTTTCTGTTTGCCCACAAAACATCTCGATCTGCTACGATAAGATAATTGTTCCGTATATATCCTGTAAATTGCCGGAAAAAAAATATAAGGAAAAGCTGCTCCCCTCCGTGAACGCGTCGTCGCAAGTCGCAACCAACAGATTGACAAGGATCCACGAGAGCGCCGACGCCTCCCCGCGCCGTCCCCGAGCTCCCGTGCCGCTACGAGATCCCGCCCCGCCGACGAGTTCCCGCGCCACTCTCAGGCTCCTGCGCCACCGACAAGATCCGGCGCCGCCGGCGGTCCGCCTATCGCGTGAGGACGAGACTGCATACTCCCGAAGAGGCGCGTGATTTCTTTCGGATCGAAGATACTCTTTGTCAAGAAAAAAAGAAAAGAAAAATTCGAATAGAAGAATATCAAGAGAGAGACGACGGACGATGATGATGCGGCGGTTTGTGAATTTGGTGGTGGACGCCGCCGCCGGCGGCGGCGACACGACGGCCTACAATCTGTACCGGGTCGCTGCGTCGGCCCTCTTTTCATCTCCAGCACGTCGGCAAGCAGCCAACGTGAAAGGTGGGCAATTTACTTTATATTCCAACACAGATGAGTTGGTACTAAATCCAGATGACGTGGACGACGCCGGCGGCCTGCCTCCTCCGGCCATCACCTTCCACCCCTCCTCATTGGCTGGGCCTGGCAACGTCTATTTCCTGCCCCTCTCCGGTTGTGCCGGCAGCAGCGACGACGACAGCCTGCTCGCCCTCGACGTCGACGGCCGCGCTCTGCTCTACGGCGCCGCCTCCGCCGCTCTCCGCAACATGCCGGATCCGTGCAAGCCCAAGATCGCGCCCATCTCCTTCACCGCCGGCGACGGCCGCCTCTACGTCATCGAGAGGGTCCCCTTCTCCGGTAACCCCGGCTGCTTCGAGGCTCTCACCTACGGCCAACTCCCCGACGGCGACCAACGATCCTTGTCCTCTCCAGGACTTTCTCCAGGATGGGCTGGTACTGGCGGTCTCTTCCGCCGCCTCCTTTCGCCGAAGTTGGCTACGGCGACCTCTTCCGCCGCCGAGATTACGACATCACCGCCTCCGCGGTGTTCGACGACACGGAGCTCTGGGTGACAGCGCACGGAGCCGGGACCTTCTCGTTCGACACGAAGGGCGGCGACTGGATGAAGCTCGGCGAATGGCACATGCCGTTCAAGGGCCGCGGCGAGTACGTCGAGGAGCACGACCTCTGGTTCGGGCTCTCGTCGTCCGGCACCTGGCGCAGAACGCCGGGGCTGCACCTGTGCTCGTGCCATCTCTTCGGTCCCTCCGACGAGCCGGTGACCACCTGCTTGTTGGATGGCCTAGACCGGCTGCCAGCGGCGGCCCCGCCGAAGCAATCTTTTCTTATGGAAGCCTACGCCGTGCACCTCGGCTCCTGTAAGGTGTGCATCGCCAGGTTCATGGAGGAGAAGTACGGCTCAGTTAATCCATTCTTCAGCCGCGGCGGCGGCGGCGGGCAAAACAAGAACAGGTGCTTGCTGCTCACCAGCGTTGAGGTGGAGGGCATGGGCTCCGCCGTCGTGCACAAATCTAAACGCTACACCTTCCACAACGGCGATTTCGTTCGTGGTTACTCTCGAGTTTTTTAATTTCAGTCCTACTAATTTACACCTCTCCTATAAAGATAGCTATATGAAGGAAGCTCTATTTTGTGACGGAGGCCGAGAGAATATCATATATACCCCTCTTCTTCCTTTGTTTTGTGGAGCAAGATTGCAATAGTAATGTTCTTCATTTGTAATAATTATGTGGTATATATATATGGTTCTGTTTTTTAATTCGTTTCTATTACCAGCGTGATTATTATGTCAACAGACAACGAATTCACAGCCTTACGAGGCTGTCCTCTTATTATGCTTTTTCTTTCTTTTGGAAAAGACAATAAAATTTTATTTTTGACTAGAAAGCAAAATGTTGTAAATTTGGGCATAGATGATCTTCTTTCGTTAACCCATTCTTCAGCGGTGCGGGCAAAACAAGAACAGGTGCTTGCTGCTCACCGGCGTTGAGTTGGTGCACAGTGATGCACAACAGCGATTTCGTTCGTGGTTACTCTCGAGTTTTTTAATTTCAGTCCTAATTTACATCTCTCCAGTAAAGATAGCTATATTTTATGATAGAACGAGTATATCATACATATATTTCTCTTCATTTGTTCTGTAGACTCTTGTATATCACCCATCGAGCAAAGAGTACAATAACCCACAAGACAACTTTACGACATGTTTCTGTGCGTCGACATGCCACCATGACATCCTAAAAAAGAACTGTGACAGGACCCTTCGTATAACCCTCCCTTATCCATTCACACCACGCTAAGGTTTCGCCCTTACCCAGAACCAGGGCAGGCAGCCCCTTTTTGCACCACGGTGGATCCGGAAACCAATTAGCCCTTAAGCCGGGGCCAACCCAACTCCATCACACCTACCCTCGCCTAGGTGCCTAGAAAAGGGTTGAGTTATACTACAAGCCTAGTCGTTGCCCACGCTGGCTTATAGTAAGTACGATAATTCTCCATAGGGTTTCTCACGAACCAGTTCTTAATTGCCATGAGTGCTATCATCAAAACCATGCACCTACAGCCTACCGTTATGTCATATTTTAGTTGAGTTATAGTCATGGTGAAACATGTCCATCATCTCATCATTAAATCCAAGGTATACGTAATAAGTGTGTCACCCATAATGTGCTAGTTGATCTAAGCATGGCTAAGCATTCCTAATGCAACATCTAATCAAGTTATTGCCCAAGTTAATAAGGAATAAGGTAAACAAGCTAGGGCCAAACATATTCTACATAGGACATCCCAAACCACATGATCATTATAAAGACATGCATGTTTAATTGTAGAAAGCAAAACATTTGCAAAAAATAGGTACAATATGTTCAAGGTTGCTGTATAACTTGCCTTGCCCTGCTCCTAGGACCTCTGCAACGACTTCAAAGTAGATTGGCGATTGAGGATATCCGCAGCGTCGCCGAGTCCGAATGGGAGATTGACGATCTTCTCCTTTCTTAGCCCAATCTCGGCTGGCTCGAGGCCGAGGCTGAGTCGAACACCGAAAGAAAGAGTTATCCTGAGACCCGGGCATGTTAAAGATTGCCACAGCATGTCGACGAGGATTGCTGCAGCGTCACGTAGGCTGACCGGCGCGGAGTCGGCTTGGTTCCTGGCCGATCGGATCGGATCCGAGTTGGACAGGCTGAGGTTGCTAAATTTATCGGCGATGAAGTCGAGACTCCCGTAGGTGATTGTTTGCCCGGGGAAGAAGTTGATGCCATCGACTCCAATGGCTGAATCCATCAGGCTTTTCGAAGATGATCTCACCGATGCCCCTACCTGGCGTGCCAACTGTCGATGTTTTATATCGGCAATAATTATATGGAGCTACTCGTGAGACCTAAACTTGATCGACTGCAAAGGAACACGGGATAATTTATACTGGTTCAGACCCTCGAGATGAGGTAATACCCTACGTCCAGTTATGGTGTATTGCCTTTGAGGTTTTCTCTGGTGAGATTTTGATATGCCCTCAGGGGGTGCCCTGCCTCCCCTTATATACCGGGGAATAGGGTTACAGGGTAGGAATCCCAGTCGAACTCCGACCAAGGGATTTCCTTCTAGTAATACAACGTGCCCGGCTAGTACTATATCCTTTCCTTGTTGTGCAAGGTAATATATGTCGAGTCCTATTGTATCCCTATTTACAAGGTTAGGCCCATCCTCTATCCGAGTGGCCCAAATGCTTCTCATGAGGTAACCAGGGCCCATGGCCTCCACACTCGGCCTCATTGCGATCTTCTGGGAGCTCGTCTTCCAGGAGGAACCTGATAATTGGAGTCCGCCAATCCTGATAGGTAATTAGTACTTTATTTGTTGCCGGGGTAGGTTCAGCCCACGACTGCACAAGCATAGGCTTCATCTTGATTGACAGTTCCAATAATTGCTCGACAAAAACTCCAGTCGGGACCACTTCTCGTTTGGATCCCATGTTAGCTAGCTCGTCTGTGGCTTCGTTGTGTTGGCGCAGCACATGTGTAATCTCTAGTCCATCAAACTTGTTTTCTAGCTTTCATACCTCCTGACAGTAAGCCGCCATGTTGTCGTCCAAACACGTCCAGTCTTTCATGTCATGGTTCACCATGAGTTGAGAATCTCCGCACACTACCAGTTGGCGAATGCCAAGTGATATAGCGATGCGGAGCCCGTGGATGAGTGACTCGTACTCGGCAACATTGTGGGACGCTGGAAAGTGTATTTGAAGGACGTATTTCAATTTTTCTCCGGTGGGTGACGTCAGGACGACGCCAGCCCCTGCTCCGCCAATCTGTAGAGAACCATCGAAGTACATTGTTCAGTATTCTAACTTGTCCGTTGGTGTAGCCGTCTGAATCTCTGTCCACTCGGCCACGAAGTCGGCAAGTGCTTGTGTCTTTATTGCTATCCGAGGTTGAAAAACAATATCAAACGCCATCAGCTCGAGCGCCCATTTTGCGATTCTGCCAGTGGCCTCGCGATTGTGTAGGACGTCCCTAAGTGGATACGATGTGACGTTTGTAACTTGATGCGACTAGAAATAGTGCACCAACTTCTGAACAGTTATAAGTAAACCATAGAGCAGCTTCTGGACTTAGTGATATCTTATCTTGGAGTCGCCTAGGACTTCATTGACGAAGTAGACTGGCATCTGTACTTTTTGTATATGCCTAGGCTCTGCCCGCTCTATGACCAACACCGTGCTAACTACCTGAGAGGTTGCTGCCAGATATAGCATGAGTGGTTCTTAGGGCATAGGTGATGCCAACACAGGTGGTGATGTGAGAAACTTCTTTAAGTCTTCGAAGGCTTATTGGGCTTCTGGCGTCCATTCAAAATTGTTGACTTTCTTCAGCAGTTTTAAAAGGGCACGCCCCGTTCACCGAGTCAAGAAACGAATCAGCTAAGTGCTGCCATGCAGCCAATCAGCTTCTGTACGTCCTTCTGGCTAGTCGGAAGTGTCATGTTCATGATAGCGTTGACTTTCTCTGGATTAGCCTCTATGTCTCGCTGTGATATGATGAAGCTGAGAAACTTTTCCAAAGGTACTCCAAAGACGCACTTTTCCGAGTTCAACTTCATCTTGAATCTCCGAAGGCTTCGAAAAGTTTCTTCTAAGTTGGCGATGAGGTCTTCCTTAACTTTGGTTATGATTACCACGTCATCGACATACGCCTCCACATTGCACCCGAGTTGAGTATGAAGATACCGCTGGATAGCATGTTGATACATTGCACCAGCGTTTTCCAACCCGAACGGCATAGTGACATAGCAGTATGCATCGAATGGCGTGATAAAAGAAGTATTTAGGCAGTCCTCCTCCTTTAGGTTGATTTGATGATATCCCGAGTAACAGTCGAGAAAATTGAGCAACTTGCACCCCGCAATGGAGTCGACCACCTGATCTATCTTGGATAGACCAAATGGATCCTTGGGGCATGCCTTGTTTAAGTCGGTATAGTCGACGCACATGCGCCATTTATCGTTCTTCCGGATCAGAACTGGGTTTGCCAGCCAATCCGGGTGATAGACCTCTTTGATGAACCCGGCTGCAAGGAGTTTGGTTATCTCCTCCCTAATAGCATCTTTGCGGTCTTGTGCGAATCACCGCAGTCGTTGTTTGACTGGTATGTTGTCCGGCTTGACGTTGAGGGAATGCTCGATCACCTCTATTGGTACACCAGGCATGTCGGAAGGTTTCCATGCAAATATATCCTTTTCGCCTGGAGGAAGGTGACGAGCACATCTTCCTATTTGGGGTCAAATTCGGTCCCGACAAGCGCAATCTTGATGGGGGTCAGAAGGGTCTAGGGGAATCTTCTTTGTCTCTGAATCAGCTGAAATTCCCGACTTAGCTGCTTTTTTTGCTGGAACTTGATCGTCCTTATTTGCAGGTGTTGCCGCTAGTCAGATATTGTTTCGTCCGACTACTGCCTCTTGAGACTGGGCCAACTCGTAGCTCTCCTTGTCGCAGGTGAAGGCTTACTTAACATCACTGCTCAAGGAAAGTACTCCGCCTGGTCCTGGCATCTTGAGCACTATGTATGTATAATGAGGCACTGACATGAACTTGGCTAGTGCAGGCCGTCCGAGTATGGCGTGATACGCGCTCTCAAAGTCGGCAACCTCAAAACAGATGTTTTCGGTGCAGAAATTCTTCGTGATCTGTCCGAGTGGAGTAGAAGAGAGGCCAAGGATTACCCCGTGGAAGGGAGCAGTACTCGACCATAGCTCGGATCGAGGGATCTTCATCTCGTCGAGCGTTTTGGCAAACAATATGTTGAGTACACTTCCTCCATCGATGAGAACCTTCTTCAACTTAATACTCCTAATGACCGGATCTAGGACGAGTGGGTAACGCCCTAGATGCGTGACTCGGTCAAGGTGGTCCACGCGGTCAAATGTGATTACCATCTCTGACCAGCACAGGTATTGGGGGCCATCTGTTGAGACTGAGTTGACTTCTCAGGCTGTTAGCTTTTGTTTTTTCTTGGACTCGTATGTAGACGACCCTCCGAAGATGTGATTGAGCTCAGCCTGGGGATCTTGGTAGTCGCTGGCTGTGCCCGAATCTAGCTTGTCCTTGTCTTTGGCATCGTCAGATACTAATGTTTGCTCCGAAGTGAATTTCTTGAGCATGAAGCAGTTCTTAGCCATGTTCTTCCCCTTTGGGTGGAAAGGGCATGGCCTGTTCATGACTTTCTAGTAGTCGTTCGTCCTTGAGGGTCGCGGCCAACTATGTTCAACGGCCGATACGACGTTGTTCGACTTACGCTTACGATTGCCATACTTAGTCGGGGCTATATCGTCTGTGTCTTTCTTTTCCTTTTGTCGGGGCTCCTTCTTGTCATCCAGGGCCTCGGCAACAGCGTCGGCTGAGTCGGCATATTTGTTGGCCATGTCGAATAGAGCCTTGATAGAACTCGAAGGCTTCCAAGTAAACTTGGCGATGAACGGGGTGTCCTTTACTCCCTTGGGGAAGGCAGCGATGACAACCACGTCCTTGATCTTTGGTATCGAGTTCCTCTTCTCGGAAAACCTCTTGATGAAGTCACGGAGGGACTCGTTCTTTCTTTGGTGACATTGATATAAGTCATACTCGAAAGACAACCTCTCGTATGTTCTTTGGAAGTTGGCAATGAAACGCTCTCGGAGTTCTCCCCAGGAGCCGATTGATCACTTGGCAGATGAGATCGCCGCGTCTGAAGCCGTCTTGTTCGACGGTATTATAGTGTGTCCAGATTGTTGTCGCTGCTAACAGGCCACAGCGGTGATCATTGCTTTTATCCTTACGATGGTTAGGGTGGCCTGGTGGTCGGGCCCGAACTGCAAGGTATTGAGTAATGTGGCAGCAGCCATGCCGTTCTGTTGTGGGGTCATGAAGATGTCATGGTCGCCTACTCGGGTTTGGAGGATCTTCTGTTGTGCAGTCCGCCCAGCCTTGCGCACGTTGTCGTTATGAGCATCGCGTTCAGCCTGCAAGCGTCGTGCATCTTCCTCCTGTTGTTTACGCAGTCGGCGAGCCTCCTCCTCTTGCTAATCGCATAGCCGGCGTGCGGCTTGAGTGGGAGTTGATCCCTTGGACGTCATGAAGACTTCGCGTGGTGGGGAGAAACTTGCCGAGCTGTTGTCTGACTAGGAGTTGGAGTCGGAGTAGTTAAGGCGGTAATTACAACTCCAACCTCCCTAGATCCGATCTCTAGTGGCTCTGGGCCGTATCCGAGTCGAACCTTGGGAGATTGGACCTGCCGCGTCGGGGTGAGATTGAAACTGTCCGCGGCATTGTTGAGTCCAAGCAGGAGATTGACGATCTCCTCCTCTCTTAGCCCGATCTCGGCTGGCTCGAGGCTGAGTCCGAGTCGAACACTAAAAGAAACAGTTGTTCCGAGACTCGCAAATCTTGAGGATTGCCACAGCATGTCGTCAAAAATTGCTGCAGCGTTGAGTAGCCCGACTGGCGTGGAGTTGGCTTGGTTTCTGGCCGATTGGATCAAATCCGAGTCAGAGGTCACCGAATTTGTCGACGACAAAGTCGAGGCTCTCGAAACTGATTATCTAGCCGGGGAAGAACTTGATGCCGTCGACTCGAATGGTTGGATCCATCAGGCTTGATGAAAATGATCTCGACGAAGCCCCTACCTGGCGTGCCAACTGTCGATGTTTCGTATCGGCAATAATAATATAGGGCTACTCATGAGACCTAAACTTGATGAATTGCAAAGAAACACGAAACAATTTATCCTGGTTCAGGCCCTCAAGGTGAGGTAATACCCTACTTCCAGCTATTGTGTATTGCCTTTGAGGTTTCTCTGGTGAGATTTTGTTCTGCCCTAGGGGGCTCCTTGCCTCTCCTTATATACAGAGGAGACAAGGTTACAAGGTAGGAATCCCAGTTGGACTTGACCAAGAGATTTCCTTCTAGGAATACAACACGCCCGATTAGGACTATATTCCTTTCCTTATCATACAAGGTAATATGCACCGAATCCTGTTGCATCCCCAATTACAGGATTGGGCCTATCCTCTATCCGAGTGGCCAGAAAGCTTCCCATGAGGTATCCGAGGCCCATGGACTCCACAAAAAGCGCTTCATGAAGTCCCAGAGAGACTCGTTTTTTCTCTGATGACACTGGTATAGATCGTACTCAGATGCTGGCCTTTGGTATGTTCCTTGGAAATTGGCCACGAAGCGCTCACAGAATTGCCCCCAGGAGCCATTAGACTGCCTAGGAAGCCCCGTCAACCACGTCCGTGCCGAGTCGGCTAGGGCGATTGAGAGGTAATTCGCCATGGCCTTATGGTCGCCTCCAACTGCTCGGATCGCCAAGGTATACACTTAAAGCCAGGATTCCGGGTTGGTCTTGCTGTCATACTTCTCTATACCAGTTGGCTTGAAACCAGATGGTCAGTCGACTTGTTGCAGCTTGTGGGTGAACGCTGGTACTCCATCATCTGGGTGGGGGCTTCGACTCCGACTGCGGCAATGAAATCGCTCGTGGTGGAGACCAAAGCATTCGTGTTCGTCTTCAAGTCAGCGACGTTCATCTTCCTTGCGTTCTCGGCGCCGAGCGTTGACATCGTGGCGGAGATCCCACTATAGTCATCCTCGTGCATCCTGGTTGTCGCGGTGGTCATCATGATGGTGCCGCTGTCGGTCATTACTCGGATTGTCGAGTGATGTATGTCGTGACTCTAAGTGATGCTGACCAGAGCCAGCTACTCGGCGCCGTGCTGAAGCAGATGAAACCACCATATCAGAGCCTGTCTTGTTTGACGATACAAGAGTGTCTCTAGATTGTTGTCGCTGCTGGCATGCTGCAGCGGTGATCATTGCCTTGATCCTTGCGATGGTCGGGGTGGCCTGGTGGTTGGGCCCGAACTGCAAGGTGTCCAACAATGTGGCAGCGGCCACGACGTTCTGTTGTGGGGTCATGAAGACGTCATGCTCGTCTACTCAGGTTTGGAGGATCTCTTGTTGAGCAGTCCACCCAACCTTGCTCAAGTTGTCATTTTGAGCATCGCGCTTGGCTTTTAGACATCGTGCGTCTTCCTCCTGTTGCTCGCGTAGTCAACGAGCCTCCTCCTATTGTTGATTGCGTAGTCGGTGTGCATCTTGAGTGGGAGTTGAGCCCTTGGACGCCATGAAGACTTCATGCGGTGGAGAAAAGATTGCTAAGCTATTATCCGACTGTGAATCGGAGTCGGAGTAGTTTAGGGGAGTGATTACAACTCCAACCTCCCTGGACCTGATCTCAAGCAGCTCTGGGCCGTATCCGAGTCGAATTCCAGAGGATTGAGTTTGTCGCATCAGATTGGAATTGAATATTGTTGCGGCGTTGTCAAGTCCGAGTGGGAAATCGACGATCTCATCTCCCTTGGACCCGATCTCGATCGGCTTGGAGCCGAATCCGAGTCGAATATCAGGAAAGAGAGTTGTCCCAGAACTCATAGATCTTGGGTGTTGCCAAAACAGGATGTTGAAAACTGCTACGGCGTTGAGTAGGCCAACCGGCACTGAGTTGGCTTGGTCTCTGGCCGATCAGGTTGAAACCGAGTTGGACAAGGTGAGATTGCCGAGATTGTCAGCGATGAAGTCGAGGCTCTCGAATCTGATGGCTTGTTCGGGAGAGAAGTTGATGTCGTCGACTCCTATGGTTGGATCCATCAGGCTTGATGACGATGATTTCGACGAAGCCCCTACCTGGTGCGCCAACTGTCGATGTTTTGTATCGGCAATAATTATACGGGGCTATTCATCGGAACTAAACTCGATGGATTCGAAAGGACACATGAGATTTATACTGGTTCAGGCCCTCGGGGTGAGGTAATACTCTACTTCCAGTTGTAGTGTATTGCTTTCGTGGTATTTTCTGGTGAGATTGTCATATGCCCCAGGGAGCTCCCTACCCCTCCTTATATACTGGAGGGATGAGGATTACAGGATAAGAAATCCAGTTGGATACGACCAAGAGCTTTCCTTATTAGTACATAGAGTATCCGGCTAAGACTATATCCCTTTCCTTGTCATGCAAGGTAATATGAAGCCAAGTCCTACTATATCTCCAATTGTAGGGACCAGCCTATCCTTTGTCCGAGTGGCCGTAATTGCCCTCCTTGAGGGACCCGAGGCCCATGTCCTCCACAGGTGGCTACAACAGAATGCTATCGTCCTCGACACCCACGACCAGAAGATTACGAGCAGGTTATGAACAGCTTGTGTCCCTATCATCCTAATGTGTGGCATGGGCTAAGGATTGTTATATGCTCAAGAAGTTTGTTGAAGAACACAACAAAAATCTCAAGTCGGGAGGAGGTGAAGGTGGCACAGGAAAAGACAAGGACATGGACAAAAACCGACAACACGGCGCCTGCAGGGTTTCAGGACCCTCAAGCTGAGTTAAATCATATCTTTGGAGGTCCCTTAGCCTATGAATCTAAGAGAAAGCAAAAGCTTACAAATAGAGACATCAACACTGTGGCAACTGATGTGCCTCAATATCTTTGATGGTCTGAGGTGGCAATCATGTTTGACCGCTCGGATCATCCTGACCGAGTGGTCCACCCGGGGTGGTATCCCCTAGTCCTGGATCCAGTCGTCAATAGCAAAATCTACGGAGGATCTCGAGTACTGGACAATGTACATTGACGGTTCTTTGCAGGTTTCCGGAGCTGGAGCAGGGGTGGTATTAATATCGCCAACTGGAGAAAGACTCAAGTATGTTTTTCAAATAAACTTCTTAGCTTTGCATAATGTGGCTGAGTACGAGGCGTTACTCCATGGGCTACGAATTGCTGTATCTCTAGGGATTCGGCGACTGGTAGTTCGTGGAGATTCATAGCTTGTTGTCAACCAAGTTATGAAGGATTGGACCTGTCAAGATGAAAACATGATGGCATATTGTCAAGAAGTACGAAAGTTGGAGAGTAAATTTGATGGTTTGGAGCTTACACATATCTTGCGTCAATACAATGAAGCGGCTGATGAGTTAGCTAATATGGGATCAAAACGAGAATCAATTCCAACCGATATCTTTGTTGAACATCTCCAAGAGCCGTCTGTGAGTAAAAAGCCAGAACCTATCAAGGAAACACCAAGTCAAGATGAAGAGGAATTAACCCCGACTGGACAAACTGAAGTGATGGTGGTTGACGCCGACTGGAGAACACTGTTTTTACGATGTCTGATGAATGATGAACTTCCGTCAGAACGTAGCGAAGCTAAGTGGGTCAAAAGACATGGTTGGGGTTACATGATTTTTGAAGAGGAACTATACAAAAAAAGCACTACTAGAATATTGATGAAGTGCATTACTGCTGAAGAAGGACGACAGTTGGTACACCTTATCCACTCGGGCATTTGTGGGAATCACGCAGCTTCAAGAACGCTAGTCGGGAAGGTTTATCAGCAAGGATTCTTTTGGTTGACTGTTGTTACCGATGCTGAGAAGATTGTCCGGGCTTATGAAGGTTGCCAGTTTTTTGCTAGGCAGATTTGAGTTCCAGCTCAAGAGTTGCAGACAATACCTCTTTCTTGGCATTTTGCTGTATGGGGGCTTAATATAGTCGAACCATTCAAGAAAGCGCCAGGAAGGTTCACTCATCTTTTCGTAGCCATGGATAAGTTCACTAAGTGGATTGAGGCTAGGCCTGTAATCAAGATAGATGCTGAAAGAGCCAAGGATTTCATTGTGGGAGCCATGGGCCCCGGGTACCTCACTACAAGCACATGGGCCACTCGGATAGAGGATGGGCCAGATCATGTAATTAGAGATAAGATAGCACCCGGCAGGCTGTGCCTTGTACAATAAGGAAACATAGCCTTAGTCGGATAGGATTCTATCTCTAATAAGGAAATCCCTTGGTCGTATCCGACTGGGATCCTTACCATGTACCCCTGTCCCCTAGTATATAAAGGGAGGCAGGGCGCCCCATGAGGGCACACCAGATCATTGATCACAAATCCACCTCAGAGGAATAACACCTCAACTGGACGTAGGGTATTACCTCACATCGAGGGCCTGAACCAGTATAATTCTCCCGTGTTTCTCTGCAATCCACCGAATTCCAGGTCGCCGAGTAGCCCCATAGTATTATTGCCGGTGCAAAGCATCGACAGTTGGCGAGCCAGGTAGGGGCCCGGCGAATTCTTCATCAACAGATTCGATGGATCCCATCAACGGAGTCAAGGGCGACAAGTTCTCCAATGGAGACACCATCACCTTCGGGAGCCTTGATTTCGTCGCCGATCAACTCGGCAACCTTTCCTTGGCTGAGGCAGATCCGATCTTGCCAGCTGAGGAGCTAGCCGGCGTTGCGCCAGTCGGCCCCAGGGACGTTGCCATCTCCTTCGACGATCTACTACGACAGTCCCTCACATCGCCGGACATCGGGACAACTCTCTCCTTCGGCGTCCGACTCGCGCTAGGCCTTGAGCCAGCGCGGGTTAGGCCGAGAGGGGGAGAGATCGTCAATCTCCCGTACGGATTCGGCGACGCTGTGCATCTACAACCCGCGCAGCAGACCCGACCTCCAGCGATTCAGTTTGGACACGGTCATGCACCGTTTCAGATTGGATCTAGGGAGGTCGGAGTCGTCCTAACTCCGATAAACTACTCGGAGTCCGACACTAAGTCGGATGGTGGTTCGAGCATCAACTCGGACTCCACCTTGGCAAGCTTCCTCCTCCCCCGCGAGATCTTCATGGCTTCAACGCCACCTTCCGAGGTACGCCGACTGCAAGAGGAGCAGCAAGAGGAGCCGCGCCGACTACAACAACAAGAGGAGGCCAACCGACAAGCTCGCAATGACGGGCTTCGACAGGCTGGGCGAGCCGCCCAGCAGCAAATCCTCCAAACCAAAGTCGGCGACCACGATGTCTTCGTCACGCCACAACAGAACGTCGTGGCCGCCGCAACTCTGCTGGACACGCTCCAGCTCGGGCCGGATCATCAGGCCACACTAACTATCGCCAAGATCAAGGCGATGATTACTGCTGCCGCCTGCCAGCAGCAAGAACAGTCAGGCAACACTCACATACCGACCCATCGAACGGGCTCTCCAGCGGCGGAGTCATCTGCATCAGCACGACGACGGGCGGCCGGCTCCACCCGGCAGCACGAAAAGTCCCGCCAAACAACACTCGGCAATACCAACTACGACAACCGGCGGCGTCACCAATACGACCGCCGACCCAATCAAGACCTCCGATTGCGATTACAACGCGATCTTCGCCACACCCTAAGGGCCCGGCGCGAAGAACGCGAAGAGGATGAACGCCGCCGACTGGAGGATGAACACGAGCGCTTCGGTCTCCACTATGAGCGGCTACACCACCAAAACCGAAGCCCAAGTCCTCACGATAATGAAGGCATTCCAGCCTTTACTCGGGAGTTACAGGACGTCCGCTGGCCAGTCGGCTTTAAGCCTACCGGAATCGAAAAGTACGACGGCAAGACCAACCCAGAGTCCTGGCTCACCGTTTACGTCCTAGCAGTTCAAGCTGCTGGGGGCGATAGCAGAGCCATGGCTAACTACCTCCCAGTCACGTTATCTGACTCGGCGAGGACATGGCTGACAGGCCTCCCAAGGCGGTCGATCGGTTCCTAGGGACAACTCAGGGAGCGGTTCATCGCTAACTTCCAGGAGACCTACGAGAGACCGGCTTCCGAGCACGACCTTTACCAGCTGCATCAGAAAAAGAACGAGTCTCTACGTGAATTCATCAAAAGGTTTTCCGAGAAGCGCAATCAAATCCCAAGCATCAAAGACGAGGTCGTCATCGTCGCCTTCCGCAAGGGAGTAAAAGACGCCCCGCTCATCGCGAAGTTCACTCGGAAGCCACCATCCACTGTCCGGACTCTCTTCGACATGGCCAACAAATACGCCGACTCGGCTGAAGCCGTCGCAGAGGCCTTCGACGAGAAGAAGGAGCCCCGACAAAAAGACAACAGGGCGAAAGCCGACAACGAGCCGCCTCAGAACAAGCCTGGCAGCCGCAAGCGAAAGTCGGACAACGAGGTGGCTAACATGGAGCGCAGTCGATCGCGGCCCCAGCGGAAAAATGACTATCAGAAAGTCATGAGCGGGCCTTGCCCCTTTCACCCCAAGGGCCGGCACGCGGCCAAGGACTGCCACATGCTCAAGAAGTTTGCCTCCGAGCAAACTTCATCGTCTGGCGCCGACAAGGACAAGGACAAGCCAGACTCGGGTCGGGCTGATGATTTCCAGGACCCCCAAGCCGAACTCAACCACATCTTCGGGGGGCCACTCGCGTACGAATCCAAGCGCAAGCAGAAGCTATCAGCGCGGGACATTAACGCGGTCTCCACAACGGATACCCCCCAATACTTGCGCTGGTCAGAGATGGCTATCACCTTCAACCGCGCAGATCACCCAGATCGGGTTTCCCACCCGGGACGATACCCACTCGTCCTGGATCCGGTCGTCAGAAATATTAGGCTGAAGAAAACCCTCATCGACGGAGGCAGTGCGCTCAACATCCTGTTCGCCAAGACTTTGGACGAGATGAGAATTCCTCGTTCAGAACTACGGCCGAGCACCGCGCCCTTCCATGGGATAATCCCCGGCTTGTTATCAACCCCACTCGGGCAAATAACCTTGCCGGTGACCTTCGGCACGCGGGACAACTTCCGTACAGAAAACATCTCCTTCGAGGTCGCCGACTTCGAGACCGCGTATCACGCGATACTCGGACGACCGGCCCTCGCCAAATTCAAGGCGATACCGCACTACACGTACATGGTGCTGAAGATGCCCGGGCCAGCAGGAGTCCTCTCCCTCCGCAGCGACGCTAAGCAAGCCCTCACCTGCGACAAGGAGAGCTGCGAGCTGGCTCAAACACAAGAAGCGGCAGTCAGGCGCGACAGCATCCGGCAAGCCGCTACATCTGAAGTCGATCAAGATCCAGTTCCGGCGAAAAAAGCAGCGAAGTCGGGAATTTCAGCGGACTCTGACACGAAGAAGATCCCCCTGGACCCTTCCGACCCCTCCAAGACTGCCTTAGTTGGGACCGGACTCGACCCCAAATAGGAAGACGCGCTCGTCACCTTCCTCCAAGCCAACAAAGATATCTTCGCGTGGAAACCGTCTGACATACCGGGCGTACCAAGGGAGGTGATCGAGCACGCCCTACACGTAAAGCCAGACGCCAAGCCGGTCAAGCAACGGCTGTGGCGCTTCGCTCAAGACCGCAAGGATGCTATCCGGGAGGAAATCACCAAGCTCCTCGCAGCCAGCTTCATCAAGGAAGTCTACCACCCGGACTGGCTGGCCAACCCAGTCCTGGTCCGGAAGAAAAACGGTAAATGGCGCATGTGCGTCGACTACACCGACCTCAACAAAGCGTGCCCCAAGGACCCATTTGGTCTTCCCAGGATAGATCAGGTGGTTGACTCCACGGCAGGGTGCGACCTACTCAGTTTTCTCGACTGTTACTCGGGATATCATCAAATTAGCTTGAGGGAACAAGACTGTTTAAAAACATCTTTCATCACGCCGTTTGGAGCGTATTGCTATATCACAATGCCGTTCGGTCTGAAAAACGCAGGCGCAACCTACCAAAGGGCTATTCAGCGGTGTCTGCACACTCAGATCGGGCGCAATGTGGAAGCCTACGTCGACGATGTGGTGATCAAGTCCAAGTCCAGAAAAGACCTCATTGCCGACTTGGAAGAAACCTTCCAAAACCTTCGAAGATTCAAGATGAAGTTGAACCCGGACAAGTGCGCCTTCGGGGTGCCGTCTGGGAAGTTACTCGGCTTCATCGTCTCGCACCGCGGCATCGAGGCTAACCCGGAGAAAGTCAACGCCATCAAGAACATGGCGCCCCCGACCAACCTTAAAGACGTCCAGAAGCTGACAGGCTGCATGGCGGCACTCAGTCGGTTTATCTCCCGACTGGGCGAACGGGGCATGCCTTTCTTCAAGCTCCTCAAAAAGGCAGACACCTTTCAGTGGACCCCGGAAGCCCAGCGAGCCTTCGAAGACTTCAAAGAATTCCTCACATCACCCCCCGTGCTGGCGTCACCCCTGCCCCAGGAACCACTAATGCTTTATCTGGCGGCAACAACACAGGTAGTCAGCACGGTGCTGGTAGTGGAGCGATCCGAACAGGGTCATCTTCAGAAAATACAACGGCCAATCTATTTTGTCAGCGAGGTCCTTGCCGACTCCAAAACAAGATACCCACAGGTCCAGAAGCTGCTATACGGCCTACTCATCACAGTCCGAAAGCTGGTGCACTACTTTCAAGCACATCAAGTCACGGTGGTCACAGCGTTTCCACTCGGGGATGTCCTTCATAATCGCGAGGCCACCGGCCGGATCGCTAAATGGGCACTCGAGCTGATGGCGTTTGACATCACCTTTCAGCCACGGACAGCTATCAAATCTCAAGCTCTAGCCGACTTCGTGGCCGAGTGGACAGAAGTTCAACTCCCAACACCAACAACAAAGCTAGAGTACTGGACAATGTACTTCGACGGTTCCCTACGGATCGGCGGTGCCGGGGCTGGAGTCATACTGACATCCCCCACTGGCGAAAAGTTGAAGTACGTACTACAAATCCACTTCCCGGCTTCCCACAACGTCGCCGAGTACGAGGCTCTTGTTCACGGGCTCCGCATCGCCATATCACTCGGCATACGTCGACTGGTTGTACGCGGAGACTCCCAACTCGTGGTCAACCAAGTCATGAAAGACTGGACTTGTCTCGACGACACAATGGCGGCATACTGTCAGGAGGTCCGCAAGTTGGAAAACAAGTTCGACGGGCTGGAAATCACACACGTCCTGCGTCAATACAACGACGCGGCAGATGAGCTGGCAAACATGGGATCCAAGCGAGAAGCGGTTCCGACTGGAATCTTTGTCGAGCAACTTATGGAGCCATCAGTCAAGAAGAAACCGGCACAAGAGCAGTCGGGAGGCGAGCCTACCCCGACCACCGACGAAGTGCTACACATATGTCAAGACTGGAGGGGTCCTGTTCTCAAATTCCTCCTGGACGATAAACTCCCAGAAGATCGCAGTCAAGCCGAGCAGATCAAGCGTCGAAGCAAAAGCTTCCTGCTAGTCAGAGAAGACCTGTACCGAAGGAGCGCATCCGGTGTCCTCATGCGCTGTGTCACCACCGAGGAAGGCAAGCAGATCCTGCATTCAATCCACTCGGGCATATGTGGCAACCACGCGGCATCCAGGACGTTAGTCGGAAAGGCTTACCGGTAGGGATTCTTCTGGCCCACCGCAGTCACAGACGCCAAAGACATCGTTCGCAAGTGCGAGGGTTGCCAGTTCTTCGCAAGACAGACAAATCTCCCCGCCCAGGAACTCCAGACTATCCCCATCTCCTGGCCATTCGCAGTATGGGGGCTCGACATGGTCGGGCCATTCAAGAAAGCGCCAGGAGGGTTCACGCATTTATTCGTCGCAGTGGATAAATTCACCAAGTGGATTGAGGCTAAACCCGTCGCAACAATCACAGCGGCACGAGCAAAGGACTTCATCCTGAGTATACTATACCGGTTTGGGGTCCCTAACCGCATCATAACCGACAACGGCACTCAGTTCGCGGCGGGCCTATTCCAAGATTTCTGCGACGACTTCGGCATCAAGATCTGCTATGCATCTGTGGCACACCCGCGGAGCAACGGGCAGGTTGAGCGAGCCAACGGCATGGTCCTACAAGGCATCAAGGCCAGGATATACGACCGACTACAACCATATGCGGGTCGGTGGGTACAAGAACTACCATCCGTTCTCTGGTCTCTCAGAACCACGGTTAGTCGGGCAACAGGGCAATCCCCTTTCTTCCTGGTCTACGGCACCGAGGCCATGCTACCGATAGAGATACAGTTCGGCTCTCCGCGAGTCCGGGCTTACTCCGAGGACGACTCCAACGGCACCCGACTGATCGAATTAGATCAGCTGGAAGAAGCAAGAGATGCCGCAACAATCCAGTCGGCAAGGTATCTTCAAGGCCTGCGTCGCTACCACAATCGCAATGTCCATGGCCGCGCCTTTTTGGTCGGGGATCTCGTTCTAAGGAAGATACAAACCACCAAGGACAGGCACAAACTATCCCCCATCTGGGAAGGGCCGTTCATTATAGCCGAGGTCACGCGGCCAGGCGCCTACCGACTGAAGACCAAAGACGGCGTCCTCATCACCAACTCATGGAATATAGAACAGCTACGTCCTTTCTATACCTGAGTTTTACATTTTCCATGTGTACAGTTTTTCCTGACTCTCTACGCCGCTTGTTCCAATCGAGTAGTGAGTCGGGGGCTGCATGTATATATGTGTTCTGTCAATAACATACAAGCTTATTTCACCCCGGTTATGAAGCCTTGCCATGACTGATGCATTCGCCCGAGTATAGCATCTTACTCCGAACGTTTTTTATCAAGTTCTATCGAATTAACTCGGTGCATCCTACATGGTCGGGCAAAGCTAATGTCAACCGAATAATAAGTTTGGCGGCACGACACATATATTTACACATGATCGTATATGAAAGCATATATATACACCGACTACAAAATGTATTGCCTTTACAGACCCAGGTCTCGGGTAATCGCTTCAGCAGTCGGCTTCGCCTGTGAGATCAGCTCCAGCGCTTCCTCGAGCGTCGTCTCCTCGGAAAATCCCTCCCCGATGGCCTCAATGTCCGCCCTCGGGTAGATGGACTTGGTCATTGCTAGGGTCTGGGCCACGCCGGCGGCAACCCGCTCGTCTGAGTACCTTTTCAGGGCACTCGGCGCGTCCTCGAGACGCCCCATTATTTGAGGAATTCTGCTACAGCTGGTCCCCACTGGGCGGGGATCTACAATGTCAAGGAGCCCTTTCACGGACCCGACGAGGGCCTCCCGTGACTCCCTGATTGACCTTATCTCCTCCGTGTAGAACCGGTACTGGGCCTGGACGTTGGCTCTTATGCTTGCCCAGATCGGCCGGCAAGTAAGCTTGTCAGATTCGGCTACACACAGGGTGACTAATGTATTGGCTGAGATCACAGTCGGGTTGAGGACTTACTTTCGTAGCCGGCCTCCCACCCGGCCACGGTCTTCTCCAGTTCGGCCTTCTCCTTACCGAGCTTGACGACGGCCTTCTCCAACTCGGACTTCTCCCGGTCAAGCTCGGTGTTGGCCTTTGTCAGGTCGGCCTTGACCCTTTCAAGCTCGGCCTTGGCTTCTTCGGCCTCCTTCAGCTACGACTCCCTCTCCGCTCGGGTCTTTAACTCCGCTGCGAGGTCTGTGCCACAGATTAGCCAAGAGCTCAATCGTGCAGTCATGACACCACCGAGCAGTCGGGATCGACATAGCTGGATGAATACATCAACGGTCCAGTCGGGAAGATATGCTCGAGGATTTTACCTCTGATCTTCTTGGCTAAGGTCCATGTCTCTGCCCTGAGCTGATCAGCGCCGCTCGTCAGCCAGGCCTCCTTCCTCGTGTGACGCGCCCCCATCTCGGCCTTCAATGCCCGGAGTTGTTGCAATTCCGTGAGGTGGGGAGCCATCTCGACCAGGATCTCCGTCATCGCCTCGTTGCGGTCAACGAGCTTCTGCTCGGGACAAGGAACAAACCGACGACAGAGTCAAACATCAAGACAAGAAGATTGCTGGAGCTTCACTACAAGAGTCATACCGCGACCCCTTGGGACCCGTTGATGGCGGCACGAAGCAGGCTCTCGCGCTCTCTCCTTGCGACGACTTCATCGAGCCTGAAGCTTTTCATAGTGCCGTCGTGAGTGGTCCACGTGAAGGTCTGGGGCATCACACGTGGGGGAGCTTCGATCCGAGGCAAATGTGGGATCTCCGGCGGCGGCGGCAACGGCGACGATGGCGATGACGATAACCATGATGGCGACGGGGTCCTGGCCTCGGCACCGCCTTCCCCTACAACATCGGGGACCGGCTCGGGGGTTCCGTCCCCCGCTTCCGCGACGTACGGTGCCTCGGGGGCTGGGGCCTCAGTCTCAACAGCCACCTCTTAGTCGAGTGGCGGTAGTGGCCCTGTAGTCGGAGCCACCTCGGTCTCAGCGACCGGGCTGGCCGCCGGCTCAGCAGGTGTGTTCGCTGCCGCTGGCTCGGCTGGGGCGGACTCATCAAGTGGAGCAGATGGGTCAACCTTTTTGAGGTCGATATCGGCCTGCTTCCTGCACAACGAAGCAAGACATCAGAACTGTATTTTAACATACAACGACTACAGAAGGCCCGGAGTAGCGCACCTCTTGGAGAACTTCAGTTTCCTGCCAGCCTGCCCGCTCCCCGGCGAAGCGCTAGCATCGACACTTGCCCCGGTTGGTGTCATCCATGGCAGAGGCATATCAGCCTGAGTCGGCCTCGACTCTGGTATGGTTGGTTCGGGTTCCTTCGCCCCAATCGGCCTCTGCTCTGGTTGGCCCCTTGGCGGCGCTGTTGCTGAGTACGACAACGTCGAGCCCAAGCCTGCTGATCTCAGCCTGGGACTCGACCGCGTGGGCGTTGTGGTAGCGGTGTCCTTTATCTTCAAGCTGCCACTCAGCTCGCTCTCTAGCCGTCTCAGCTTCACCGAGCCGCAATCCGAGATCGGCCAAGAACTCCCTGGCGCACCCGCAGGATTCGTTGCCTTCGGCATGACTGGAGGTGTTGAGATTTGGGGGAAAGCAAATCGGGGGCTTGGAATAAACGAAGAGGATTGAAATCGCCCGAGTCCGGGTGGGGAACGGCTGCTGCTAACCCTAGCCGGGCGGGAGGCGAAAAGCTAGGCGCGAAGGTGGAAGACGAAGAGATTGGCTGCTTTGGGGAAGACGATGGAATCTTTTTCTTTCTCCCCATCCTTTTATAGCCTGAACCGACTAGATGGGCCCAGGCCTGCACAGTTGGTATTGGGCCAACAAGACATGAGTTCCTACAGTAGCATGCTCCATGTGGGCCGCCCGCAGGCTGAGTTGAAATTATAGCGCTGGTGCTACCCTCAGGAATCGATGAGGTAAACAGATATGTTTCATGAAAGCCTCACTGCTAAACATATATGTTTGGGTATCTGTTTTATCCACCAGGTCTCGAGGATATATCCTTACAAGGATCACAAGCTGGTCTTCATTAAAATTGGGGATGCAGGTATCTTTCTCGAGAGCACCTGACCACGTAATGGATTTATTTTCATAAAGTGATACTCGGCCTACATGCGTGGCCATCAGTTGCCATGAGCAACATTATTCCAGCCGACATGACGCTGAAGAGTCTAACTTTCGAGTAGTGCACTACTCGGGAGAGACTATAAATATCTATTCCCGCTGACATGATGCGGAAGAGTCTAGCTTTTGAGTGGGACGCCACTCGGAAAAGACTATAAATTATATTCCGACTGACATAAAGTCGAAGAGTCCTATATACGAGTAGTCTCCTACTCGGCAAGACTATAAATTATATTCCGGTTGACATGATACCGAAGAGTCTCATATACCAGTAGTAATCTACTCGGGAAAGACTTCCAGGTTAAAGATCTTTGACTTTATGTTTAATTGTCTTCACAATTAAGCACAAAGTCGGGGGCTACACCTAATAGGTGCGCCTATTCGGCGCACACTATTCATATATTTACATGAAGCCCTTCATAGCCTCGCTGCCAGCTGACATGAAGCAGGACTCGGGAAGACTTACTCGGACAAAGAGTACTCGGGAGCATCGCACTCGGGTAACCTTCACCGTGGAGGATGAGCACTCGGCATCAGCTGTGACTCAACTATGAAGGTCTCAGGGGCTACTGTGGGAGCCATGGGCCCCGGGTACCTCACTACAAGCACATGGGCCACTCGGATAGAGGATGGGCCAGATCATGTAATTAGAGATAAGATAGCACCCGGCAGGCTGTGCCTTGTACAATAAGGAAACATAGCCTTAGTCGGATAGGATTCTATCTCTAATAAGGAAATCCCTTGGTCGTATCCGACTGGGATCCTTACCATGTACCCCTGTCCCCTAGTATATAAAGGGAGGCAGGGCGCCCCATGAGGGCACACCAGATCATTGATCACAAATCCACCTCAGAGGAATAACACCTCAACTGGACGTAGGGTATTACCTCACATCGAGGGCCTGAACCAGTATAATTCTCCCGTGTTCCTCTGCAATCCACCGAATTCCAGGTCGCCGAGTAGCCCCATAGTATTATTGCCGGTGCAAAGTACTGGACAATGTACATTGACAGTTCTTTGCAAGTTTCCGGAGCTGGAGCAGGGGTGGTATTAATATCGCCAACTGGAGAAAGACTCAAGTATGTTTTTCAAATACACTTCTTAGCTTTGCATAATGTGGCTGAGTACGAGGCGTTACTCCATGGGCTACGAATTGCTGTATCTCTAGGGATTCGGCGACTGGTAGTTCGTGGAGATTCATAGCTTGTTGTCAACCAAGTTATGAAGGATTGGACCTGTCAAGATGAAAACATGATGACATATTGTCAAGAAGTACGAAAGTTGGAGAGTAAATTTGATGGTTTGGAGCTTACACATATCTTGCGTCAATACAATGAAGCGGCTGATGAGTTAGCTAATATGGGATCAAAACGAGAATCAATTCCAACCGATATCTTTGTTGAACATCTCCAAGAGCCGTCTGTGAGTAAAAAGCCAGAACCTATCAAGGAAACACCAAGTCAAGATGAAGAGGAATTAACCCCGACTGGACAAACTGAAGTGATGGTGGTTGACGCCGACTGGAGAACATTGTTTTTACGATGTCTGATGAATGATGAACTTCCGTCAGAACGTAGCGAAGCTAAGTGGGTCAAAAGACATGGTTGGGGTTACATGATTTTTGAAGAGGAACTATACAAAAAAAGCACTACTAGAATATTGATGAAGTGCATTACTGCTGAAGAAGGACGACAGTTGGTACACCTTATCCACTCGGGCATTTGCGGGAATCACGCAGGTTCAAGAACGCTAGTCGGGAAGGTTTATCGGCAAGGATTCTTTTGGTTGACTGTTGTTACCGATGCTGAGAAGATTGTCCGGGCTTATGAAGGTTGCCAGTTTTTTGCTAGGCAGATTTGAGTTCCAGCTCAAGAGTTGCAGACAATACCTCTTTCTTGGCATTTTGCTGTATGGGGGCTTAATATAGTCAAACCATTCAAGAAAGCGCCAGGAAGGTTCACTCATCTTTTCGTAGCCATGGATAAGTTCACTAAGTGGATTGAGGCTAGGCCTGTAATCAAGATAGATGCTGAAAGAGCCAAGGATTTCATCCTTAATATCATCTGCAGGTTTAGGGTGCCAAACAAGATTATAACTGACAACGGTACTCAGTTCATTAGTGGAGTTTTTCAAGACTTTTGTAAAGAGTTCGGCATCAAGATATATTTTGCTTCAGTTGCTCACCCACGAAGTAATGGACAAGTTGAACGAGCCAATGGCATGGTGCTCCAGGGCATCAAGACTAGGGTATTTGATCGGCTTCACCCATATGCTGGTCGATGGGTTCAAGAATTGACATCTGTACTTTGGTCTCTGGGTACTTCACCCAGTTGGGCTACAGGTCAAACTCCTTTCTTTTTGGTTTATGAAGCTGAGGCTGTTAGATTGGGTTTGAATCACTGCACGTGCGTAAATATGATGAAGAAACATCAAACAATGACCGACGGGAAGAGTTGGATCGACTAGAAGAAGCACGGTATATTGCAACAATCTAGTCGGCAAGATACCTCCAGGGGTTACGTCGCTATCACAGTCGAAATATTCGCGGCTGAGCCTTTTTGGTTGGTGATCTCGTTTTGAGAAAAAATCCAAAGTACCGAGGACAGACATAAACTGTCTCCCATCTGGGAAGGGTCGCTGAAGTGACACGCCTGGGACTTATCGGCTCAAATATGAGGGCGGCACCATGATTGACAACTCGTGGAATATAGAACAACTACGTTCTTTCTACATCTGAGCATTGTATCTTCTATATATAATTTCCTTGTAATATCTTTATTACTCTGATTGACTACGCCGAGTGGTTTGTGTAGTCAGTTAAGGGCTATATGGAATATATCACTAAAGTTTCCTTTTTGAGAATTTTTTGTTGTGATTGTTTGTGGTTAAATTCAAATAAAGTTATGTGCCGAGTAGTGAAGCTCTGTTTCCCGATGCTTACGTTTGATGTAATTGGATGATCGCATTGTGCCGTCCTAAGCACTGGGAGCTTGTCGGCTAGAGTGCATAACGCAAGGTGCTAACTCACAGTTGGATAACATCATAAACATAAGACAAAACAAGACATAATAAGCTGTAAAATATTTAAGCATATACTATTGATCTCAATTCAAATAAAAACGAGAGGAGAAACGGATGGCCCAACGCTGGACCAATGGTCGATGGACAAACAGAGTGAGGACGAAGACTGCCCTGGTGAAGTAAATGGAAAAGCTGCACGACCAGGGTGCAGTACTCGTAGTACAAGCCGCACGTCAATCACTCGATCAATCCCCGTACAAGTAGAGTAGGCGGCCCTAGAGACACCACGTCGAGTCCCATCTGCCAGATCCTACGTTTTGCACCCCACACGGCCACCCTGCTCCAATCGCTTGCAAGTTGACGACAAATTCCATCTTGACGACGACAGACGGAGAGAGAAAGAAGCGAGTCAAAGGCAGGGGGAGGAAGGCGTCCGGTTGGTCTGCCGACGACGACGACGCCGTCCGGACGGAAGGAAGGACAGTCCTGCCGATCGCGGCCAGCTTTTCTGCCTGCTCCCGGGGCAGCGTCAGGGGAGGGAGAGGGAGATGGAGATGGAGCTCCTGCGACCCCTGCCTGCCCTGCCCAGGCTTCCGGTCGATCGAGCCCTGTCGCATGCCGGTGCGTGTCATCGTCGCCGGCGATAGCAACGAGGTGAGACCGTGCACGTGAGATGTGAGAAAGGGAAGGCGCGCGGCAATGCAGGCGCGACATTCCACCTGCTGCAGAGGGGGTTTGACGGACGGAGCGGCGAGGCGACCTGGGGTTTCTGCGCTCGGGGATCGGTGGATGCCGCGGCCGGTTTCGATTTGGATCGCGACCTCTGTACGTACGCCTATCCGGACCATGCGAGCGAGCGTGATCGATCGTCTTTAGGGTGGATTTTCACGTGGACTCTAGTATAAGAGAAGAAGATTGTTCAAAGAATCAAACATGTGCACCGCCGGGACTTACATTTGGCTCCGGGCGATTGAGTTTTGTAAGTTCAGTCGGATTCCAAATACTACGGTGTTACCTGCGGATGCAACCGAACCGGTTTATAGAATATTTTTCAGGACGTGTCAGATGCAATGCTGGAAAACATATAAGGCCTAGTTATTTTTTAAATGAAAAAAATAGATTAACGTACACGCTTTTGGAGCTTCAAATGGTGCAATTTTTTAAAAACAGTTTATATATGAATTTCTTAATTCATTATTTTGGTCCCTCAAATAGTTATCACAAATTATTTAACTATTTGGCACAAAAGAACGACCCAAAACAGAGGAATAAAAACACAAGTATGACCAAATCTTGATAAAATTTGGCTTGGCTCAAATTTGGTCTAATAAAATCAGAAGAAACAGGCTTCAACGACACTTTGAACTAAGTTTGTGCGAAGACTTTTATAGTGCTAATTTGACATGTGACCTTAAAAAAACTCGGCTAGAAATGTGTGGCTACTTTAACCTTAGGCTCATTTTTGGGAAGAGATTTTTGACCCAAAAGTAAACCACACCTCCTTTTATCCAAGACCTGAATTTTCCAAAGCTGTCTCCTTCGGATTGGACGAAAATCAAAGGAATTTTAAAGGATTTGAAACCTTAGATTTTTTTTCCTGTGTGTTTTATCCAAGACCTGAATTTTCCAAAGCTATCTCCTTCGGATTGGACGAAAATCAAAGGAATTTTAAAGAATTTGAAACCTTACATTTTCTTTTTTCCTGTGTGTTGTTTGGAACAAAAATATTGAGCATGTCAAATTCCTATAGATTGCTATCCTATACACCAATTCCATTGGAATTTTTACCATGAGCTCAACCTCATTTTGGATTTCCTTTGGGAAATCCAATGCATGTTCTCTCTTTTCCTCTCTTCTCTCTCTCTCTTAACACCTATGATTATATTCCTATAAACCATCCAAACATAACAAGTTTTAAATTCTTGTGTTTTGAATTCCGGTGGGATTTGTCCATAGGTGACATCTCAGTCCTGAATTTTTCTGTTTTCATGTTTTTTAAATCCGTGTTCCAAAAGAGCCCTTAGGTCTATCCCTTTTGCTCCAAAGACAACCATAGGAATTTTTCTTTTACGATTGTAATCCAACACAATGGTTTACTAATTGAGTTCTTCCTACATATGGTTTTCCCTTACAATTAATTAAAATGCAACCAATGCATGTACCCCAAATTTGAAAAACAGGAAAACGACGTTTGGGTATCCAAAGTTTTTGTTGCTGTTCTCCAAATTTGTAAGAGATAAAACTTTCAAACAGATTGAGCATGAGAGGTAATCCTTCAGTACCCCAAATTAATTGAAGTCCCAAATTAAACACACCCTAGAGAGAAGTTTCCTTTAGAATGCATGGCACGCCCCAAACTGACCTTCCGTGAAGGACGAGTCCGGACCGTACAATTAACCTGTGAACCTGTAACAGTCCCAGGAATATAGTGCTGGCACAACAGGCGATGGAACCATCATGGCACAACTTGTCTTTATTAACAGACATAGTGTTACATCCAAGTTGAAACTGTGGACATACCCCGAGTTCACAACGATATATTAGTAAAAAAGGGAAGCGGAATCTAGCCCAAAGCCACAAGCGTGACTTGGGAACTAAGCCGAAACCCTAAAACTCCTCAAAGCCAGCCTGCTCCTGGAAGAACTCCTCGTTGGTTGGATCCAGCTCATCTTCCAACACTGGGGGGGTAGATATATATAGAGCAAGGGTGAGTACTAGCATACTCAACAAGTCATGGGAACTCTTCAAAGGATGGTTGGTTGGTTTATAAACCTTTTTATTTAAATTTCTTTCGGAATAGCCTAAGTGTGTACTTCTCAACAATTGGGGCGAGGTGCGGTCTCGCTCAGATCGAAGTGATTTGTATCAATCTTTGATTCGGTGCAACTCACAAGAGTTAGCCTCCGGGATCCAGCTCCACCAGCTGATCCAACATCTTCAGGCCCACAGCCCAGCTGTCCTTGACAGCATCACATCATTTCCAAAATCGGATTTCCAATCCGCAAACATCCTTCGCAAACAGTAATAAAACAAAACTACACTAAGAAATCACCTCACATCCGCCCATGACCGTGGACACAGCTGTTCAAACAGTTAAAACCTCTGTAAAGGGGTACACTTTACCCACACGACGTGACTTACCCTATCACCTAGCTCATGAATGAACAGACACAACTGGTGACTAGGGTTTTCGCGACAAGGCATTTCCAGAGTCCACCCAGGTTACCCCATGCCAACTGGAGGGGTCCACGACCAATCACAGGGTAGGTCCTCAACCATGCTATACCAGGAACCCAGGAGGCAACCCTGACGCCCTCTCGCATGATCCATAGTCCATTGGCACGCAAGGTGTCCCTGGGCAACTCTTTACTCAGCCAGGAGTTATCCCATATCACCCATATGGTTGTACTATCATATGTTCGGATGAAATTCTAAAGGAATCAGTCCTTAGCTGCAGTGCGGGGGACTCGTCCCGCTGGCACGATCCCCGCACCGCAGTTTTCACAAACCATTTTATTTTCAGAGTACCGACCCAGGTTGTCGGGTTTTCCAATGTTTTGTAAACCCAAGTTTTACCCATCGTAGTAATTTTTAAATTTGATAGGAAATCACTGGTACCATACCCATCGGCACAAGTACCGGGATCTGTCAAGGAAGGTGATAAGGAGGTTTAAGGGATTCACAAATAATCAAGGAAGTCATGCAGGAAATGGGTTGGCGGCCCATTTGTCATCTCACGACTGCGGCCGAGAAATTATTATAGTGCAACCTAGTATATGCAATTTGTCAACTAAAGTACTTAGTTCCGCAAATATGGGCTCAAGATGATCAAAAGTGACTTGCTTTGCTCAAGGCCTGCAGCTTTGTCTTCGAAATCTGCGTCCTGAGCCTCTTCGGACTCCGACACTACACGCGTTACGAAGCAAATCAATAAAAAGGCTATTATAATAGTCCTATTAGAGATTTCTAAGTGTGCCATTGGAAAGATCTCATTTTTAGAAAATTTCTGGAACTAGAATGGAGTCAATCGGACGGGTGACAGAAAAGATATGAATTTTTGTTTATCTTGGAATATTGGAAAAAGATAAAGAATTGATTTCTCAATTTTTCTCCTTCCCTTGGGCCACTGCCAGGCGGGGCCTAGACATCGGCCTGCGAGAACGGTGCGCGCGCTCGGGCGGAGGGAAGGAATTGGGCCGGCCCAAGGCGAGGCGGCCCAGGCGGCCCGGCGCGCGGCGGAAAGGAGGGGCTGACCGGTGGGGCCGCTTTGGCTCGTGGGGCCTGGCGTCAGTGGCTCGGCCTAGCGAGGTGAAACGGCCTCTGACGTGTGGGCCTTACCAGACAAACAGGGCGCACTGTCGGTTGCGGGTCTACGGGGAGATGAGTTTACAGAGGTTCGGGGTTCGTAAATCGTGGACGGTGCACAACGGGCGGTTCACGATGCTCTCGATTTCAACGGGCCCATGGGCAGGCGCATGGGTTCGGCGAACCGCACGTACGCAAGATCAAGACGGGTCCTTGGCCCTCGACCGCGTGAGGCGAGAGATTGACGAAGCACAGTGTCTGCATCGGACCGCCCACGGTGGCACGGCATCACCGCGGCGGCTTCTCGGGGAGATGAACAACGGTGAATACACCGGAGCGACACGGAGGACAAGGGGAACCATGCTAACGGCTCTGATTCGCCAGAACATGCCCAGAGACGGCGGATTGTGGCGGTGTACCGAACCGGAACAAGATTGGGGAAAATGACGGCGGTCACCTGGAGCTCGATTCCTCTCGCGGGTGCGTTCCCCCGGGATTCTAAAATCGTTTCCCGCACCGGGGTTCGACATGGACTGACGCGGCGGGGCTGGCGACGGCGAGGCGGCAGAACAGCAGCGGGGCATGTGCAGTGGGACATCTACGGCCGGCGGCTAGCCCTTACGGGATGGCGGAGGGTATTGGCTACGTCTAGGGGAGGGGACAGAGGAGAAAATGGGATGGAGAAGCTACCGGAATAGAAGTTTGTAGTGATGATTGCCGGCGGCACAAACGTGATCATTCGTGCCTCGGTATGGGCGGTCGGAGAAGGGGAAGGCAGCGATGCCGACAGCGGTCACGAGTCTGCTCCGGGAGCTTGACGCGAACCGAGGAGGATGCTAAGGCGTTTGGCACCGGGGCGGCTCAAGTGCGACGGTGGAGATGGAGCTTTGGAAGAGCGGTTCGAGGAGAGCAGAGGGAGTATTTATAGTTGAGGCGGACCGAGAGGCTTCAAGGGGAAGGAAAGAGGGGTCTCCTCCCGGGGCGGTCAAGCGGAGGTTGGCATGACGGCGTCAGCGTTCTCTGCCTGTCGGCGGTAGCGGCCAAGCGGCGGGGAGCCCTGTCCGGATCAGGGTGGAAAAAGGAAAAAGCGGGGCGTGAAAGGGAAGCGTTGGTGTTTCCGTTTCTAGGTGAGGGCGCGGAGCAAGGCCAGCGGAGGGGCTCCACTCCTTGGCGGCTAGCGGTGGTCCAAGGTGATGCGACCGGAAAGAAGAAAAGCGACTCGCGAGTTTAGAGCAGCACGACGGTAGAGCAATGACGGCGGTGTCCTCTCCGGTTGGTGGTGCGAGCGGAAGTGGAGGGCAAGCGCCGAGAGGAATCCAAGGCGCGTGCTGGCGGGTTCAAAAATATTTGGCGGTGCTCGGCGAGTGAGAGAGAGGAACAGGGCACGGGGGCAGAGTGAGAGAGAGAGAGAGCCGTGCAGGAAGAAGAACAGGGGCGCTGTCCTCTTGCTCGCATGCGATCACGACACGTGGAAGAGGGGACAGATGTCGAGCATGTGCTTGGCGTGGGGAGGCCGAGTTGGGTGAGGAGGAGGGCACAGGAATGGGCTGGAAGAAATAGGCCCATGGTCACCAGGAGGTTTTTATTATTTTCTTAAATTTTTCTTAGAGGGTTGTTTGGGGATGATTTTGACTTGATGTTTCTTGTGAGAATTTAAACAAGATATGGGATGGGATTTTTGGTTGATTTATTTGGAAGGGGAATACAATTATTTAATTGCTGATTTTGGGGACTTTCAAGGATTTCAAGAATAATTTCTCGGAAACGAAATCTAGGGAAAAAAAGAAGTGATCACAGGTTGCGAGATTCGATCCGACGAGAGAAAAAGGAGATCTTGGCACACGGCACATCAACAAATAAAACTCAAATTTTTGAAATTACGATTTTTATTAAATTATGTTTTACGCCAAACACTAGGGCGTTACGTTGCAATTCTTCCACTTTTGCTTGATTTTTTACTTTGATCCAAACAGTGTATCCACTGTTATACTGATAATCAGTATAACAACCACCAGGGAAACAGGTACTTCGGAGTACTGCTGCATGCACTCGTACAGAAGTCAGCAATGCTCTTCAGCTGGTTTCCCAGCATAGACTATAGTACTTTTATGCCACGTTCCTGTACACCATTACCACATTTAACACGAAACAGTACATAGGAATTATGTGACATCTACTATATAGTACTTGCTTTGTTCCAAAATAAAATGATTTCTATGTTGTTTATCAAATACTAAGTTTAGGTCAAAAGATTACCTTTTAGTTACTTTAATTATTAATTTTTTTTGAATTTTAAATTACTTAGATTCTCTTTTCAAGCATCTTATTGGCTTTGGAATCATTGAAATAATGGAAATAATAAAAATCAATAAAAAATGCTTATATTATAATATAAAATTTAAATCCTAAAAATCCTTATATTTTGAAACGGAGGCTGAGCAAGAACACAATATACATATACAGCAAACAACACCCCAGAAGTAGACATTTCAACTGAATCGACCCATCAGGATTAAATTACATGCAGTAAACGATCAGGAAATTAATTTCTAATACTATTCACCATCAAAAGCTTCATATTTTATATCATGCACGGTAGAGTAGATCGATCTACACTGCAATTAAACAGCATCACCTAGCATACAGTTGAGGTGGATCACTTGCAAGAAGCAGAGCGAGCTCTCTCCCAATACTAATGCATACAGAAGGGATCGATCGATCGATACACAAACAACGCAAGCAGATTTAAACCCTAGCTAGATTGATTAATTGATCAATAACACTGGCAATATATATAGATATGGACCACTTAGGCAGTGACTAGTCACACGGATTGGAGCGGCAATTTGATCTTCTTCTACATGAGAGCTAAGTAGACGGCGCCCTGCTGGAGCGGCTCGACGGTGACGCCCGATTCGTCGACGCGCACCGGCTCGGTGCTGTCGCCTTTGTAGCGGAGCAGCACGGCCGCGTCGCCGAAGCAGTGCCTCACGCTGAGGTGCGCGGCCGGGTGGAAGAAGGACGCGGCGGCGCCACCGATGCCGATGCACACCACCGCAGCGGCGCCAGCTCCGGCGGCGACGACCCCGAGATCCGCTAGCCCTGCATGCCCGGTCGTGGCAGACACATGCACAGTCAAACAAACGGCAAGTGATAATAACTGCGTACATGCAATGCAGATCAGGAAGAAGTTACTGCGGCGCGGGGATTGAGAGAAATCATCAAAACCACGAGGAAATCCAAGGGGGTGAACTGTGACAGTTCACTGAGATCGATCAGGGTTTTACTACTCTTGAAAACTTGAATGAAAAGCGTCCTGGATTATCCTGGATCGCCGGCCATGCAAGCGCACGGTCACTCTAGGTAAAAACGCCCCTGTAATGTGAAAGAACTTTAAGCTTCTTGCATGCGTCGAGCAGGAGAAATTTGACCACCATCACCTCAGTCTTTTCAGCACGCGTGTAGAATTACCCACTAACAGTCCCCTTCTTCTCCTACTAGCTATAGCTACTGCTATTAGTACCTCTCACTCTCTTGAGAGAGAGAGAAGCCACCCAATGACAAGACCATACAAGAGGGCACAATTTATGAGTGTGGCAAAGCCCTAAAATTCGTAGCAGCAGTTACTGCTCTTCATCTGGAGTAAAATGGTCTCTTCTGGATCCCTGAGCTCCATTTCCTCTAATCTGTCAGGTCAAAATCAGTGCAATCCTAGTCTTTTCAAGCCTAGATTACTGGTAATGCTAGACTGCATGTGTGCGTGCATATGACAAATTGACTAGAATAATTTCCCCCAGAGAGATCATCAGTAGGAGTACTCCAGTTAAGCATTATCCGTCGTTCCAAAGTGATAAGTTTTGGAATCTCATAAGGTATCTTATGCTTCTATTCCTCCAACTCGAGTCTTTTCATGAACATGTGAAATAGCCCCATGCATTCACGGATTGGATTCCATTACACTTGCTATAGCTTGAATGCACCTACATGCGATGACATGATATTCTCCATCACCATGAAACAGTTCAGCATATTTGTGACATCCCATCATGAAATCTAAACTCACTACTTGACCTGATGGAGAACAGCTCACAAAATTTGGTCCTGTCTAAATCTACATGCTTACAAAATGACAAAATTCTTTATCTTTATCATGCATGGATCGAAAAGTCTATCTGCATTGGAGTGACAAGATTGTACAGACACACAAAAGAAAAGGATTTTACCTGGCATAAACTTGTCTTATTATCATTGCCAGGCCCGTGGCACACACAGGGCCATTTGTTGGAGAACGGCTGGTTTGGATTGGGCCCTAAAGGAAACTAGTAGTACGACACCATGCATATATATAAAATTCTTCTTTCAGTTAAAAAATTGTCATTTTGTAGTTAAATCCAAACGAAACTGAAATGGAGGGCAACACTACAAGAGAAGTTATTGACTCCCCAGAAGTGACACTTCTAATTAATCCATTTAGATATGAGCATACGAATGCATGTGATAGCATGATACTAAGGAAAGGGAAAAATTGTAAACAGATATGATCTAGCTAAATGATGATCCAAGATCGATCAGTTATTTAAGCTGTTCATATCGAAGAATAAAAAAGGATTGATCAATTAATCACATACCTTGCAACAGATTGTTGGAGACGGAGCAAGTACCAGATATGGTACTTGGAGCAAAATCTGTCAGGCCAGCTGTGGCGGCCACGCTCGCAACGGTGACGGCGGCGTCCGGCGACGGCGAGGACGGAACAGTAGGCACAACGCCGGCATCCGAGGAGGTAACATCCACGTGCACGGCCGGCGCGGTGATGCCGAAGCCATATTGTAGCAGACCCAGCTTCGTGGCGTCATCGTGCGCCTCCTCCGGCCTAGCCACTGCGGCGATCCACGCTGCACTGCTCTTCCCGAGGCCGAGCTGATCGGCAGAGCCAGACCAGTGCTGCCCAAGCCCGGCGGTCCAGGCGCCGCTCCTGTGGCCAGTGTTGTTTGGCCCTGACACGTCGTTGCAGAGCCCCCTGAACATGCCGGCGGCTGGCGACGATGGTGGCTGCTGAACGGGCACAGGCAGGTGCATGTACTGGCCGCCAAGAATGGCGGAGCCGAGGTCGACAGCCGACAGGCAGGGGCTTTGCGGCCACTGCAAGAAGATCGGATCCTCAGATGGCACGATCCCGTGCACCTTAGGAGCAGGCGCCGGCGTTGACTCCAGTGGCTGGCCCTGATAGAGCATCTGCTGGTGGCACGCCGCGGCGAGCGGCGAGAGCAGGTCCATGGCCGCCGTCGTGGACATCGCCTGCGTCGACGTAGGCTTCACCGGCTTGCTGGACCCGGACGAGCGGTCAGAGGAGGAAGAGGACGACGAGGTGGGCGCCGCCGTCACGGGCGAGACGAGCTGCTGCTGCGGCGGCTGCACCGGCTGGGGCGGGATCGGTGGCGGCGTGTACGGCGCCACGGCCTCCCGGGGCGCCGTCGCCGCCGGCGCGCAGGCCCGGGTGCTGCCGAGCCCGAGCGCCGCGCGGCCTGAGCCGGCGCGCAGCTTGTTCTTTGAGCGGGACTTGCGGTTCTGGAACCAGTAGAAGACGTTGGCGTCGCCGACCTGGCCGTACTCCTGCAGCTGCATGCGGATGCGCGGGATCTCGTCGCGCGGCGGGTTGACCATGCCGGAGTTGAAGATGGCCTCAAGGATCCGGATCTGCTCCGGCCGTGGGTTCCACCGCGGCTTCGGGTCAGGAACCCTCTCCTCTCCCACTGCAAACAAACAAACCAAATCAATTCACTCTCGATCTCGATCTCATCCTCCACCTCTCGCAGCACAAAACCCTACCTACCATGCGCAAACGCAAACAGTAGCATGCATGCACGCGGGCGACCGGGTGGGTACCTGACGAGAAGGGCGACGACTTGAGGGAGTAGCCGCCGCCGCTGCCGGTGGAGGAACCGGAGAGGAGGGACGGCGGCGATCCGCCCATGTCAGGCTGCGCCTGCCACGGCTGGGTGGCGTGCTTCGACCTGAACATGCTCGGCCAGTGCCTGTTCGACGACGCCATGCCTAGCTCTACAACCTGCCAATCCGACCCGATGAACTCTCAGCTCGTTGCTGCTCCCCTCTGCAACAACACAACTAATAGCTCGCGTCGGCGACGAGAGAGATCTAGCTCTAGCTAGCTAGAGATCGATGATGCCCTGTGAGGCGACAGGGTCCGGCCGGATTGGACGAGGGAGCGAGCTACTACTAGTAGCTAGCTATTCGTCCTCTCCCTAGCTAGGATGGATGGATGGATGGATGGAATGGTTTCTTGCACATTGCAGCCTCTTATAATGGCGTGCACCTAACCTTGGTGCTGCAAAGTGTCGCCGTCCAATAAATGCCTAGCGACCTTTTCTCTCTCGCTCTCTGCATGGAGATGCGTGCGTGCGAGCGAGCGACGTGGGGTTGCGTTGCACCGGGAGGGAAGTGATGGGTGGTTGCCTTGCTGGGTCGCTGATGCCGGAAGGGTGCAAGGGCACTGGAGCTGAGCTTCAGTTTCAGCTTCAGCTAGGACCTCCTGCATTTCTGCCAAACCTCCTGCTGGTAATGGTAATGCCTTTTTGCATGAGAGGGGACCTAGCTAGTAGCTTGGGACAAGTATGTCGCTGGCAGCGTACTTTCATCTCATCATCTCATTTGCAGAAACGAATGAATGGAAGTTGCAGTTACTGATCATGTGTTTTATGCTCTAATGTAGAGTAGTATGCTGATCGTTGGATGCATCTCGCATTACTTACCAAAATCTCCTTCAGATTACAATGGGAAGATCAGATAAGCAGGGTATTAATTCGTATCCTTAAAAAGTGCACATTTCGTGCACAGATATTTGGAATAGTAAATGCACGGTTATCTCAAATAAGCATAAATGTTTTGGTGACGTGGAGGGCCCGTTTCATCCTTTGTTGGCTCTTCATGTCAGTTAAGAGCATGTACAAAGTCATATGGAAGAATGAGTTCTTTTGTGTACAGAAGGCATATAGAATGAGTTATCTCTGAGCTATATGGGAGTACTTTATTTTGTTGTAGATGGAAATGAGTTGATAAAGTCGATATCTCTCTCAAACTATTACTCAAATAGGCGCAGTTAACTCTGACTATAAATATCATTTAAAATACCGGTTTTCGGGGGACTCATAACAAAAGATATGATGCTTGGTCTTGCAACACACAAGAGGAACTTCGCCTACGCCGCTCCTCCGGTCTCCCTCCTCCATCGTCTTCAGCATACTCACCAGTTGTGACTAGTGAGGGGGAAGGGTGTTAGAATAACATACATATTACATACGCTTGTGATATGATTGGAGATAGAGTCTGAATTATTTAGAGATAGATTAAGTGTTGGTTATTCTATTTTAGGACTCTAGTATGGACTTATCTCTAATTAATCATGAGTACACTGTATTACCACGATGGGGTTTTTCTGACAACGCTTCCTAACTTTCCTCTCTTCTACTAGTGGTTTTGTAATATGGTATCAGAGCAAGTTCTTCTCCGAAAACACATCCAGCCGAAATCAGAAGAAGTCAGAACCAATCTTGCTAAAGTCCTAGCCAACGTCAGGAGCTGATCTTGCTGAAATCAGAAGAGGAGATCTTCTGCAGACCGATCTCGCCGACCGAAGTCAGAACCGATTTTGCCGAGTCCTAGCCGAAGTCAGAAGAAGGAAACTGGTCCGTGGCGCAGTCAAAAGAGGATAACACATGGCGTCGTCCAGCAATTCGCCACCAAGAAACCCGCTAGCCGGCCAAATAATCACGGAGAAGCTATCCTAAAGCAATTATCCCCTATGGAAGGTGCAGATAATGCCTGTTCTATGAGGAGCACGGCTCGAGGGCTACCTCGATGGGACAATCGTGGTTCCTGCCATGGAAATCACAGTCAAAACCGGTGACAAGGAGACCAAAGAGTCAAATCCTGAGTGCGCTAAGTGGCGCGCACTCGAGCAACAAGTGCTTGGATTCCTTATGACGCCACTATCCTGTGAGGTTTTGACGCAAGTAGCATCATGTTCCTCACCTCGTGAAGTTTGGAGCACACTCGAGGAGATGTATGCATTCAAATCTCGTGCTCGTACAATGAACACGAGAATTGCCCTCGCCACAACGCAGAAGGGCAATCTGAAAGTTGCTGAATATATCAACAAGATGAAAAGTCTCGCAAATGATATGGCAGCTGCGGGGCAACCCATTGTTGACGAGGAGATCGTCACCTATATCATTGCTGGATTAGAACTGGAGTTCAATCCAGTTATCTCTGCGATTGCCGCTTGAGTCGAACCGGTAACAGTAGCTGAATTTTATTCTCAATTGTTAAATTTTGAATCTCATATGGATCTCTAGCAAGGAGGCACACAGATGTCGGCAAACTCGGCTCATTGCGGTCGTGGTGGCTTCAACCAACGTGGGCACGATGATGGTGGAAATCGTGGCAGAGGAAACAATTCCCGTAGTGGTGGTCGTGGAAACTTTGGAGGTGGTCGCTCAGGAGGTGGCGGCCGCACTAATACATGTCCTCGATGCCAACTTTGTGATAAACCAGGGCATTCTGTGGTTGATTGTTGACACAGATTTGATCTTGATTTTGTCCCACCAGAAAAAAGCGCATCTGCGGCTACAAACTCCTACGGAATTGATACTAACTGGTATGTGGATACAGTTGCTACGGATCATGTCACAATCGATCTTGAAAAACTCACAATGAAGGAGAGATACCGAGGCAACGATCAGATCCATACGGCTAATGGCACATGTATGGAGATTAGTCATATTGGTCAGGCTATAATTCGTACCCCTGATCGTAATTTGGTTTTAAATAATGTTCTATATGTGCCTGAGGCCACAAAAGATCTTGTCTCTGTTCATCATCTTGTTACGGATAAACGTGCTTTTGTTGAGATTCATCCCAAATTTTTCTTGATTAAGGACCGAGCAACGAGGAAAGTTCTGCTTCAAGGCAGATGTAGAACTAGGTTGTATCCTCTCCCTGCGTCATCCACATCCAGAAGAGAAGTTCATGGAGCAATTCGGCCTACCTCCCACAAGTGGCATAGTTGTCTTGGCCACCCATCCTCCCGAATTGTGCAAAAAGTTATTAGAAGTCATAATCCCCCTTGTTCCAGTGAGTCCCATAAACAATCTATTTGTGATGCCTATTAATAGGTTAAGAGTCACCAGCTGCCGTATTCTGAGTCCTCTAGTAGATCTAGCAAGACTCTAGAACTTATTTTCTTTGATGTGTGGGTTTCTGCTCCTATGTCTGTGGGTAGGAAAACTTATTATGTTAGCTTTATTGATGATTATAGTAAGTTTACTTGGTTTTATTTGCTTAAACATAAGTCCGAGGTGTTTCAGAAGTTCCTTGACTTTCAGCAGCTGGTTGAACGTCTCTTCAACAGTAAAATTATTACTGTTCAGACAAATTGGGGAGGTGAGTATGGAAAACTCAACTCCTTTACTAAAGTGGACATCTCCCATCATGTCTCGTGTCCTCATACTCACCAACAGAATGGATCTGCAGAATGCAAACATAGACACATTATAGAGGTTGGCCTGTCTCTTGTTGCTCATGCTATATGCCTCTCAAATTTTGAGATGAAGCCTTCTTGACAGCCACTTATCTCATTAACCGAACTCCCACAAAACTCCTTGACTCCCACAAAACTCCACTTGAGTATCTTTTTCATCAAACTCCTGACTATACTAGACTCCGAGTTTTTAGCTGCACCTGTTGGCCACACCTTTGACCCTATAATACCCACAAACTAGCTTTTCACTCCAAACAATGTGTGTTTCTTGGATATAGTCCTATGCATAAAGGTTTTAAATGCCTTGATGTCTCTACTGGGCGACTTTATATATCTCGGGATGTTATATTTGATGACGATGTTTTTCCTTTTTCATCTCTCCATCCTAATGCTAGTGCCCGATTGCGTGAAGAAATTTCCTTGTTACCTGTAACGCCCGGAAATTCACGACTAGAATTTTCGAACATTCCTGTGTATTAAATCCGTGTCCAGGAAAGCCAGGGTACACAATACCAAGTTGTCATACAGAATACGTCTTACAAACAGAATAAAATTGTCTTACATAAATGCAGCAAAAAAAGATAAAGAAAGCTTATAAACAGCTAGCCACGCGGAGGCTTCCATTCCACAGGCAGCTTGACGGTGGATCCAGCCTAATCCTCTTGACGATCCTCGCCGAAAGATACTCCATCACTAAGAGGGGGGAAGGGAGCTAAATTGAGTACCACCCACAGTACTCAACAAGTCACACCCGCAATTATGCACAATGCACGGGAGGCAAAGATAGGCTTGTGGTTCATTTGCGTAAAAGCAGTTGCAAATAATAGTAGTTCCCAAACAAGTAACAGATTGTTTAATTAAGCAATATTAATCCACCACTAATCAACGCTACACCATGTTGACCAGGCCTAACCAACCATCCTATCCCTACAGCAGTTTTAAGTCAAATTATTATGGTGAGACTAATCACGGTAAGCCTTGACCAAATGTCCATAATCGCCGGCGCAGATATTCGAATAAATTTTAACTCTGGCTAGAGGTGTACAACTGTACCCACAAGACATAGCCCCACCCACGTTCCCGTGCGCCGGTGTGCCACCACAGCACCCCGTGAAGAGGCTGTGACAGGACCGTTCACGCAACCCCTCCCTAACCATCCACACCACGCTGAGGTTGCACCTGCCGACAGGGCACGCCGTATCGGTCAGGCTAGCCCCCTACGCAACGACGGATTTGGAAGCCGATCAACCCAACACCCGAGCTGACCCAACTCCATCACGCCCATCCTCACCAACAGTGCCTAGGAGAGGGAGAAGCTACGTTACAAGCCCAGCTGTTGCCCACGCTGGCTTGTGGTACGTATGAATAATTACCCAAGGGGTTCGTGCGAACCTGTCCTTAATTGACATAGGTGCGACCAACAAACCATGCACCCACAGCCCACCATTAAGGTCATATTTTAGTTAAGCCATTATCCATGACACAAGTTCTATTGTTTCAGCACAAAGTCGAACCATAAAGATTATAATAAGTAATTAAATCCCAGGGTGAGCTAGTTTATTCTAAGCATGGCTAAGCAAACCTAAGAACACATTCTATTCATATTGTTACCTAGGTGACAAAAGAATGGGGGTTCATCAAACTACGGTCATCAACTATACATATAAAGGTCATATCCCATACCACATAAAATAATAAAACATGCATGTTTATTTAAATAAAACAAAGCCTTTGGCATAACTTAGGTACAAATGATCAAGAATATGATGTAAATTGCCTTGCTCTGGCTCTCCAAACTCCACGACCACTTCGTAGTACACGGGAGGGTCGGACACGTCGGTTTCTAAAGCAATCAAAGCACAAACAATTACAAACAGTACAAGTGGCCACAGGAACATGAGCTAAAAGTATTTTTAATAGATTCTTGCCATTTTTTTGGGTTTAATGAAATTTGAATGGAATTAATTGTCGATGTTTTACACTGGCAATAAATATATGGGGCTACTCGGCGGATGGAAACTTGATGGATTGCAAAGGAACATGCAGAGATTTTATACTAGTTCAGGCCCTCGATATGAGGTAATACCCTACGTCCAGTTGTGGTGTTATTCCTTTGAGGACTTGCGGTGGTGATTCTGGTGAACCAACTCAACCTGCCCTCAGGGGGCGCCCTGCCTCCCCTTATATACTGGGGGACAGAGTTACAAGGTAGGAGTCCCAACCGGATTATGGCCAAGGGATCTCCTCTTAGAGATATAACGCACCCAACTAGGACTGTGTTTTCCTCATCGTACAAGGTAAAGTCTGCCGAGTGTGGCTATATCCCTAATTACAAGGCTAGGCCTATCCTCTATCCGAGTGGCCCATATGCTTGTCATGAGGTACCCGGGGCCCATGGCACCCACAGTAGCCCCTGAGATCTTCATAGTTGAGTCACAGCTGATGCCGAGTGCTCATTCTCTACGGTGAAGTCTTCCCAAGTGCATCGCTCCCGAGTACTCTTTGTCCGAGTGAGTCTTTTTCCCGAGTCTTGCTTCATGTCAGCTGGCAGCGAGGCTATGAAGGGCTTCATGTAGATATATGAATAGTGTGCGCCGAATAGGCGCACCTATTAGGTGTAGCCCCTAACTTTGTGCTTAATTGTGAAGACAATTAATCATAAAGTCAAAGATCTTTAACCTGGAAGTCTTTCCTGAGTAGATTACTACTGGTATATGAGACTCTTCGGTATCATGTCAACCGGAATATGATTTATAGTCTTGCCGAGCAGGGAACTACTCGTATGTAGGACTCTTCGACTTTATGTTAGTCGGAATGGGTATTTATAGTCTTGCCAAGTAGGATGCTACTCGTATATGGGACTCTTCAGCGTCATGTCAGCTGGAAAGAGGGGTTTATAGTCTTTCCCGAGTGGTGTCCCACCCAGAAGTTAGACTCCTCCGCATCATGTCAGCGGGAATGAGAAATTTATAGTCTCTCCCGAGTAATGCACTACTCGAAAGTTAGACTCCTCCGCATCATGTCAGCGGGAATAATGTTGCTCATGGCAACTGATGGCCACGCATGTAGGCCGAGTACCACTTTATGAAAATAAGTCCACGGCGTGGTCAGGTGTACTCGAGAAAGATACCTGCATCCCCAATTTTAATAAAGACCAGCTTGTGATCCTTGTAAGGATATATCCTCGAGACCTGGTGGATAAAACAGATACCCAAACATACATGTTTAGTAATAAGACTCTCATGAAGCATATCTGTTTACCTTATCGACTCCTGTTGGTAGCACCAGCGCTATAATTTCAACTCAGCCTGCAGGCGGCCCACATGGAGCATGCTACTATAGGAACTCATATCTTGGTGGCTGCTACCAAATAAGCCGGCCTAAGCCGACCTACCCAGCATAGCTCTATAGAAGTATCATCCATCGCATGTTAGGATGAGGTTTTTGGTGTCGGTAACCGTAATCAGCCAGAGAAATCTTTATTTGCAAGTCTTTCCGACTTATGTTCTGGATGCAACCTGGTTGCCACAGGTGCCTGAGTAGGTATGTTGCAGGATCTGCTTGCCCTCCTCAGGTGTGATGCAGTGCATGAGAACTCCGGATGTGCTTTGACGATGTAAGTCTTCTCTAACTTCAGGAGAGCCGAGCAGGGTACCCGAACCTTGCATTAGTATAGGATTCGGCTAGCGACCCTCATGGGGCATACCCTACCCAACAGAGTTATAGCCAAGCTAGGTACCCGAACCTCGCATTAGCATAGGATTCGGCTGGCGACCCTCATGGGGCGTACCTAACCTGATAGAGTTGTGACCAAATAAGGTACCCGATCCTAGCATTACCGTAGGATTCAGCTGGCGACCCTCATGGGGCGTACCTCACCTAGTCGAGTAGTATACGACCCCCAATTAGTGCCGGAGGTCGGTTGTAAGCTCACTTGGAGCGTAGCCAGGGAAGATGATGTCCCGACTGGCGTAAGTACTCGGTCAGTAGCCCTCATGGAGTATTCCGAGTGGTTCTTGGCAGACTTGTCCAACCCCCGAGCGTAGGAGATAGGCTCGCAGCCCTGAGTTCCTGTCACGCGTATCCGGAGCTGGGCCTGCACTATAAACATATCGGATGAGTAGAATCTGATGATGAAAACAATCACCCAAATAAAATGTATTTTACAATATATATAAATATGAGTTCTTCCTCTTATTGATATTAATTTCCCCGAGTAGTTGACCCCTTACGTTTAAACACTCTGCCCAACTAGTCATAGCCCCCTAGCGTCGGGAGTTGGCTCATGGCTCTTTCCCAGACACGTGTTTTGGGTGACTTGAGTTCGTCTTTCATGAAGCAAAGTTTCACGGATCGGAATTTATGCTACTCGAGTACTTTTGTAATCATTTAAGAGAAAAAGACAGAAAAAAGTACAGCTTGTACACCTATTAGATGTAAGCGGCTGCAGCAATGACAAGGCCAAATGAAGAACTATTTATCAGAGAGCAACTTAGCTGTTCGGTATTTAGGAGTGGGGATACCATCCTTGTGTTTGGGCTTTTGAGCCCCCGAGCTTGTCACTTGTTGTCCTGATAATCTTCAGCTGTTGAAAGTCGAAGACGGTTGTGACCAATTGCCACAATGAAGCCGTCTGACTTGTGTTTGCGACTCCCGACTTTAGTCGAGACCGCGTCGTCGGTGCCCTCCCGCTTCTTTTGTCAGGGTGCCTTCTTGTCATCGAGGGCCTTAGCGACAGCGTCGGTCGAGTCGGCGTACTTGTTCGCCATGTCAAATAAAGCCTTGACAGAGTTAGGAGGCTTCCGCGTGTATTTGTCGATGAACGAGGTGTGTTTGACTCCTTTTTGAAAGGCGGCGATGACGACCTCATCCTTGATCATTGGGATTGAATTCTTCTTCTCAGAGAACCTCTTGATGAAGTCATGAAGAGACTCGTTCTTCCTTTGATGTAACTGATACAGGTCGTACTCGGAAGATGGCCTCTCGTATGTTCCCTGGAAGTTGGCGATGAGGCATTCCCGGAGTTCTCCCCAGGAGCCGATTGATTGCTTGGGAAGTCCTGTTAGCCATGTCCTCACTGAGTCGGCTAAAGCGACTGGGAGGTAGTTAGCCATGACTTTGCGATTTCCTCCAGCTACTTGGATCACCAGAGTGTAGATCGTGAGCCAGGACTCAGGATTGGTCTTGCCATCGTATTTGTCGATGCCTGTAGGCTTGAAACTCGATGGCCAGTCGACCTGTTGTAGCTCCTGGGTGAAGGCCGGTATGCCTTCGTCTTCATGAGGGCTCCGACTCCGAATACGGCGGCAAAACCGCTCGTGGTGGAGGCCGAAACGCTTGTTCTTGTCTTCCAGTTGGCGTTGCTCATCTTCTTCTCGTTCACAGCGCCGAGCGATGATGTCTTGCCGAAGGTCGCGCCGTAGTCGGTCTTGGAGGTCCTGATCGTCCCGACGGTTGCTTCGACGTCGTCGGTTGTTGTTGGGGTTGCCGAGTGACGCCTGACATGCCTCCGTATGCGGCTGACTGGAGCCAGCCGCTCGGCGTCGCTTTGAGGTAGATGAGACTGCCGTTGGGGATGTCGACCGGTTGGTCGGTATGAGGGTATCACCCGACTGTTGGTGCTGCTGACATGCAGCAGCGGTAAGTATGGCTTTTATCCTTGCGATCGTCGGGGTGGCCTGGTGATCAGGCCCGAACTGGAGTGTCTCCAGTAGAGTCGCAGCGGCCACGATGTTCTGTTGAGGAATAATGAAGACGTCGTGGTCGCAGACTCGGGTTTGGAGGATTTGTTGATGTACAGTCCGCCCGGCCCTGCGTAGAGCGTCGTGCCGGCATCTTGCTTCTTCCTCTTGTTGCTCTCGCAGTCGGCGTGCTTCCTCCTCTTGCTGCTCGTGTAGTCGGCGTGATTCCTGAGTAGGAGTAGAGCCTTTGGAGGCCATGAAGATTTCTCGTGGTGGGGAGAAGCTTGCTGAACTACTGTCCGACTTAGAGTCGGAATCCGATTGAGAGTCGTAGTCCAACTGAGAGTCGTAGTCAGAATAGTTGATGGGGGTGATTATAACTCCGACCTCCCTAGATCCGATCTCGAGCGGCTTTGGGCCGTATCCGAGTCGAACTCCAGAGGATCGGGTTTACCGCGTCGGATATTGTCTAAAGATATCCGTGGCGTTGTCGAGTCTGTACGGGAGATTGACAATCTCTTCCCTTCTTAGCTCGATCTTGGCCGGCTCAAGGCCGAGGCCGAGTCGAACACCGAAGGAAAGAGTTGTCCCGAGACTCGGACAAGATGAAGATTGCCGCAGCAAGTCGATGAGGGTTGCTGCAGCGTCGTGTGGACCAACTGGCGCGGAGTCGGCCGGTTCCTTGGCAGATCAGATCGAGTCCGAGTTGGCCAAGGTGAGATTGCCGATCTGGTCGGCGACGAAGTCGAGGCTTCCAAATGCAATTGTATCTCCGGGAGAGAGTTTGCCGCCGTCGACTCCGGTTGCTGGGTCCATCGAGCTTGTAGATGTAGATCGCGCCAAAGCCCCTACCTGGCGCGCCAACTGTCGATGTTTTACACCGGTAATAAATATATGGGGCTACTCGGCGGATGGAAACTTGATGGATTGCAAAGGAACATGCAGAGATTTTATACTGGTTCAGGCCCTCGATGTGAGGTAATACCATACGTCCAGTTGTGGTGTTATTCCTTTGAGTACTTGCGGTGGTGATTCTGGTGAACCAACTCAACCTGCCCTCAGGGGCGCCCTGCCTCCCCTTATATACTGGGGGACAGGGTTACAAGGTAGGAGTCCCAACCGGATTATGGCCAAAGGATCTCCTCTTAGAGATATAACGCACCCAACTAGGACTGTGTTTTCCTTATCGTACAAGGCAAAGTCTGCCGAGTGTGGCTATATCCCTAATTACAAGGCTAGGCCTATCCTCTATCCGGGTGGCCCATATGCTTGTCATGAGGTACCCGGGGCCCATGGCACCTATATTAATCGGAGCTCGTATGAATTAGTTATGAATTGTTAAAGGTTTTCTGTGTTTTCCCTATGCAAAAATAATTTCTAAATGATTTATTGCGCATTAAAAAGGATTTATGGCGTCAGCCGACCTGGGAACCGGCGCCGATAGACAGGGCCTACGGGTCAGCGACCCACGGGTCGGCAGCGCACGGTGGACGCGATACACCGCGGCTCGACGCGACTGCAACACGTGGCTGCCGACGTGGCAGCCATGGCGGATGGATCGGCCAACATGGCGCCGACGTGGCAACTGGGCGGGCGCCCGCAACGGTGCCACACAGACGGCCCCGATCTGCCGAGGCAGATCGGATGGCCCGGGATGAATGGGACTCGGCCCCCGCCGGCGCGGCTGACTCGCGGCGGGGCAGGCGGCCCGATGGTCGCTGCCGGCGACCATCTGGCCCCCGAAGAGCAGCGGCGAGTGGCGGAGGAGAAGGGGAAACCGAGGGGGGCCTCACAGAGGGCTTGTGACGATTGGAGGATGGCGAAACGCGACCGGAAGGAGGGATTAGCGGCGACGATGCCTCGGGACGACGGTGCTGACGGTGTTCCGGCGGCGCAAAGCGGTGACGGAGGCGCAGACGGGGTTTAGGTGTCCCTGGCAAAGGCGTAGAACGAATTAGAAGGGAAAATGGCTGAACATGTCAACGGGAGATCACGGCCGAAGGCCTGCGGCGGCCCTTACCGAAGGTTTTGAAGGGGACGAAAGGGATCCGGTGATGAACCATGGCGAATGGCGGTCGGACAAGGTGCGCCTAAGTGCGGTGGAGCTAGCGGATGCGAAAGTGGTGACCGGCGGTGGCTATAACGGCGGTGGCGCTCAGTTGGAGATGGTGGAGGGCGGTGGCGGCTCGTAATCACGTCACGCGTGGGGTTAGAGGACACAGGAGGCTCGGGCGTTTGAGGAAAAAGATAGAGAAGGGGACGGGGAGCATTTATATAGGCTCGGGCTAGAGAGATCGTGACCGAGGCGGTGGAATTTCTCGGAATCGTGGATGGCGGCCGTGGCGGTAGTGGGCTGAAATTCGTCCGCAAACATGGGCGAGAGGGGCGGAGAAGGTGGGGGAAACGGGCGGGGACTTGGTCCACACATTTTGAACTCGGAGCCGAGGCTCGAGGGAGCGGGAATGGGCGGAATCCAATGCGTGGGGCGGCTCGATCCCCTCGGGCCGATTCGGCTAGAGGTTGGGGATGAAGCTAGCATGTGGGGCCCGGTCCACATGTCAGTGAGAGGGGTGAGGGGAGAGGCGCGAGGGCGAGCGGGACCGGCAGGCAGGCCCGCTGGCAGAGAGAGGGGAGTGAGGTGCGAGGCCGAGCTGGACCGGCAGGTAGGCCAGGGAACAGGGATGGGCCGCGGCCTAGGGAGAGAAAGGAAAAGAGAAAAAGAGAAAAAGAAAGAAAGGGAAAAGAAAAAGGATTTCTAGACCAATTTTAATTCCGATAACTCATTTTGATTTATTAAAAATGCTTCCAGTGCTCTAAAAATTCCAGTAAAATTCCTGTTTGTGTATTTTGGCAAGTTGAATACAAGAAAAATATTCCTAGCCATGATGGATTGTTATTTTGTATTTCCTCCATTAATTAATTTCATAGCCTTATTTAAATAATTTCTTGGACATATTCTTTGATGTATTTTTGTGTGGCTCTATTAAGGGGGAAAATCTCAGAGTGTGACATTACTTGACACACCGGGCAATAAGTCCACCTCGGCCATTGGTTTGGGATCATCTGCGGCTACCTGCGTATCAGGAGAAAAACATGACATATTTGGATGGAAAGAATTAGACATATTAGAAGCAAATAATTCAGTATGTACGTCAGGGGAGCATGCCGACTGTGACCACAGCGGTGACAGCTTTGGCCTGGCTCGGTTTGTGTGATGCGTTGCCTGTGCCTCGGCTCGGTCTGCAGAATTTTCCAATCCAACGGAAGACCGTGTACTGTTGTTAGAATTATCAAGTCTAGGACAGGAGGTTCAATCCACAGGGTCTGTTATTTTTGATAGGCGTCCTAGGACACGGCTTCAAGGGGGAATAAGAAAACCAAAACAATATATCGATGGAACAATCAGGTATAGCTTGTTTACTTCTATTGGTGAACCTCAATCTCTGGCAGAAGCTACTAGTAATCACAACTGGAAGGCTGCCATGGACGAAGAATATGAAGCCTTGGTCAAAAATAGGACATAGCATCTTGTATCTCCAGAAAGTGGCAAAAATATCATTGATTGCAAATGGGTCTATAGATTAAAAAGGAAGTCTGATGACACTATAGACAGATATAAGGCTCGACTAGTGGCCAAGGGTTTTAAATAAAGATACGAAATTGACTATAAGGATACGTTTAGTCTAGTAGTAAAGGCTACGACTATAAGAGTAATTTTGTCCATAGCTATCTCAAAAGGCTGGAGTCTGAGGCAGCTGGATGTTAAGAATGCGTTTTTGCATGACATTCTTGAGGAGGACGTATATATAAAGCAACCACCAGGTTATGAACATAAGAAGCAACCACACTATATCTACAAGCTAGACAAAGCAATCTATGGTTTAAAACAGGCACCTCAGGCCTGGTATTCCCATTTGAGTGAGAAACTGTAACAAATTGGGTTTACTCCATCTAAAGCTGATACGTCACTATTCTTATATAACAAGAATGGAGTAACTATATTTCTTTTGATATATGTAGATGATATAATTGTTGCTACTTGTTCCATTAATGCAGTTACAACACTCTTGAGTGATCTACAGCTAGATTTTGCGCTCAAGGATCTGGGTGGTTTACATTATTTTCTGGGAATAGAAGTAAATCGAAAGGGTGATAGTCTGCATTTTTCTCAAGGCAGATTTGCATTGGATATACTGAAGACAATCAGGATGACAGATTGCAAACCGGTGTCGACAACTTTGTCAGTATCGGAAAAACTAACTATAGAAGAAGGGGTGCCATTAGGTACTGAAGACTCGACCAGGTACAGAAGTATTGTAGAAGCACTACAATATCTAACCTTGACTCATCCTGACTTGTCTTATTTAGTTAACAAGGTGTGTCAGTTTTTGCATACACCTACAACCTGTCATTGGACAACAGTAAAACAAATACTGAGGTATTTAAAGTTTACAATATGTACTGGTTTGAAGTTTGACAAATCAGCTACTATGCTTGTGGAAGCTTTTTCAGATGCAGATTGGGCTGGTAATATAGATGACAGAAGATCAATTGGAGGATTTGTTGTTTATTTAGGAGGTAATCTTGTGTCCTGGAGTGCAAGGAAACAAGCTACTGTGGCTAGATCTAGTGCAGAAGCAGAATATAAGGCACTAGCTAATGCTATAGCTGAAGTCATATGGATTCAGACTTTGTTGAAGAAATTACAGGTAAGCTCGCCACCAGCTGCGCGGCTTTGGTGTGATAATATAGGAGCTACCTATCTTACTGCAAATCCAGTCTTTCATGCTCGTACAAAACACGTTGAGGTGGATTATCATGTTGTGCGAGAGTGGGTTGTGCAAAAGCTACTAGATGTGAGAATAATTTCTACTGAAAATCAAGTAACTGATGGTTTTACAAAATCTCTAACGACCAAGAAGCTTGAAGAGTTTAGGCGCAATCTTAACTTGTGTAAGTTATGATTGAGGGGTTTACACAAGTTATGATTGAGGGGGAATGTTAAATAACGTACATATTACATGTGCTTGTGATATGATTGGAGATAGAGTCTGAATTATTTAGAGATAGATTAAGTTTTGGTTATTCTGTTTTAGGACTCTAGTATGGACTTATCTCTAATTAATCATAAGTGTCCTGTATTACCATGATAGGGTTTTTCTGATCCATATAAATATATTCATATGGCCTCCTCTAGGAGGTAACAATGCTTCCTAACTTTCCTCTCTTGTTCTGTAATAAAGGGAACCTATCTTTCATCTTGCTCCAGTATGTTTTAGGGCTTTCCCATGAACAACGTATTTTAAGGTCTAACCAATTAAATAAATTAGAGTTTGTCTTCTACGACATGTGGATTTAGAATTGTTTAGTCTCTTTTGTTTGTTTTGTTTCCTTGTCGATGGCACATGCAAATTTAAACCACGAGGCCCTAAACGAAGAATTAGGAGGGCTTTGTCTATTTAGTTGTTGATGATCCAACAGGTGGCGTGCATTTTAGGGTTTGGGTCGTCGACTTGTTCAATGGCATCAGCTTGCAGATCTGCCAGATGATCGAAGATTGTGGCAGATGCTTTTTTATATACTTTTATGCATGCTAGAGTTGGTTAAGCATTGTGGTTGCGCCCGTCTATGTGCATCTCTTGTTTGTTGTAATATGCGTAGTCTCTTTGCTTTATACATGTAGGTTTTATGTATCTCTTTCTCGTAATAATAGGGTTGTAATTACTTTTCTTATTTAATATAATCGACTTTGTTTCATAAAAAAATATAGGTTTTGAACATATGAAAATGATATATTCAGATTAACCAAAGGTTTCATAATACACAATTAAGTTACTTTTTAATTTGCATAACAACTAGATAGTCAAAGTTAGATCACATTATCTTTGAAAAGTTCAAAACGACAAATTAATTCATATATGTAGTCAGGATATTCAACTTTATCCTCGTAAAAAGAGAGAGAGATTCAACTCTGATAAATTTCGCTCGCTTTTAATTGAGGTGTACGTTACTATCTGCCAGATACGGCATGCCAATGTTAGGGCGTTTTCCCAATTTTTCGTGACAATTTGGAGACCGCCCAAGCAACAGCTATTTAATGTATGCTCACTTCATTTCATCCAGTCAAAAAGAGTCCGAGTTAACGCCAGTGGAGTGGTCTCTATGGCTACTGGATGCATGCGAGCTAGAGAGAGAGAGATGAGGGAGATGGTTTCCTAGTTCATTGAAGTGAACGGGGATTATTCTAATCGAGATGGAATGGCAAGTTGTAGCACGGAGTAAATGTCATAGCCGTGCATGCAGGAGGGAGAGGTGTACTGTATTGGGTGTATGCATGGTAGCTGCTGCTATGGAGAAGCAGGTCAAGGAGACCGGGAAATAGGCTGTTTCGAGGAGAGAAAATGGAGAGGAATCCGGTGGTCGTCATAGGGGAAAAGGAATTCCTGGTCCAAAGGCAGTAATGGCAACCTCCCCCTTGCATTCGTGAGGTCTCTTCCACCTTCGCCTTCTCATCAACGTGGCCATTGGATTGACTCGAGGGAGGGTGTGCATGCATGCATGGTCGCACGGTTCTTCGTCTCTCTCGTCTCTCTCAAGCGCGCATCTAGCTGTTGCCGTAGGTCAAGTTTCTCCAGTGTTGATCGCAGAAGCGGCTCTTCGTACGTGCGCGCGTGTGCTTGGAGGGCAAGCCTGCGCACAACGCGTGTCTCCTCATGGGGTCGGCTGGCTCTGCATGCCCACCTGCCTACACAAACACCAACATGGGCCACAGGCTACACACAAAGGGGAGAGAGAGTGTGTGTGACTGTGTGCGCACTGTGCATGTGTGTGTGGGGGGAGAGAGTAGTGCTCGTGCGCAGCAGAAAGTGCGGAAGGCAATCCCGTCGTCGACGCCCGTGTGGCGCTGGCAGAGGTGAGAGAAACCTTTTCTCAACGAGCGAGACAGAGAAGAGCAGAGCAGAGCAGAGACCGTCGCAGGGTGAGTACGACGGAGGGAAGAGGCGCGCCCCCGTGTGGTGTGTTCAGCGTTGAAAACGGTTTGAAACGGTCGAAAATCTGTCTCTTCTATTTTTATTTTCATATTTTTTTTTGAAAACAAAAATAGAACGATAAATTCAAAAACAAAAACGATATTGATGCTATCGGTATTTAAAAATAAAACTATTAGAACGAAAATATACCGATATTAGTCGAAAGCTAAAAATTTATCTAGGAAACAACGAACAATAACATCGAATATTTAACTATACATAACCATATAAATTCATTCTCACATCATATCATTCATAATTTATTAAGTACATAAGTATAGCATCATGTTATTCATGATTTATTGAACACGTAAGTATAGCCGTATAATACTGTTATGTTATGATTACATAATAAAATAAAATAAGTCGATAATTAATATTATGCTATGAAGACTGGACTGGATATTGAAGAAAAACTTTTGAAAATTTGCCAAAATTTTTTAAAAATTACTGGCCTAATACGATTACCGACAAATTGGTTGGAAAAATAGCTCTTCCGTTTACCCGTTCTCTGCTTCACCTGTTCCTCTCCGGCTCCCTCCAATTTTTAACCCATCTCTTCAAAGTTCAAAGGAGTCGATCTCACTCAGTCGTTCCTTTTCCTACCGCATGCGCTCTACGATGCCCAGTTGCCCAGAAAAAAAGTGAAAAAATATATTTTTTTAAAGTTCAACAAATATATACAATGAAGAAAACGATTTAACGAAATAAACATATACCACGGATCAGAAGAATGACACTGCCCCGGTACCACGGTTTGGACGTGCAATACCGCAGATGGCACGTGGCCGTCGCGCGGCACCGCTCGTGCCGCACGGCAACGCTGTCTGCTCTCTTGCTTTTCCTTTTTTTTTTTACTTAGCCCACGTCTGCTCTCGACTCTGCACACGTACTGCATCACCTCCTGCTGGTCCTCGCTCTTTCTCCTTATCTGGGATTCTGCCTAGGGTTTGCTCTATGACCAATAAAGTGAATTAACTAATTAAAAATAATTTATAGGTAAAGCTTTTGTATATGTGTTTTTAACGATTTAAAAACTAATTAAAAATAAATTACGATGTAAAAATCTCTAAGATAAAATTTCAAAATTCAAATTTTAACAGTGGTTGATAAGCCAACAGGCAAACGATAAGAAGCTAAGCAAATTCATTGTGTCACTTTGAGATGGGGTCAAGAAATAGGTCTGCAAACAAATAAACTATGCCAAATCAATCAATGAAAATTAGATGGATTGCTATACTTGGTCGTGTCAGGTGTCAGGCGGCAGCACTGGCTCAGTGGCGTGTTTTGTACGTGCGCCACCGCTCTGGTGCCACGGCCTCGTTCCACATCATTGGACGTGGCCCCGAGCGGTGCCGCGGAGCAGGCGTGTGGCACCGAGCCGCGGAATATATGTATTTCCTCAAATCTTTCCCCTCACTATATATATTTGCAAAACATAAAAAAATATATATATTTCAATTTTTTTTCAAACCAACCGGTCTATTATATCGGCAGGTAACCGGATTTTACAACATACCGAAAAGAGACCCTTTAAACAAAAAGATAATTTAAACCATTTGAATCGTATAGAATTTTTTCTATAAAATCCTGTCGGATAAATACTGGTCACTCATAAATTCTATGGAATTTCTATGGAATTAATTAATCCACAGGAGTTTGTATGAAACTTAAAGTAAGGTCTAACCTTATGGGAACGTTTCTTTAATTCGTCACCACTCCTTAAATTTGTGTTTCATGTGGCCATCAAAACGGTTATTTCTCTTTTTTTATGTTACAATTATCTATTCCCCAATTACATTTCTATCAAAATTTTTCATTTTTCTTTTCATGTGTCTTTTCTTATTAGTCATTCCTACGTCCAAAGGGGCCTTAGCCCTCAGGTATGTTTGGAAACACCTTGTTGAACTACAGCTTATAAATCAATGAAGTGTGACTAAAAAAGATTTAAAGATATGACTATCGATGTTCTGTAGTCTGGAGAGAGATTTGTGGGAACCGGGTGTTCGGCGGTGGGGATTGCAAAGCTGAAATCACTCAACCTCCAAAAAGAACGTGCGAGTGTTTTACAACTTGGCCCGGAGTGCGCGTGCCAGTGCTCGGGGCCTCGCGGTTCTACTACTTCTTGCTTCTCTTGGAAACATTCTACTTGCCCTAGGATGCTTCATGCACTGTACACACTTCATTGCTATATTTCTGTCTACCATACGCTCTACTGTGTTGCTGGACTTGTTACCTCCGGTCACACTTCTCAGTCGGTGCCTCGGGTCAAGTTGGACAGGATACATGCGTTTCCTGCTGGCCCAGTCTGTCGTTCCTCCCTTTCCTCAGCGGCTCTTCTCGCCTGGGCCGTCTTTGCCTGGCCCAACACCCGCGCCCGCTAAGCTGGTGGCCTGCTTCGGTTTGGCCCCGCTCAGCCACATGCGGTGCATGTGCCGCGGCCGTGAAAGAGGAGAAATCCCCTCCTTCTCTCTTTCTCTCTTTCGCACCGCTCGCTCGCCGCCCGTCCGCCGTTCAAATCCGCCAGCACGCCCATGGTTTCGTCGCTCCCGCTTGTGCGGCGCCGTTCGCTGCCATTGGCTTTGAGGACGCCGCATCATCTCCCCTATGCTGGCTGAAAGTGCATCTAACCCCTAAGCGTGTTTTGGTGGATTAATGACAAAGTAGTTAAGAGACTAATGAGTTTATCGAGAATTGTGGCAGGAGAATTTAGTCCCAGGTTGCTTGGTGTGGTGCATGGAGAACCCCCACAAAGATTATGACGCAAAACGGCGAAAGCGATTCGGAGTTTATTTAAATTCTTCTTGAATTTCTTTTGAGTTGAGGAAAAACGTACTATTCAAGAGGGGTTGCAATGCAGTTTTGTTCCAAGACCACTTCAAGTACTTAAGATCCAAAATAGCTGAGAGTCCCATCATTTTTGGCACAACACATTACACTTTGGGATAGGCTAGTTTCAGTGTCAGGGTTGGAGGTTTTTCCTACCCCTGGGGTCGGAGGCTCCGGAACCAGCTCTCTGCCAGAAAGACTAAGTGTTGGCCGGAAGGTTCCTACCTCTAGAGGGGTCAGAGGCTCCTGACCAGCTCTCTTGGCCAGAATGTTGGCCGGAGGTTCCTACCCCTGGAGTCGAAATCTCCTGGCCAAAATCTGTGAGTAACGGCTAAGTGACGTATGCCAATGCCTATAAAGCACAAACATGGTTTCTAGCCATTGGTTGGCCATTCCACTTATTTCCATTGAACTTCCTAGCCTCTCCTAAGGTTTTTTTGACCTCTGTTCAACTAGTTTCTAGTGCATCCTTTGTGATTCTTGTGAGGATCTAGTGGGAAATTGAAAGTGTTGTTGAAAGAAGGCTAGAAGGATTCTTGTGGCACTTGAAGTGGACGCGAATTGGCTGCTGCTTGGAGCTTATTTGCTCTTGGAGGGAAACCTCCTAGACCGTTAGGCGTCTCCCGGCGAGCTTCCTCGAAAGTTGTGGAGTTTGTCCCGGGAAAGTTTGTGAAGGTTAACCTCGCCTCCGCAAGGAAAAGAAGTAAATTCTAGTTGGATACAAGTTGATCTTCGTGGTCCCGCTTGGTGAGGCAAGGGGTCATCGAGAAACCGGCTCTTTGGAGCTCCTCAACGGGACGTGGGATCTTTGTGATCCGAACTTCGAAAAATCTTTGTTCTCTCAATTGTGCTTTGCTCGTTATTGCATTAATTTGTCTTTACACTTGGTCCTCCATTTTATCTCCTACCCTATTTTTTGCCTACACTTGATCTCTGTCAAAATCTATCCGATTTATTAAAGTGTCTTGGTAGAGTCAGAACAATTAGGTTTGGAAACCTCCGGCGTTTCTTGGCCGGAACCTCCCGACCAGCCCTCTCGGTCAGCCCGAGAGAGCCGGTCGAGCCTCCTACCATTTTGGTCAGAGGTTGCCTACCAGTATTTTACTGCTGCATTTGAGAATTTTTCAGGAACGCCTATTCACCCCCCCTCTAGGCGACATCAACGGGCTTTATTGGTATCGAGAGCCTAAACTTACCCTCAGAAGCTTACCGCTTGGAGTTGATCGCGAGGATGTCGACTGAGAAGGTAATTGATTCTACCGGGGTTTAAAGAAGGCGGAGATGGTTTCGACAAGCAAGTCGGGTGGAAGAAAGGGAGCTGTTTTTGATCTTGATTACAACAAATTTATCCCTCCTTCCTCAGCAATTCATCTCTGTGGCCTTCCAGACGCGCTCCCCCATTTTGACGGGACCTTCTATAGCGCGTGAAAGCATAAGATGAAATTGTATCTAAACTCGTTGCATTCAAGTGTTTGGAACATTATGTGCACAGGTGTGACGGACGCTCCGAAGGAAGGAGAGGAACCTACACCGGCTTTCAAGAGGTTCTCATCCAACCGCAATGCTCAAGCCGCAAGTCCGTCATCCTCAACTCCTTGAGTCCCGAGGAATTTTAACAAGGTGGACTAACTTGAGGAAGGCCAAGGAGATTTGGGAGATACGCTTCAATTGGCGCATGAAGGATCCCCGGCGTACGAGAGTCCAAGATCGAGTTGCTTAGGGGCAACTTAGGCGGTTTGTGATGGAAGACGACGAGACGCCACAAGAGATATACGATCGCATGATGGTCATTGTCAACAAGATTCGTGGTCTTGGTGGTGAAGACATGACCGATCATGTGGTGGTTAAGAGGCTTCTCCGCGCGATCGCCCCAAGGAACCCCACCTTGGTGACCCTCATCCGGAAGATGAAGAACTTCAAGAGACTCACCCCAAGCGACGTTCTCTCGAGGATCATCTCACATGAGCTACTCGAAAAGGAAGCCAAGGAGGTCAAGCAACTTGCCAAGAGTGCCGCAATCGTCAAGAACAAGGTGGTTGCTTTGAAGGCAAAGAAGGAGCAAGCCTCTTGTGGTGAGGAAGTTCAAGCACTTCCTTCGTCGAGGCGGCTTCGGCAAGGACAAGAAGAAGGATGACAAAGGAAGGAGGCAATCCAAGCGGACGTGCTACGAATGCAAGGAGTACGGCCACTTCATCGCCGATTGCCCCAAGCTCAAGAACAAGAGTGGCAAGTCCAAGATGATAAAGAAAAAGACTGGGCGTGTTCACATTGGAGAGGAGTGGTTCTCAAATGATGAGGACGACGACAAGGAAGAAGGCGATGAAGGAGGGGTTGCCACATTTGCTATCCAGTCGTCGTCGGGGTTCGAGGAGCATCTCTTCAACAACTTGAGCAATGACGACCACTATGAGCCCACTTGCCTTATGGCACAAGGGCGAAAGGTAACCTCCACATCCAAATCTCCTCAAATTGATGATGATGATATTAGTGAGGATGATATGGATGAGATGCTCGAGAGTTTTAGCAAGCCCGTCATGTTACAATCGGCAAAGCTTATGAAGGCATTGGAGGGTAAAGAGAAGTCCCTCGAAAGGCAAGAGGACTTGCTCATCCTTGAGAAGGAGAGAAACCTTGTCCTAGAGAAGAACTTGGCTAAGGAGTAGGAGAGGATTGGGTAATTGACCAAAGAACTCTCTTTGGTCAATGACTCAATGGCTAATCTAAAGAGTGTGAATGAAACACTTCAAGAGAACCTTATGAAATTGGACCAAAATCACAAAACTCTTGAAGTGCAATTTGACACTCTTTGGAATAGCGCCTCCACCTCCAATGAGGCCACCAAGATCTCCAATGCCTCTATAAGCAACGGTTATGCAAAATGCTATAATTATGATTTGGATGCATATGCTACTAATCTTGAAGCTTTGGAAGCGCTTAAAAAGAAGAATGAGCGGTTGGGTACCTTGGTGAAGTTTGGATGCTTGAAAACATTCCAATCCGAGGATGCCCTCTACAAAACCCTCACTACCCACTCCAACAAGAACGGCTATGGTCTTGGCTTCTCTCCCCATAAAAGTAGACCATTCAAAAGGACCATGGTCAACGGGAAGCAATGCCTGAAGTTCATAAAAGAAGGATGTTCATCGCAAGCCGTGGAGGTAAAAAGGTCCTCAGTCAATCTGGACGCCGGAAGCTCCGACCATAGTGGCCGGAGGTTTTGACCAAGCCTCTCGACAAGAACGAGAAGGCCGGTCGGAGGTTCTGATCTCATGGATCGGAGGTTCCGGCCAACTTTCTCAGGCAGACCGAGAGGTCTGGTAGGAGACTCCAACCAAATTGGTAGGAGGTTCTGACCAGCCAACCTAGACAGACAGGGAGGACTGGTAGGAGGCTCCGACCAAAAAAACTGTACTATGAGTCTTATAAGATCACCAAGGATCACCGCAATAAAGTGATTGCGCATTTCATTGGTGATTACTATGAGGAGTACAGCTCGTGTGTGTGGGTGCCCAAGGCGCTTGTGACTAATGTTAAAGGACCCAAACTTAGACAAGTTTAGGTACCTAAATCCCAAGTTTGATTTCTTTTGTAGGCATACTCCTCCGGTAGATCGAGTTGGGTCATTGACAGCGGATGCACCAACCACATAACGGGAGAGAGGAGTATGTTTGCAACTCTTGACGAGAATGGAGGAGATCACGACAATATTGTCTTTGGAGATGATGGTAAGGGCAAGGTAATGGGTCTAGGTAAAATTGCCATCTCCAACAATCTATCTCTCTCTAATATTCTTCTCGTCAAGTCCTTAAGCTACAATCTATTATTGGTGTCTCAATTGTGCAATTGGGCTATAATTGCTTGTTTACCGACGAGGATGTTACCATCTTTAGAAGAGATGATAATTCCATCGCATTCAAGGGAAGGTTGAAGGGAGATCTTTATCTAGTGGACTTTGACCAAGATAAAGTGAACCCGGAGGCTTGCTTGACTGCAAAATCCTCAATGGGGTCGCTTTGGCATCGAAGGCTAGCTCATGCGGGGATGAGGAACTTATCGAATCTTCTAAAGGGGGAACACATCCTCGGGCTATTTAACATCACATTTGAGAAAGACCATGTGTGTAGCGCTTGCCAAGCCGGAAAGCAAGTTGGGAACCCATACCCCCGTGAAAAACATCAATGACAATCTTAAAGCCATTGGAATTACTTCACATGGATCTCTTCGGTCCCGTAGCCTACCTAAGCATCGGAGGTAACAAATATGGGCTCGTAATTGTTGATGATTTTTCTCGCTTCACTTGGGTGTTCTTTTTGCAAGATAAGAGTGAAACCCAAGGAATTTTCAAGAAATTCATAAAGCGAGCCTAAAATGAGTTTGAGCTCAAGATCAAGAAAGTTAGGAGCGACAGTAGGGGGAGTTCAAGAATACTCAAGTGGAGGAATTCCTTGATGATGAGGGGATTAAGCACGAGTTTCTCCGCTCCATATGATCCACCTCAAAATAGTGATGGAGAGGAGAACGGTCTCTTGTCGAGATGGCAAGGAACGATGCTAGATGAATACAAAAACCCCGAACATCTTTTGGGCGGAGGGCGGTGAACACCGTGTGTCACGCGCTAAATCGCCTCTATACTCCACAAACTTCTCAAAAAAGACGGCATATGAACTCCTCACCGTAACAAACCCAATGTCTCCTACTTTCGTGTTTGTTGGTTGCAAATTTTTATTTTGAGTAAGAGACCTCGCTCATCCAAGTTTGCTCCAAAAGTGGATGAAGGTTTCTACTTGGGATAATGAGTCAAATGCTCATGCCTATTCGTATTTTCAACAAAGTCTCCGGAATTGTTGAACCACGAGAGATGTGACATTTGATGAAACTAACGGCTCCCATAGTTGGAGCAAGTTGAGCTTGAGATGCTAGGTGAAGGAGTCCACAGACACGACCATGAGGAAAAAGGCAATTGGAGAGGGAGGGCCGCTAGAAGACGTGTGTCGGAACTCCAAGGAGCAAGGAGGGACCGAACAAACTCCTTCCACTGCTATATATATAAGCGCGCTTCAAGCACAAGAGTTGAAACTCAAATCAAAGAGGACGATCTAGCACGAGTAGATGGGGATTGATGCCGATCCGCCTGGGCCACTAGTGAGCCAAGAGAGAACAATCGCCGCCGTGCGAGCTCAAGTCCGCCGTCGGTCGCACCATCCTGGGGAAGAATTCACCAGCAGCTGTGCAAAGAGATCTCGGGGAACGCGCCCCGGACCGATCGCCGTCGGACAACTTCTTGTGATAATTCCTAAAGAGGGGTAACGACTCGCTCTCGGTCGGCTAACTTTGTTGTGAGAATTACTGCCTTTGTGCTCGTCTTTGGAGCTTAATTAGGGTGGAGGACGTACTTGGTGATCCGGATTGGGTAATGGCCATGCAAGAAGAGTTGAACAACTTCACTCGCAATCAAGTGTGGTCATTAGTGGAGAGACCCAAACAAAATGTCATCGGCACCAAGTGGGTCTTCTGCAACAAGCAAGACGAAAATGGAGTAGTTACTCGCAACAAAGCACAGTTAGTGGCTCAAGGGTTCACTCAAGTAGAGGGCCTTGACTTCGGTGAAATCTTTGCGCCGGTTGCTCGCTTGAGTCCATTCGAATTCTATTAGCTTATGCTGCTAACCATGATTTCAAGTTTTATCAAATGGACGTTAAGAGTGCGTTTCTCAATGGACCAATCTCTGAGTTGGTATATGTGGAGCAACCGTCCGGGTTTGAAGATCCCAAACATCCAAATTATGTTTACAAGCTTCACAAGGCGCTCTACGGGCTCAAGCAAGCCCCTAGAGCTTGGTATGAATGGTCTTCGCGACTTTCTACTAAAAATGGCTTTGAAAATAGGCAAACGCCGATACTACTCTCTTCACTAAGAAATTTCAAGAATGATTTATTTGTGTGCCCAAATTTATGTCGATGACATAATTTTTGGCTCTACTAATTCCTCTTTTAGTGAAGAGTTTAGCAAGATCATGACTAGGAGGTTCGAGATGTCGATGATGGGGAAGTTCACTTTCTTCCTCGGGCTTCAAGTCAAGCAACAAAAGGATGGAACCTTCATCTCGCAATCAAAGTATATCAAGGATATTCTCAAGAAATTCGAGATGGAGGGAGCTAAGTCCATCAAGACTCCAATGCCAACAAATGGGCATCTTGACCTCAACGACAACGGTAAACCGGTGGATCAAAAGGTATATCGCTCTATGATTGGATCTCTTCTTTACCTTTTTGCATTTAGACAGGATATTGTGCTTAGTGTGTGTATGTGCGCTCGCTTTCAAGCGGCGCCTAAAGAATGTCATCTTATTGCTGTTAAGAGAATTCTAAGATATTTGGTGCACACTCTTAATTTCGGTCTTTGGTATCCTAAGGGTTGTGATTTTGAGCTAATTAGATATTTCGATTTCGATTATGCTGGGTGTAAGGTTGACCGCACGAGCACAACGGGACTTGTCAATTCCTTGGACGGTCTCTAGTTTCTTGGGTCTCCAAGAAGCAAAACTCTATTGCCCTATCCACCGCCGAGGCGAAGTACATAGCCGCCGGCTCGTGTTGTGCTCAACTCTTTTGGATGAAACAAACTCTTCAAGACTATGATTACAAAATGAGCAAAATCCCACTCCTTTGTGACAATGAGAGTGCCATCAAAATAGCCAATAATCCCATCCAACACTCAAGAACCAAACATATTGACATACGCCACCACTTCTTGAGAGACCACGAAGCCAAAGGAGATATCGTCATTACCCATGTGAGAACCGAACACCAACTTCCCGATATCTTCACCAAACCCTTAGATGAGAAGACGTTTTGCGAGCTTAGGAGTGAGCTCAATATCTTAGATTCTCAAAACATTGCATGATTATGTGCTTGACTAATCAATAGTCAAAAATGGGTCAAAAGGATGTCAATCAAAGTAAGCTTCTGTGTTTTTAAGGCCGTTTCTTGTGTACAAAATGGTCTTAACACTAAGAACAGAGCTCCAACATCCCCAAACTCATTTTCTCAAAAATATTGCGAAAATCCTTATGTGATAGTTTTACATTGTGAAAATTTGGTTCTTTTCATTGTTGATCTTCATTTGTGACCATTGTTATGTACTTATTGATTGCTGCTGGTCACATATGGATCAACGGAAAATCATGTCCACTTCCTTTGGGCCAAAATATCTTGTTTTCCTTCCTTCCAGAAAAATCTAGTCGGGGGTTCCGGCCCTCTGGCCGGAGGCTTCGACACTTCCTCCTGACCAAAAAAAAAATCTGGCCAGAAGTTCCGGCTCCTAAGCCCGGAGGTTCCGGCCCACCATCTGTTTTTATCTCATGTGGGCGGCTGGGAGCTCTTCTCTCTCCCCAATTCATCCCCTCTCAGCCCTAACTCTCTCCTATTCCCTATTTGGGAGATTTTCCACTCCAACCATCAAAATCTTCAGGCATTCACGTTTCCTTCCTCTTTGGTGGTCGGAAACTCTGTCCCATCGATGTTTTTGCGCTCCCTCGTCTCAAGGTATTGGTTTGATCTGTTCCTTTGGTTTTTTATATTTTTGACCCGATCTCTCAATATGTAAACCTAGGACTCGTTTCCCTTGGTGAAAAACCTTCCTGCACACCCCTAGAACATCGATCTATAATTTTGGATACAATGCATTGGCTAGTTTTGAAGATCAAGTCGCAGCCTTCTGTCGGCCGGAGGTTCCGGTTCTCATGGCCGGAGGTTCCGACCAGCACTCTCGGCCTGGCCGAGAGGGCTGGCCAGAGGCTCCGGCCCCGGAGTCGGACCCTCCGACTGGCTGTTTCTGCTAGCCTATGAAACCTTGCCTCTTCCAATATTTCCTTGACCTCAGTGCTTTCTTTGATTCCATGGTTGTATTTTAGTGTCAATGGCTCGAGAGAAGCGTCAAAAGGAAAGATAGGATGTCTCCACTTCCGGTACCCAAAGTGATCAAGAGTTGCCTCCTAGACGGGCTATCAAGGGAAAGGGACCAGCTCGAGCTAGCAGCAGCAGAAGGGCAGGCGGAGGCAAGCGGCCCACTACACAGCCTCCATCTACAAGACAGACTCACAGCTCTGCCTTGGTTATTTGGGATTCAGATGCACCACCACCACCGCCACCAAGGCGTGGTGGATCTCGCAGTGGTGGCACTCGCAGCTCTGGCAGGGGGACTTTCGATGACCCAATCCGAGTGATGAAGCATAGGGCCGTCAACACTACTCCTTTTGGCCACATTGCCAGGCAACACTTTGATTATTTGCATGATGTGGCAAGAGGCGGCAGAGACAGGAAGCTGAACCCAGATACTCTCCCTCAGGAGTTATCAGACCCTCGCTTTGTCACTGCTGTCCAGGTGGACTGGCACAACTCAGTCTTCATGAGTCGACCCAACCCGGTCATGGAGATGAAGTATATAGACTAGGAGTATATGCAGCGCCAGAAGGGCCGGATCTTCAAGGATGTGATCAAGCTATGCCTGGATAAGGATATTGGTGGTATCATGGGCCTTCAGTATGACTGGAGTGAGGAAGTGATCGGTCAGTTTTATGCGATCGTATTCTTTAAGGAGAGCCCACAACATGAGTATCAGATGAGATGGCGGACTCAGGGTGTGGAGTACATAGTTACTATCTCTCAGTTCGCAGCCATCTTAGGATTAGACCCTGAGGATCTGAACCGGCCAAATCTGCACAATGAGAAGACACTGCCCGTTCAGAGGACCTCGTTTCTCTATGCCGATGGGGCGCCTAGAAATTGCATGGGCACTACCAAGGGCCTTTTTCCCCCTTACAAGATTCTTCTGAACATGATTAGGGCCACTCTATCTCCTAAGGCTGGCGATGCCACAGCTCTTCCCGCTCGCCACTATACCTTGCTTGCAAAGCTGCGGAGAAATCAGCCACCTGTCAGTGTGATGAAGTACATTTGGTTTGAGATCTTCAACATTGTGGTGGAGCCCAAAAGAGGATGCGCCTATGCTTCATACATTATGAAGATGATAGAGGAAGTATCTGGACTTGTGTTTGAGAAGGAGGTGAAGCACAAGGCTTACCGTCCACCAGCTCCGCCGGAAGCGAAGTTTCCTTCCGCTACTTCTCGGTCCAGCGTTTCTTCTCAGTCTTCCTAGTCGCCCATCAGGAAAGCTCTCAAGGCCATCTTCAACATATGTACTAAGAATGCCGTGAAGATAAAGAAGATGGAGCGCCGGCAGAAGGAGATGTTGAGGGATGCCGGCAAGACAGTCTTAGATGACTCTTCAGACGAGGTTTTTGAGAACCCCTTTGCTGCCTATGAGACTGCTCAAAACATCGCCAGTGGCGCAGGCCCTTCCTGTAGACCTTTTGGAGACTCTGAGTCCGAGGCTGCTTCTGATGAAGATATAGAGGAGGATGAGGACAGCAGTGAGGAGAATGGAGATGAGGATGATGGGCCTGTCGCAGCTCCTCCACCAACTCAGCTTGACTTTGTGCCAGACGTTCCATTCTTCCAGCCTGTCTTTACACCTGTTGCTCCCTCTTTTCAGCCTGTCTATGACATTCCTCCGATTATTGAGAGGGTTGATGATGCCGCCAGTGGTAATACCGAGATTTTTGCTCCGGATGATGAGATCGGCACTGCAAGCAGTACAGCGTCGGGCGACACTGAGATCATCCCCTCTGACGATGACTGAGTCCGTTCTTTCCTTGTTTTTCCTCTCTTTTTGGTGCCTTGATGCCAAAGGGGGGAGAAAATTCAGAATGAAGGGACCTCCTCTCACAGTCTTGTTGGTTGACTCTGTAGTGTGGCCGAAACCTCTGATCCTAAGGCCGGAAGTTCCGACCCCCCTCCTGTCTTTAGGATTTCTAGACTTCCTATTGGCCTTTGGACATGTATTGATCATATTTTGTGATGTAATGAATGCTTAATTATGGCTTTAGTTCAATTTTAGTATTTAAATCTATTCTTGTGATGCCATGCAATATGATGTGATGTTTATTTCTCATGTGTTGTGTGTTTGCCATGTCATATGCATTATCATGTCACACTTTGCACCCCACGGATGAAAATAGATGAATGGGGCTTTCCATGTTTCTCAAATACTCAATATGCATATATACATCACTCTCACTAATATATGCATATTTCTAGGGGGAGCCAAATTCATCTTCTTTCATTCAAAATCAAGTTTATATATTTATTCTGTTGTAAGCTTTAACCGTGTTGTCATCAATCACCAAAAAGGGGGAGATTGAAAGTGCATCTAACCCCTAACTGGGTTTTGGTGGATTAATGACAAAGCGGTTAAGAGACTAATGAGTTTATTAAGAATTGTGCAGAGAATTAGTCCCAGGTTGCTTGGTGAGGTGCATGGAGACCCCCACAAAGACATGACGCAAAACGGCGAAGCGACTCGGAGTTTATTTTAAATTCATTTGAATTTTCCTTTGAGTCGAGGAAAAACCATACTGTCGGCGAAACGGGACAGGGGGTCCCACATGCCCTGGGGACGCGTGGGTCTTCGGCCACGTAAGCTCCTCAGGGCCCAGAATCTACACCAGTGACGGCAGCTACGGCTAACTCCCGCCAAGTACCCGGGGCCCGAGCATTGACCGGGCCCAGGAGCGGAGTCCCCAGGCGCCTCGCATCGGTGCCCACATCCACCTCGGGCTCCGGGGCCCGAGGACATTCCCGGTCTCCGGGGTTCGGCCTCGACATCAGTCCCGGCCCTCGGGACACATCACCTGGACTCCCCGGGCCGGGGCCCACACGCTTCGTGCCCGACCCTGGTCCCCGGGAAGCTCCGTTCCTGGGCCCCGGGTCTCACAGGTCGGCCGCGGGGCGCATCGGGGTGTCCCTGGCCTCGGGTCACGCTCCCGGTCCCGGGAGCCACGGACTTAGCACCCGGACCCGGGTGCCGACTACCTCGGTCCCGGGTCCCGGGTGCCAACTGCCTCGGTCCCGAGTCCTGGGTGCCGACTAGGGACTCACACCTCCCGGGGTGATCGGCACCTCCCGGTTGATCGGCTTCTCCCGGGTGACCGGCTTCGGTGGATCGGCTACTCCCGGGGGATCGGCTCCTCCCGGGTGATCGGCTTGCATTAATGACGAAGCGACGGGGCACGTCGCCCCTGTCGCCCTCTCGGCCACGTGTGGGCCTCTCATGATGGCCCCCCGTGGACACTCGTCTGTGCGGTCCTCCGTGGACACACGTCCGTGCAGTCAGACACCTTTTGACCAAGAGAGTTCCAATTCCCCACACTCTGGCAGCGGAGCCATACGCTGTCACATCTCCGTAATCTCGCCGCCCGACAGCCGAGCGGCGTGACGACCAGCCGCCCGCAGCAGCCGACAGGCGACCAGACGTTCCTCCAGGCGCGGCGCGGCAGGCGGCTGCGTGCGTGCGACAAGACTAATTGTAGTTAGCCTCCTCTCTCATGTGTCTGGGCACTGTGGACTCCCCTTACACGATAAAAGGAGGATCCATGCCTCAGGCGAAGGGGACCAACTGAAGCTGGCGCTCCCGCCTTAGAAGGTTCAGCTCCGGCCTTAGACAGCTGAAGCCTGAGCTCCTCAAGTCCCCGGGCTAGCTTCCGAGCACCCCGGGGTTCACCTTGTAACCACATTCATCCACCACAGATAGCAAACACACAGGAGTAGGGTATTACGCCTCCGTGCGGCCCGAACCTGTCTACTTCCTCTTGTCTTTCTTGTGTGTCCGATCGATCCATCGAATCATCCTTCTTCCACCGGACGTCGCAGTCGCCTGAGAACCACTCCCCTGGCCGAACCTCAAAGGGGGGGTCTCCAGACTTCCCGCCGTCGGAGTTTCATCCTTCGACACATACTATCAAGAAGGGTTGCAAGCAGTGTTCCAGGACCACTCAAGTGCTTAAGATCCAAATAGCTGAGAGTCCCTCATTTTGGCACAACACATATACTTGGGATGGGCTAGTTTCAGTGTTAGGGTCGGAGGTTCCTACCCCTGGGGTCGGTGGCTCCGACCAACTCTCTGCCAGAGACTAAGTGTTGGCCGGAGGTTCCTACCTCTGGGGTCGGAGGCTCCGACCAGCTCTCTCTGCTAGAATATTGGTCGGAGGTTCCTACCCCTGGGGTTGGAACCTCCTGGCCAAAATTTGTGAGTAACGGCTAACTGACGTATGCCAATGCCTATAAAGCCCAAACTTGGTTTCTAGCTGTTGGTTGGCCATTCCACTTCATTTCCACTGACTCCTAGCCTCTCCTAAGGTTCATTGAGCTCTTCCAACTAGTTCTAGTGCATCCTTTGTGATTCTTGTGAGGATCTAGTGGGAAATTGAGTGAGTGTTATTGAAGGAAGGCTAGAAGGATCTTGTGCACTTGAGGAGGACACGGATTGGCTGCTTGGAGCTTATTTCTCTTAGAGGGAAACCTCCTAGGCGGTTAGGCGTCTCCCGCGAGCTTCCTCGAGTTGTGGATTGTCCCGGGAAAGTTTTTGAAGGTTAACCTCGCCTCCGCAAGGAAAAGAGGTAAATTCTAGTGGATACCAAGTTGATCTTCGTGGTCGCTTGGTGAGGCATGGGGTCAATCGAGATCCGGCTCTTTGGAGCTCCTCAACGGAGACGTAGGATCTTTGTGATCTGAACTTCGGGAAAAATCTTTGTCTCAATCGTGCTTGCTCGTTATTGCATTAATTTGTCTCTACACTTGGCTCCATTTATCTCCTACCCTATTCTTTGCCTACACTTGATCTCTGTCAATCTATCAGTTATTAAAGTGTCTTGGTAGAGTCAGAACATTAGGGTCAGAACCTTCGGCGTTCTTGGCCGGAACCTCCGACCAACCCTCTCGGTCAGCCCGAGAGAGCCGGTCGGAGCCTCCTACCATTTTGGTCGAAGGTTCCTACTAGTATTTTACCGTTGCATTTGGAGAATTTTTTAGGAACGCCTATTCACCCCCCTCTAGGCGACATCAACGGGCTTTCATTGGCGACCGCCTTGGCTCCGCTCCGCGCCAAGCTCACCCCCTGCCTTAACACCGTCATCGCCGCACGTCACCTGGGCCTATCTCCAGCCGGTGCAAGCCGCCAAGGCTTGGACGTGGCTCTTGCCGCCTCACTGCTAGTGGAGGAGGAGCTAAAGCCGCTTTGCCCTGTCGCTCCTTTTTTCTCTCTTTTCTTCCCGCTTCTCGCCGCCCCGCTCTCCTTTGCGTCCGCTAGCAGCAGAGCCAGTGATGTCGCTGCGACCAGCTCGCCGTCCTCTCACTTGACCGTGCCAGTGATGCCATCCTCGATGGGAAATCCCTTCACCCTCCATCCGTTCAAAACAACCTCTAGAGGCCTATAAAAACCACCGCGCTCCCATCGTTTTCCCCTTCCAAACACCTTCCTTCACCGTACGCCATTGAAGCTCCACACGCCGCGTTGTGCTCGTTGTCGTCCTCCGCTGTCCGTGCCGGCGCGCCCTAGTGCAAACTCGGAGACTGCTGTCACCGCCATCGGGCTTTCTTCCTCGCTTGCCCATGCCGAGGCCAAACGACCACGTTCGTGCCGCCGGCCTCTCTTCACTGCGCCTCGCCTCCATGGTAGGCCCCCGTCTCCATCCTCCTCTCTGTCCCTCCTTTAGGCAGCTAGCTAGCTCAATGCTGCCCCTTGAGGCCTAGATGCACGCCGCAACCACCGCACCATGGATGTCGCTCCACCACAGCTCCCTGTCCCCCGCCTTGTAGTGCCAACCATCGTCGATCTTCACCCCAAGAAACGAACCTAGAACCCCTAGGGAGCCCCCATGCACGAGGAATCGAGCTATGCAGCCTCACCGGTGAAATCCCCAAATCAGCGCCGCCACCGTGCGTCGCTACAATACACTATCTTTGGCCATCTTCCGGCGAATCCAAGCCGTTGGCTCGATTCCTCGTGATCTCCTCTCTCCACCAGAGGCCTTGCTGATGGCAGTTGTCCAGCAAACCGCTCTGACGAGCCGCGCCGTCGTCAGCTGTCAGATCGAGTCCTGTTCTTTTTCCTTCTGTCATCGTCCTTCGTGGCCGCCATGTTAGTGCCACCTAACCGCCGCGTTGACAACTAGCGCCAGACGTGCGCCCGGGGTTCCATCCCTATCCTCGCTCGGTACGTGCGGTCGACGAAGAGTCGTTCGGCTGCACGTGGGCCTGCCACATCCGACACACTGTGGACCGGTGCTACGCACCCAGCCCACCACTTACCTAGTCCCGTCCCTCCGTGGGCTCGTTCTACATGAACCAGGTGACCGACAAGTGGGTCCCGTACTACGGACCGGGCCTACCGATCAGACCTCCGCTCACACCACGCTTGCCGGTCCCCTTAGGCCATGAGGCCCTTTCCATCCCGGCCTCGCTCATGCCAGTGCCACTTGGGCAGCCGTCACCCACCTCGGCTTCAATACCCTTGACCAAAAGATGGGCCCCATCCGTCAGTAGACCGAGGGAGAGAAAATGGAGAAAATCAATTCCGAAATTCATTTCCAGTGGACCAGAAATTTCAAAAATCTTCCAAAATTCATATCTCCTCAACCGTTCGTCCGATTAACTCCATTCCTCCTCCAAAATTTCTGTAAAAATAAGATCTATCCGATGGCATGCTTAGAGGTCACTAATAGAGCTTTTATTTTGGTCCTTGTGTTGAGTTGCCTCATTTCGTGTGTAGCTTTGGAGTCAGGTGAGCCTCAGGATGCGGATTTCGAAGGAGAAGCTTTAGGCCTTGAGCAAGGCAATTCACTTTTGAACAAGTCGCGTCCATAATTACGGAACTAAGTATTTTGATTGCAAAACTACATTACTTAGGTTACACTAGAAAATCTTAGCCGCGCTTTGCAAGACAACTTGCTGGCCGCCTACCTAACTGGCCGCATTGACTCCTTTGATACTTGTGATGCCCTAAACATCCTTGTCACCTCCCTTGATTGATCCTGGTACCTGTGCCGATGGGTACGGTACTGGTGATCTCCCTATCAAATTTAAAATGATCATGATGGGTAAAACTTGGATTTGTTAAACCTTTGAAAAACCCGACACCTCGATCGGTGCCTTGAAAACAAAATGAGTTTACAAAACTCGTGGTAGGGGAATCGTGCCAGCATGGCGAGTCTCTCGTATTCACAGCTAAGGACCGATTCCTTTCAAATTTCATCGGAACATATAACAATACAACCACATGGGTGAAATGGGAAGCCCTTAGCTGAGTAACTAGCCGTCCAGGGATATCTTGCATGTCAATGGACTGTGGATCGTTGGGAGGGCGGTAGGGATGCCTCCTTGGTACCTAGCACAGTATGGTCTCGAACCTACTGTGTCGTTGGTCGTGGACCCCTTCAGTTGGCATGAGGTAACCTGGTGTCGATTCCTGAAATGCTTTGTTGCGAAAGCCTCCAGTCACCAGTCGTGGCCGTTCTGCACGAGCTGGGTGGTAGAGTAAGTCGCGTCGTGTGGGTAAAGTATACCCCCTCTGTAGAGGTTAATAACTATTCGAGCCGCCGTGCCCACGGTCATGGACAGATGTGAGGTGATTCCTTAGTGTAGTTTTGTTTGACTATTGCTTGTGAAGGGATGTTGTGGATTCGGAGTCCGATTACTAAATTGTGGTGAAGCCGTCGTGGAGAGTAGGGCTGTGGGCCCAGTGATTGTGAATTAGCTCATGGAGCCGGATCTCAAGAAACCAACTTTGCAAGTTGTGCTGAATCAATGATGATATAATTCACTCCGACCGAGCAGGACTTCACCTCACTTCGGTTGTTGAGAAGTACACTCTTAGCCTATTTAAAAGTTTACAAATAAAACTAAATAACAAAACAAACAACTTTCCTTTGAAGCTTGCATTAAATACCTAAGTTCTCATAACTTGTTAAATACGCTAGTACTCACCCTTAATCTCTATAATCTATCCCCCTAATGCTGGAAGAACAAGAGATGGATCCCACCAACGAGGAGTTCTTCCTGGAGCAGGCGGGATTTGAGAAGTTTTAGGGTTTCGGCTTAGTTCCCAAGTCGCACTTGTGACTTTGGGCTAGTTTCCGCTTACGCTCTTTTGGTAATATATCATTGTGAACTTGGGGCATATTCGTAGTTTCAATCTGCTTGCAAGACTATGTTCGATAATAAAATAGTTGTGCCATAATAGTTCCATCGCTTCCAAAATTCTATATATTTCAATCTAAGCCAATGTGTTCTAATATGTTTAGGATCTCTTTACTTCGTTTTTTCAAATATTTCTTTTTTATCTTCACTGATTCGGCAAGAACGACTTTTTTTCTCAGCTTTAACAAGTATTCGACGATAATTATGGATATCTCAAACAAATGTACATTATGATGACGATGTGAACGTGGATTCCAAACCCGATGCTTCTTCGTCAAATGTACTCCCTCCATTTTAAAATATAGTAATCTAGGATTGGATTTGATATAACCTAGACCTATAAATCTGGACAGACCTACGAATCTGGATAGGAGGCTCTATTATCCAGATTCATAGTATTAGCTTATATCAAATCTAGTTTTATATTACTATATTTTAGAATGAAAGGAGCACTTCACAATAACAATATGAATGTACACACTTAAAGTCCGTATGTCTTTAGCGTCTTGGTACTCAGATTTGAATCCTAACAGATATTACCCGTCCACGATTTCACCGTTATATATATATATCCGGTTCTTCCCCGTGAGCTGCGCCGCAGTGCATTGTTTTAAAATGGCGTTTCCACATTTAAGTTCGTCGCGTGAATGATCGTGTATGTGTGTACGTGTTTGTTTGTCTCCTTTGATCGATCCGCGGCACGGAAAACTTTGATTTGGCACGTTGCGGTACTTAAAACTGAGGTTGATTTCCGGTCTTTAATTGGTGACCCTGACCGATTGATGAATACTCTAGTTTTTGTTCGATTAAACAAACCGCAGCAGCCTCAACTTCTGACCGATTGACATGATATGGTTACAGTTCTGTGGATAACTCCGACCCCATACAGCCGTACTCTCCGAGCCCATGCGTGGCGAGAAAAAGAGTTTATGTGCTGATGGCTCGATGAAATCGTCGGCCCACAGTCCACAAGTGGGTTACGGAACCCGGAAGTATTCTCCCTCTCGTTCGATGATGTTTGATATGATCCTCAGCTCAGCCCATGCTTCGGCTTTGGGCTTGGGCTGAGAGCATAAGATGCAGAAACGCGAATTTTTACTGTTACTAATTTAATTTTTTTTTAATTTACAAAACTAATTTTTGATCTGGTTCATTTGCAAAAGTAACCTTTTGCCGCCGTGGGGTAGGGCGGTGTTTAAAAACCGCCATGGCCCACGACGGCGAATGGCCTGGGCCCACGGCGCCGTCGCCAGGCCGTGACGGCGTTAGCGGAGGGGCTTGCCGCCGTGGCCCAGGGCGGCGAATGCCAGCCTCCCGCGCGGGCCCAAAGCGCAGGGAGAGAGCGAGCGGGAGACGAGCGCCGGCGCGGACGCGGGGACGCGCGGGTGCGGGGACGGGCGGGCGGGGAGGAGGAAGAGGCACGGGCACGGCACGGACGCGGGCCCGGGCGCGGGACGGGCGGGCAGGGGGGAGGAAGAGGCACGGGCACGGACGCGGGGGCGGGCGGGCGGGGAGGAGGAAGAGGCACGGGCACGGGCGCGCGGGGAGGAAGAGGCACGGGCATCTTTGCGTACGCGCCGGGGCCATTCACCGCTGTGGCCCAGGGCGGCAATGCCACGTGGCCCCTGGCCGGCTCACGCCGTGGGCCGCCGTCATGAGGCCGTGGGCCCAGGCCATTCGCCGCCCTGGGCCACGGCGGTTTTTAAACACCGCCCTGACCCACGGCGACAAGAGGTTACTTTTGCAAATGAACCAAATTAAAAATTAGTTTTGTAAATTAAAAAAAATTAAATTAGTAACAGTAAAAACTCGCAGAAACGCCGATGCTGAGATCTCGCTTACCACGACATCGGCACTCCTTGGGAAAATAGCGTCATGTTTGGAATTTTATTTATTTTTATATTTTTTAAAAAATATTTACAAAAGCATATTTTTGTTTCAAAATTTTACAAAAATATACTTCCAACGCTTTTTGGAGGACATTTCGTTTTAATGATGTGGCAGACGGCCGGCCATCTGTAATTTTGCAGGCGGCTCCCTAGCTAGCCAAAAACCGCCCTCTAGGAGGGTGGCAAGGGGGCCGCCTGCAAAGACGCTGACCCGCGGGGCCACTGTTTTAGCGGACGGCCCCCTTGTCGTCCTCCTAGAGAGTGGTTTTTTCTAGCTAGGGGCTGCCTGCAAAATGGCCGGTCCCATGGGTCGGTCAATTTTACAGACGGCCCTCTTGCCGCCCTCTAGGAGGATGGTTTTTGGTCGGCTAGGGGCCGCCTATATAAATGGTGGTTCCCTAATCTTTGAGACAGGATGCTGCCTGCAAAAGTGTTCCAAAGGACGATTTTTTTCTGGCCCAGTATAAAACCCCCTCCCAGCCTTCGAAAAGTTCATAAAATTCATAAAAATAACGAAAAAAGAAGAGAGAGCTAAGAGCGAAGATGAACGAAAGCAGTGAAGCTCTGCCGGTTTGCGGATTCGTCCGCAGGTAAATTCTATTGTCCCTTTGCAATTTCTATTTCTATTCAAAAATTGATAATTGTACTAGTTACGTGTATAGTACTATATGAAAATAAGTTGTTACTCATAGATCCGTAGGTTTTTAGCCAATTTGTTAGGCGATGTAATTTGTGTAGAGATGGTAGTTATAAAATGTCGATTACACGGTATTAGACGTGAGGAGAATGTTGGTACCTAATTTAACTCTATTGTTTCATCAACAGAGATATCAAATAAGGTGATATTTCAGTTATTTCACAGGCAAGGGAATGTTAGGTATGGTCCATATGGTATAGATCTATTGGAGTTTAGTTTAATAGCTAAGGGTATTGATAGGCCAGCTGACAGAAGTTTCGAATCAGTGTGCAATTGGTTGATGCGAGGCTTCCGAGTTGACCCCCAGGTCAACGTAATAACCATGTATGTTGTTGTCAGTCGTGCGGTCGAAGGTTTTTTTTTTAGAAATGATGCCGGTGGATTACACTACCACTTAGAGATGGTACGTAGAGAATGCATTCCAACGTGATTGGCCACTTGGCATACTTGTGTTAGTGTATGAGAAGAATAACATCGTTGCAATGGCCGTGCAAGATGATGAGCGTCCAAGTGCGACGGGAGGTGATGCCGAAAAAATGGAGGAAAATAAAGGAGAGAATGAAGAAGATAGACAGCCAACAGGTGTGACAGATGAGGGAGAACTAATCGACACCATCGTTGAGGAAATGGATAGGGAAGATGTTGAAAACGAGCATGCAGAAGACGTTGATTCGTCTGATGAGTACAATGTAATGCCTGCTGAATGGACCAATTAGGACTTCACCGGGCTTGTTATCTCCAAGCGGCATTATGTGCCATGAGAGTACAAGGAGAACGAGGTTATCCAAGGGGCTAAGTATGCATACATAGAGGATTTGAAGGAGGCAGTGAAACAATAGGCGGTGTTACTTCAAAGGGAGTTCTTGGTCGTGAAATCAAGCAAGTTGGTGTATGAAGTGAAGTGCGTGAAGGATGGGTGTCCATGGCGGGTGCACACGTTCAAGGGTAAATGGAAAGATTATTGGCAAGTTTAAATCATGACCGAGTATTCATGTTATTTACAAGGTGTCGAGAAATACCATAGAAACATGACATCTGTATTTGTTGCAACAGAGATGTACTCCCACATTGTGAATAACCTGAGGTACGAACCAAGATCAATCGTTAGACATATTGAGGAGAAATTTAACTACACAATTAGCTATGCGAAGGTATGGAGGACGAAACAGAAGGTTGTGGAGATAAGGTTTTGCACATTTGAAGTATCGTATGATAATTTGTCTCATCTTTTAGCCTGTATTCTTCAGAAGAATCCGAAGACCTACTACGACCTGAAAGCTTTCCCATCAATTGACCATGGTAATTAAAGTGTGTTGCAACGGGTATTCTTTGTATTAGGTGCTTGCATCCATGCCTTTGTGCATTGTCGTCCCATCTTCTGTATCGATGAGACATTCTTGACCGAAAAGTACAGAGGACAGATATTGATAGCAATTAGAGTTGACGCGAACAATCAAGTTCTACCGATGGCTTTTGCTTTTGTTGAGAGCGAGAACACTGATAGCTGGTACTGGTTCTTAGAACGGGTTAAGTCTACAGTTATACGGATGAGGCCAGACGTATGCCTAATACATGACCGTCACGCCGGCTTGCTATAGACAATTGAGAAATTAAGGGATGGATGTGCTGATAAGAAGTACCCACCAAAGTGGTCCGATGTTTAAAGTAGATGGTGCATGCATCATATGGGTGCTAATTTCTATAGGCAATTTAAGAACAAACACCATATGGATCTTTTCAAGAGGCTGTGCGCCCAGAATCAAGAGAAGAAATTTAATGAGCTTTGGAGGAAGTTGGATGAGCTGACGTCTAAACAAACAGAGAAGCAGTCCAGTAAGGCTATCCTTGTAGGGGATGACGCTCCACAAGCTCTTGGATCTCTACCAAGTGACGGACCTTGTATCAGAAGAAGGTCGGCATCGTCGATTAGGAAATTTTCGGAGTGGATTGAGAATGAGCCAAAGGAGAAATAAGCCTTATTGTTTGACAAAGATGGTTTTCGATTCGACATAATAACTACAAATTTGGTAGAGGTTTACAACTAGGTGATGCGGCGTTCGAGGGCTCCCACTTGTTGGCGTTGTTGAATTTATCTTGTATGGCACATGCACATACTTCAGAGATCGTTTCAGAGCAGCTGGCCCCTTCATGGCAGACATCGAGCTATATTACTAACATACTACTGACTAAGTACATACAAGATAAAAGTAATAAACCCTGACGACATCGAGCTATACCTCAAGGTACACAAAAGCACAGATTTGAAATATTATGTGTCAACAAGGGCATGCGTGAAATCTACCGTAAAATAATTGTGCAGGAGTGCGTGCTGAAGAAAGACGGGACCTGCAGTGCTCATGCCAAAAGCCTACTCTGTTTCACAAGCCATGTTCTCACGTTATTGCCGCGAGCGCTGAGTGCGGGATAGAAGCACGTCATTTTGTCTCACCTTATTTTAGGAAAGAAGCAATCTATAGTACCTGGAGTGACGAGATATACGGCTTCGGTATTGCGGGGACATTTACTACTGAGCATCCTTAAGTTATCTACATTCCTGACCCAACAAAATTGAGGGACAAAGCAGGTCGCTGCAAGATAAGACGCATTCGTAATGACATGGATGAGTCAGAACCGGTGGAAAGTATAAACATTGTTCAAAGTACGATCAAAAAGGCCATACCTACAAGAAATGTCCGAAGGATACAACCGGTCCAGGTGCAGCGGAAGCTGGACCGTCGGGTTTAGGCGCTGATGACAGTCGTCTTGCGGGTAAAGGCACAACTTCAAGATGACCCCGTCCTAGACGTTCTCGAGCATTTGATGGTGCTGCGGTGTACTGTTAGTCCATGTATCGATATAATAGAGCTTCTATAACTTAAGTTCTCCTGCTTTGTTGCGTGCTTGATCTTTGTCATAGAACAATATGTACCGTATTGTTGTCTTTTATTGTCATGTAATAATGCTATGAACCTTAACAATAATTTTTAATGTGGCTGTTCAATTAAATTTGTGAACTTACTCTTACTTGTTGCTTTGACAATAAAAATTATGCTAACTCTCTATTTGCATGTAGGTTGGTGTACCAGACACCAGAGCTGCTCGACCGGAATCTCGACCGGTCCCACCGGTCTTACTTGTCAGCCGTTGAGGGTGCCAAGCTGAGTACCTTCCGTCCACGGCCTTCACGTCACCTCCTGCGGATAGACCCTCGGTTCCGTGAGAGGTAAGAGCTGTACCAATATTTATTCCCAACATTTGTACATATCTATGTTCCCTAATATTGACTACAACGCTATATTCTGCAGGTTGCGTGAGTCTGGACTTCTTCCGCTGTGCAGGCTAGTTGAGCCCGCACCGAATGAGAGGAATCGTGCTAGGCGATGGGATGCTGACCGGTCACTTCTGGCAGCATTGGTTGATTGCTGGAGACTGGAGACGCACACGTTCCACCTGCCGTGCGGCGAGATAACTCCCACACTCCAGGACGTGTCCTACCTGCTAGGACTTCCCCTCGCAGGGGACGTAGTGGGTCCAGTTGACGGGACGCTTGGTTGGTCGTAGAACATCGCTGCTCGGTTCACGATCGTGTAGCACCGACCTGGACTTGGTGCGCCGAGTTCGCTACCGGCTTACACCACAAGCGGCCCCTCGCAGGCATGGTTGTTACAGTTCATCGTAAGTCGCGTATTCCTTTGATTCACAATCGCCCGATCTATAAAGTAATAGTGGAACTGACAATAATCTTGCTTTCCAGCCTTATCAGCTAAACCCTAGTGCGATCGCCGACAGCAAGGACAGCTGCATACCGTGGTGGAGCTAGGGATCTGCTGTGCTAGCGGCGACGTACTGTGGTCTTTGTGATGCGTGCACAAAGACCGACCCAGGTGTGATTCTCGCCGGTTGCCCTCTCCTTTTGCAGCTATGGGTGGCCGAGTAGTTCGCGATAGGCTGCTCTCTGATTCAGCACTCTCCCTATAAGAGCGGCCTTGGAGGCTTGTACGGGCAGTCGGCCGAGGACCGTTCGACTATGGGGACAATATGGTGTCGCCGTAAGGTACATAACGTGAAATTCTAGGTTTACCACTTATGCGCAAACACTGACGTGTTCTCCCTATCCTATTTTGCAGCGTCGTTACACCCACACCGAGGTTAGGAGGGCCTACTCTGACTTCATGATGGAGTTAGACTACCTGTAGCCCAGCGACGTCGTCTGGGAGCCGTATAGTCCGCAAGCCATTACGGCCTGTGCACCGCTCGGACTCTCGGCTCTTGGCACGTGCGACCAGGTGTACTGGATGACGATAGTGCTGATGGTGTTCGACATCTTTGTCGAGCCCCATTGTCCACAGCGTGTGATGCGACAGTTCGGCCTACGTCAGTTCTTTCCTGTGCCCGTGGAGTTGGTTGTCCCACGCGACGTGCACCTGTTAGTATAGCTACGATCTTTGTTGAGTACTACAACTCTTTTATGAAGTCTAATACACTCTTTGCAACTAGGTATACTTGTAGGGGACAGGCAGGCGGCACTCAGTGGGTTCCCCGACTGCAGAGGTATGTGGACGACTGGTTGTTGGTGACGGAGGAGGTCATTGACGAGGTCCGTCCACACACTAAGGCCGCCTACCTAGCATACCTCAGGTGGTACCAGTCCCGTACCCGTATACGCGTAACATTCACCCCAGCTGATCCACAGCCACACGTCGCCGCTGTGACTGACGCGTATCCTACACACCGTGACCAGGACTACTTTCGCTCGGTAAGTCACGTTCTCCTTGCACTTTGCTATTCCCTTTGTAGGTGTCCACGGTTTTAACACATATTCACGTCATATTTGAAATAGGCCGACGCAGCGCGACAGGTTCAGACTGATGTGGACGCGGCGTTCGAACGGTTGGATGTTGGGATTGTGCTCACTGCGCAGGAGCAGAGGACGACTTTCGGGAGAATCTGTCAGTCGATGCACATAGTGATTCATATGCTCACTTGTCGTGCGGTCGACACGGTACCTTTTGTAGCTGTACCTCAGCACCAGCCACAGCCCGCAGGAGCAGGAGTGCACCAGCAGGGTTCCAGTCAGCCAGCTGGCCCCTCCAGAGGTAAATTCCGCTAACCATCGGTTTATACCATATTTCCTTCTACGACATGCACAGTTTTACATCAATATGCTTCCGTGCAGTTTTCGCTACACCGTACTTAGATCCCTTTAGAGCTGGCACGTTCACACAGGGAGCGTACCACACACGACCACACGCGCAGCAGGGCATGAGCAATGCCCCCGGGGCCACCACAGGAGGTCATTCAGGTCAGATGCATGGTGTAAAGTTTACTTTTGCCTTGCAAAATTCTGGTTTGCAATTATCAAAAATTTTTTGCACAAGTTTTCACTTTACACCGCCGGGGATGTTTGCTAGCGCTGTCTCCTCCGCGCAGGGCGCACACGGCAGCGGTTGGGCACCAGATCCCTTCGAGGGTGACGACTTGGAGGACGCGGAGATCCAGGAGGTACTAGGTTCCTCGCAGCTCGGAGGAGCTCCGCCACCATAGACACAAGACCTACCAGCTGCCACACCTGTGCAGGCGAGCCGTGCTGGCCATGTCGTACCACCAGACCGGCTGACCTACTCTCAGGGCCATGTGTGAGCACAGGGTAGGAGGATGAAGAGGCTAGAGGTCACAGCTGGGGCCCGTAATACGTTGTACCAGTAGTAGTTAGCCTGTTGTACATATGTTATATTTTTTGTATATCATGTTTTATTAATCTATGTTTACTATAGAAACCTCTTTACTTCGTTTACGCTCGTCGATCAAACGATGTACTTCTCACGGTCTATGGTTTTGACGAAACTGATCAAAAACCGTGAATTTTCGAGTTTCAACTTCACGGCGAAAGTAGATTCCGAGCGATGATAACCAAGCACACGTCAATTGCTTACGAACCTAATGAAATTATCCATCCAACGAGTACAAATGGCACATGAAACGTTTCTAGTTATCGTTATTATATGCCTTAGGGTATTTCAAACGGACATCCGACTAGATATGCAACTACTCTGTACAGCGTGTGTACTTCCCCTTCCTCACCGTCTCCGGCCCAGCTTGCTTCGTACGTAGTGCCTTCTCCCGCTTACTCTCCCTGTTTGCCTTACGGGCTTCTTGCTACTACCGCTCCTTCTCCTCCTTTCTCTTCTGCTCAGCCTCCAACTCTGCTTCCGCCACCCAAAGACGTTCGAGGCGCTCCCTGTGCCATTTCTGTGACCTGCGAAGAAACTCTACGTCCTCTAGACGGATCTCCGTATCTATCCACTGCACAAAGTCGCATAGAGGCAGAGGAGGCTTCGGTGCCTTCACATATGCAAATTTGTTATCTCAAAGGTTCAAATATGTTGTACTACAAGATAATTCGTATTACCTCCACTGGCTTCTTCGACTTCTCTTTCTTCCCTTGCGGCTTCGGCTTCTCTGGGAAGTACGCGTAATTAGCACACATCCAATACCTTTGCTGGTATGTATGATCCTGCTCACTTATTGTAACTTTATAATCATCTCCGCACCAATACATCGGTGGAGGCACGCCAATCGGAGGTCGTTGATGACTGGACATACCGAACGCATCTATAGCAACCTACATTATAACCAAATAAACGCAAGTTATAACTCGCTGGGCCAAAAATACCCTATACAACTAAATACCTACGGTATACTACACATGACTAAAAAAAATAAAATATCATCGTCCTCATTTCCATCTTCCTAGCGTTTCTCGAACTAAGGTTACTCATCTAGTAAAAAAATATAACTTCTCTCATCCGACCTATCAATGCTCTTAGCCATTATGCTCAACTATAATAGATCTACACCCTGTGAACCATACCTAACATTCCCTTACCCGTAAAATAACTAGTACAATACTACACATATTACATCACTTGATGAATAGAAATAGAAATTACAAAGAGACATAAAATATTACTTGCAGACGAATCCGCAAACCGGCAGGGCTTCGCCGCTTTCGTTCGCCTTCGCTCTTAGCTCTCTCTTCTTTTTTTCGTTATTTTTGTGAATTTTATAAACTTTTCAAGGCTGGGAGGGGGGTTTTATACTGAGCCAGCAAAAAATCATCCTCCTAAAGGATGATTTTATACTCGAAAAAAGTTTTTTTAAAATAAAAGGACGATTCTACAGGCGACCCCCTGGCCGGCCAAAAACCATCCTCTAGGAGGCGACAAGGGGGCCGCCCAAAAAATGGCCGACCACGGAGTCGGCTATTTTACAGGTGGCCCCCTAGCTGGGAAAAACCACCCTCTAGGAGGACGGCAAGAGGACCGCCTGCAAAACTACAGACAGACGGTCAATGCCACGTCACCAAAAACAACACCCTCCCAGAGGCGTTGGAAATATATTTTTTTTAATTTTTGAAAAAAAATACTTTTGTAAATATTTTTAAAAAAAATATAAAAAAAATTCGTATGTTTGAGATACTCCGTGGTTTTGTAGGCCTGATGCGGTGCTAGTTGCTTAACCTTAGCTACGTGTTGTCCTCTTTCTCACACACCGTCTCAGACGTCAGTGTGCACGCTGTAGAACGTACCTAAGCGACCGTCACGATCGCAGCTGGCGCAGCCATCTTGCCCCTGAAATATTCAAAAAAATATTGAAACCGATAGACACACACTTGCGAATTGAAATCAAATGACCGGTCCGGGTGACATACGCGCTTTTGCCCCGGTCAGCGAGACGAAACCAAGACCGGGACAACGCCACCAAACCGTCTCACGTCAATCGTCACCGGCTCACCGCTCGCTCGCCTATTACCACTAGCTCTCGTCCTCCAACCTTATCACCCAACCCCGTCGTGCCAATCCACACATCGTTGCAGTTCAGCTACTTCAGCAGCGCGCGGTGCAAGGGAGCAACGCGGCGGGGGCGCAACAACCAGCCGCTAACCGCGGCGACCGCTTCCCATCGTCCCCGAGTCTCCTCACCTCCTCCCCGAGCCACGCGACGACGCGCCCTTTTTCCTTTTCTTTTTCCGCCAAAATCCAAAGCAACCTCACACGAAAAGAAGAGAAACGCGCCGAGCCGCGTGGGTATAATTGGATTGATTGAGGCGGGGAGGTGCGCTGCATCCAGCTCGACGCGCGCGAGGAGCGGAACGAATCGGCGCACCGGCCGTGCGGGCGCGCACTTACTCTATCTACTCCAGGCTATAGCGAGAGAGAGAGCGGTGGTTGCGAGGAGGAGAGGAGAGGAGGGGGCATGGCGGCGGCGGGGACGGGGTACAGGGCAGAGGAGGAGTACGACTACCTGTTCAAGGTGGTGCTGATCGGGGACAGCGGCGTGGGGAAGTCGAACCTGCTGTCGCGGTTCGCGAGGGACGAGTTCAGCCTGGAGACCAGGTCCACCATCGGCGTCGAGTTCGCCACCAAGACCGTCCGCGTCGACGACAAGCTCGTCAAGGCCCAGATCTGGGACACCGCCGGCCAAGAGAGGTATTACTCCTCCGCTTCCGTCATCTCCTCATCTCCAATCATACCTGGCCATTCACCACCATCCTCTGCTAGTTGTATTGCTCTGCCCTGCTTATCCTGATTGATTGATTTGTTGATTGGTAATTTCTACTAGCGAAACACCATTTGGACATGTTATCCATGTGCTCCAATGCGCAAAAGCACACGCATGACTTCTCTCGCACATTTTCACAAACCTTCACGTGTTCCTCATGCTACTATTGTACAATGGATTGGATTGGATATTTGGATTGACCACGCTTTTGCTTGGTTTGCGCGTCCCCACAGGTATCGCGCCATCACGAGCGCCTACTACCGCGGCGCGGTGGGCGCGCTGGTGGTCTACGACGTGACGCGCCGCATCACGTTCGAGAACGCGGACCGATGGCTGAGGGAGCTCCGCGAACACACGGACGCCAACATCGTCGTCATGCTCGTGGGCAACAAGGCCGACCTGCGCCACCTCCGGGCCGTCCCCGCCGAGGACGCCAGGGCGTTCGCCGAGGCGCACGGGACCTTCTCCATGGAGACGTCGGCGCTGGAGGCCACCAACGTGGAGGGCGCCTTCACCGAGGTGCTGGCGCAGATCTACCGCGTCGTCAGCAGGAACGCACTCGACATCGGCGACGACCCCGCCGCGCCGCCCAGGGGCCGGACCATCGACGTCAGCGCCAAGGATGACGCCGTCACCCCGGTGAACAATTCAGGGTGCTGCTCGGCTTGACTCGCTCAAAACTTGATGAGGTCGTCGGCCGGTGCAACTTGCCGTCGTTCACAAGATTGTTTATACCGTGTGCGTTTCGTCACTGATTGATTCATCAGCATGTTCGATATACAATACAAACTTGAGATCAAAAGTTCCATTTCGAAGAAAATGACATGTATTCGTGATCAGAGATAACGACATGCATTTTTTTGACCGGAGAGAAATGACAAGGATTACTTCAAGCTTGACAGATAATTTGCGCAAAACTTGATATACGCCACTTGAAAAGATTTGGCATTTCGAGACACGCACGACGGCACGACAGATGATTTGCGATGGACAATGCATAAACAACCAAAACACGAATCGAAGCCATCAGGCTCCAACGACCATAAGAATCTTTTTGGTCCTCCCGAGTGACGGAATTAAGAGAAAATGTACAGAACTACAGAAGAGCACATGTTCTGTTTTTAACCTGATGATAGATACAATGTTTGCCTAGAAATGACATTTGAGTTTTTTTTGTCGGTCCGCCTTATGATACAGATGGAGGCGAACTGAGTAATTTAAAATATTCTACACCGAAGAAAATGATCAATGTTATGGCTGTACAGTTTAGGAAGCTGAGTTACTCCCGGATCACAACAAAGTGAACAACAAATACAGGTAGCAGAATGGTCTACCGTTTCTTATATACAAAATTGTGCTGAATGTTTGTCGGAAGTAAATAACTAATAAGATTATTCTTGTTCGTTATCCACTTCTACCGGTTGACAAAGCTGTCGTCTTGCAGATGGGGCATAAATTCTTTACCATCAACCATTGTTTTATGCAATCTTCGTGGTACCTGTGGCCACAGTCAAGAGTTCCAATGCATTCTTTTACCTGATATTCCTCCTGCAATGTATACCAATAAAAGATTTTTAGAACAAGGAATTGACTAAACTAGATGGTGGTGGATGAGAAAACTACACATAATCTGATACCAAATGCAGATAATGAGCCAATAGAATATTTGTTTTTCTAAGCTCAATTCAAACTTATCACTTGTTTTAGCGTCACACTTGTCCCTCTTAACACCCATTCAAATTCCTTTAGCGCCTGGCAAGAAATCATGAATGATATTTACCAAGACGTATTCTCCAGTAACTTTGTTCTAGTTGATCACACGTGGACCTGTCCATCATTGCTAATACTAATTTACACTGCACATAGGCACATATTAACTAGATATCATAGTACACCTTACATAAACCATTTCTCTCGGATGTCTCCCACCTGCTGGAACCAAACTTTGTGGGTGATAAAATGGAAGATTGCACATTACTATGTAGCCAATTCACACTGCAAGCTTTAATCATAACTTCCGACCCGCAAGTATAAAGTTCAGACCATGCCAAAAGCTAGGTTTAGTTGTCCCAGGAAATGCATAAGCTATTATGTTTCTAAACTTAGCTGAGAATAATAGTGAAAGAGAAGGACCTGGCATATTATGCAAGCATCATTCTCCACGGAAGATACAGAAGACTTATCAGACATGCAGGATGATCCTGGCACATATAAGCTGGTCTTCAATTTCTCTACAATGTAGCTTTTTGCCAGACCAGTATTTACATCTCCAATCTGTTCTTCTAATGCTAAAAGCTCCTGTAATGCAAATAAAAAGAATAAAGCAGATAAATGCTACTGTGGATAAGAACTCAAAAAGGTAAGACTAAATGAGCTGGAATTTCATACCTCATATGTCATGCTGTCTATATCTAGCCGCATATCTCTATGCTCATCTACAACATTTGACACTTCATACAATCTTGAAAAATCCATTATTGTAGCATGCTGCTGCAACAAAGTAAAACTATATCAATTCTGAGTGTGTGCCATAGACTTGAAGAGCAAGGTGTTTAAAGTGATCTACATCCTGCTGCAGAACAGCCTGAACCAAGGGCAAACATGGCTTAATTCCCAACAAATGGAAAAAAAGCAGCAGGAACCAAAAAGTAATTCAACACGCAGAGAAAATGAGAAATACAAACGTACTGTATCCTTTGGCTGGAAACAAATTAACAGAGATAATATGAGATGACAGCAAATACCGAAAACCACCATCTCAGTAAAAAAAAATCACTAGCCTCCAAGCATACAAACAACGCATGTATCAAAAAAATCAACTTATCTAACATACACACTTTAAAGTATTTCAATAGACTTTCCCCCAAGAATATTACTAACTGCATAAATACAGGTCGCTCTGGGATTCAAATAATCTGTTCTTCAAACCAACCTTGGCCATCAATATATCATGTGAAAGTATATAGATTTGCCACATGAAAATAACGCGACCTCATTTATCTTGCAAAACGATACATACTTTTATTATTACTGCCAGTATATTAAGACAAAAATTAGTCAGAGTCTTGCACCAGAGACTGTGAGTCAAAAAACCATATCTCTAGATTGAGTAAGAATTAATAACAAAGAAGTGAACATATTACACCCCTCAACTATCAGGTTTGTCTAAAAAATACCCAACTATTAAATCAGACATTTTACACCCCTTAACTATCGAAACCGATCAAAATACCCCTCCTAAAAGCAATATAACCTGGTTTGAATAGCGGCTTTCATGATTCGACATCCAAATAATTTTTTTACTTAAATTTAATTCTTTTTACATCTCTTGTTAACAAGGTGATATACAAGTGAAAAAGTGTTATTTGGATATTAAAATCAAGAAAAACACCATTAAGATCGGGTTGTATTGCCTTGAGGGGGGATTTTAACTGGTTTCAATAGTTGAGGGGTGTAAAATGTCCGGTTTCATAGTTGAGTATTTTTTTGACAAACCCGATAGTTGAGGAGTGTAATATGGACTGATAGCTACAGGTCAAGTGAATTTCGTACAATTACACTACTAAAGCAAAAACTACCAAAGAACAACATTCCACAAAACTATACTTCCAAAGAGAATGCAACTAAAAAGGTAGTTCAGTGAAATGGTTTGGAAGTAAAACAGGTTAGTCTTCATTTGAAGTGTAGTTTTGTGAAATTTACTCTCCGAGCTAGAGGCATTTAAGCATCTAATATGCAACATCTCAAATGATGGCACATCAAAGGCATTTAAGTACTGTACAGGTTCAACATATGCCGAACTGCTACAAGAGTGTCAAACATTTCCCAGACAGGATGAGAGCTCACCACATATACAAAATTATCGAACAACGCAAAAAGGCAGCAACCTGAATAAATTATCGCACATCACAAATTGCAGGGACATAAAGTGAAGTATAAACTAACCTCAGGTGGCAGGATTCTTATATTCCTGTGGTTCACTGGATTTGTCAAGAATGGATGATGTGGAGGCCCAAAAGTACGTTCAGAATTAGAGAAAAGAACTGGAATCCTCGGACCCAAGTGGAACCGGTTGCCAGAATGATTTACACCATGTAAGACAGGATTATTGTGGCATTGTTGGTAAGGAGCTTGCATTTGTGTATGATCAAGCAGATTATGACCATGCATGCTATGCACCGCATGCTGATGAAAATAGGGTAAAGGCCCTCGACATAAGGTTGGAAGGCCATTCTGATATTCACAAAAGCTTCCGTTCACTGTTTCTGTCATACCTGAACGGGCAAATCTGCCTGCTAAAAGCACAAAGGTTTCCAATTATTTCAAGTATGAACACACAAGTTCATTCTGTAGGTGGAAATATTTTTTAAAATTTTCGCCTCTCTTACCATGTAAGCTAAACCACTAGTCCAGACATCCAAGGAACATTGAACAACTATTCATGTCATTAGAAAGAAGAAAATAAATTGATGATGTTTCTATGATCAAACAAAAAGTTACCTGGAGCATTGTTCATTCCATTGACATATTCCCACTGTGGTATTCCATCAGCAATACCATTTGCAGCCTGGGAAATCCATGTATTGCTAGTAGGTTGAAAGCACTGGCTGATGTGGCTAGCTGGAAATGCATAATTACCATGCTGTGCTGATTCTGGGTGAGCACCCATCAAGTTAAAGCCATTACTGGGAACGGAAGATCCTTCTATAGATGGCCAAATGGTCTGGCTATGGTACTCTGATGGGTTATATGATGCAGTGTTAGGCAAAACATTTGATTCAAAAGAAGGATCCCATGGCCTATGTGTAGGATTCAGAGATGCATGAGAGGAAGAGCTTGAGCTTGCAAATCCATTAGCACAGTGGTAACTTCCTATGACGGCAGCATTTTTCCTTTTAATGAATCCTCTAGCACTTTCACCAGCATTTTCATTTCTGCTACCTTCATCCATGCTTCCTAGAACAACTTGGTTTGATGGCAATCCGAAGCTCTGAGTGTGAGAAACATATCTGTTCATAGATGTTGTCGACATGCAGGGGTTGTACATACTGGATGGGAAGATAAAACCTGAATCAACTCCTAAATTTGGCGGCAAATTATGAACAGGCTGATGTGGATGGCTCATGCCCGCATCATAGTAACTTTGCATATCAGAGAGACCAATGTTCGTAGCATTTCCTACACCTCTGACAGCATGTTGTGCGCCTTGGTCGGATGAATCATTCCCAGAGTGATTAAAACTTTCAGAATGAACATGAGAATGCCCTTGTTCAGTTTCAAGATCAATGACTTGGGGAGTGCACACCAAATTTCTATATGCCATAACGCCAATTATTATTTATCTTAGCTGCAAAAAGAACTGCTGCAAGCTAAGTCACTAACTATAATTTATCATCACCTCTACCTGAAAATCAGATTAAGAAAACCAAATGTTAGAATTATTGTAATAGCTCTACAATGCATATTGTAGAACTTGGCAATTTACATGGTAGAAGACATGCAAATTTCCCACTTGCATATTGATATGCAAAATGGCAATATTGCAATAACAAAGAGGATAGGTTCTAATGAAAGTTGATTTTGATGTAGAAAACAAGATGTTCCAGAGAAACAAAACAACTAGCTATAGTTTAACAAGAGATGAGTCGTTGTCCCTAAAGTCTAGGGTTCTAGGTCACTAGCACAAGTTTGATCGTACACATGTGGTGGTTCACGGTTCATCCCATGGGAACCAACAACTGATAAGTTGACCTGTTTAGGGAGTTATACAGATTCTGGTGAACAGAGGACAACACAAGAGAACAAAAATGAACAAAGACCTTAAAAAAGAGTGAGCTTTTAAAAGGATTTCATCCAGATCCCAGCTGAATTCCTGGATGCAATGGTATTAGCAATTTAGCTTTGAGGGAGAAAAAAAAGAAAGAGCATGTGCAAGGTGGAGTTTAAGAAATGGACCACCTGAGAGGAAGGGCAAAGCGAACATAACCATAGATTGCATAAAGAGAAGGAATGCTTTTGAGGAAGTAGAAGAATACAAAGCCATATAACATATCGGTAGCATAATAAGCACCAGGGTTGTGAACATTAATACCTATATGTGGCACTTCTTAGCTTATGTTTTTTTTAGGATGGGGAGTTCCCTCGACTTCTTGTCTTATGCTTAACTGCTTAATCATTCACTTATGCATTGATGTCCATCTGTATTGTTCAGATATTTCTTCTCGTATCTTTTGGGAAATATTGCTAATTTAGGACAAGTTAGTGAACCAGTAGGAACAATCAGGATATCACACTGCAACTAGAAGATAAGTACCAAATTAACTCTGAAATCATTGTTAATTTTGTTCATTAGCTGGCTCTTTCTTATCTTTATAGTCAACATCTGCCACTGTTCCCACCTCCTCACAATGTCTTGATGTTTCTCTTAAGAAGACCCTTTCTGTTATAATCAACATATAGGTATGAAACTTTGGAAGAGGAGTGTGCGTGCGCGCATATAAACTTTGTATAATTATGTTTATCACCAGTGAAACTACAGGGTAAAAAGATAACTAGCATGCATAATTTTAGAATGTTAGAATAAGCTTTGTGAGGCAGTGTATGCTTACAGTAGGCTCCTAAACTTCCACAGATAGATACACATATTAAATTAAACGAGTCCTGACATCATGTTAGGGCTTCTCTATGTTTGTCTATCTACAACACTGTCAGCAGGTTATTAACAATATTTTGGGTGGTGAAACAGACATCTAGCCGATTGGATCCAACACTAGTAGTATCGTCCAAAACGCTTGAAGTAGACTAACTTTGTATTACTGAAATTGCATACTGTTAAAAAATGAATGCCACTAGTTAAGGTTTTATAACTGGCATTTTATTAACTGAAGATGTTGTACATCAACTACAGACTCAAGAACATCTGTTTATGGCAATATATGAATTAAATGCTCAAGTAAGCCTTTTCAGAAATTAGGCCTACCAATCGCTTGGAGTTGGAAACGGGGCCTCTGTTATGCAACTCAATCTCCTTCAAGTGTGGAACATTAATTGATTTGTGCCCAGGCTCTGCCACTGCTTGTAGGGCAAAGGTTGAGCATTTAATTCATATATTGCCATAAACAGATGTTCTTGAGTATGTAGTTAATGTACAATATCTTCAGTTAATAAAATGCCAGTTATAAAACCTTAACTAGTGGCATTCATTTTTTAACAGTATGCAATTTCAGTAATACAAAGTTAGTCTACTTTAAGCGTTTTGGACAATACTACTAGTGTTGGATCCAATCGGCTAGATGTCTGTTTCACCACACAAAATATTGTTAATAACCTGCTGACAGTGTTGTAGATAGACAAACATAGAGAAGCCCTAACATGACGTTAGGACTCGTTTAAGTGTATCTATCTGTGGAAGTTTAGGTACTCAATTCTCACCCTATCCCTTTCATCCATTGGGCTATATTTAATACCTTCTCTCCTTGCACCTCTTTTTCTTTTTCTAGACTCAATAATCATGGCCATCATGGACAATAGTATATTTGCAGCAGCAGCAAAAATTAAAAGCTTGGTCCTCTTATCCATCTACAATACAACAATCAAAGAAAAATAAACGTGTAGCCATCTCATGCTCAAGCACAAATCATCTGATCAGAAATGACTAGCCCACATCAGAAAATAATACTTGTTCACATCAGAAAATAATCTACAGCAATTTTAATCTTCTTGGACAATAGTATATTTGCAAAATAATCTGGCTTGTTCACTCAATAATCTTCTTATCAATCCTTACATTCATATCACATAAACAAATTCACACAGATCTGACAATGGAAACAAAATCACATCCAGTGCTAGGGTTTCTTACCTTGGCTACGGTAGCAGCCGGCAGAAGAGGAGGGCGCGGGGACGAGGTTTCTGGGCGCCGGCGTCTTGACCTCCTACCGCCACCACTGCAGCCGTCGACAGGGGGATGAGCAACCGGAGAGAGAGAGAGAGAGAGGGAGGGAGGATGGACGAGGGAGGAGGCCGAGGAGGAGTACCTGGCCGCCGCCGCCGCCGCCGCTCCCTGGGCAGCGCGCCGTCGCCGCTCGCGGTCGCCGCTTCTTTTCCCCTGTCGAGCGTGGATCTAGATCGGAGGGGAAAAGTGGGAGACTCTCACCGGTGGGATGGGGAGGGACGGTGACGCGTGCGACGCGCCCGCGAGGTGGATTGGCGCGGTCCGGTCTTTTCCCCGGATCAGCCTATCCCGAATATCAGCAGAATATTCTCTCCTATCTATAAACCAAACATCCGTAAAAATACGATATGCAATAGCCTCATCCTAATCCAGAAAATCCCTTAAACCAAGGGTTAATTTGATACGAATTCAGCGTATTGGAAAAATATCATTACTATTCACGTATCCCGTTGTGTGCCACCGGTATTCGTCATGTATTTGATCCATACCATTATGCGTCTACGAATCGCTATCGTAGCCTTTTTTATTGTACTATATTTTCATATGGGACTATATTGCCCCCGCCCGAGCGGCTAAGATGTGTTGGGGTCCGGCCCAACCAGCTTGCCACCTTATTCCCTATTCCACAGAACCCTAGACTAGATTAATGTCGATGTTTTACACCGGCAATAAATATATGGGGCTACTCGGCGGATGGGAACTCGGTGGATTGCAAAGGAACACAGAAGATTTTATACTGGTTCAAGCCCTCGATGTGAGATAATACCCTACATCAAGTTGTGGTGTTATTCCTTTGAGGATTTGTGGTGGTGATTCTGGTGAACTAACTCAACCTGCCCTCATGGGACGCCCTGCCTCCCCTTATATACTGGGGGATAGGGTTACAAGGTAAGAGTCCCCATTGGATTACGACTAGGAGATCTCCCCTTAGAGATATAACGCACCCGACTAGGACTGTATATTCCCTTCTATACAAGGCGAAGTCTGCCGAATCTAGCTATATCTCTAATTACAAGGCTAGGCCCATCCTCTATCCGAGTGGCCCATATGCTTGTCATGAGGTATCCGGGGCCCATGGCACCCACAGTAGCCCCCGAGACCTTCATAGTTGAGTCACAGCTGATGCCGAGTGCTCATCCTCCATGGTGAAGTATTCCCGAGTGCATTGCTCCCGAGTACTCTTTGTCCGAGTGCTTCTTCTCCCAAGTCCTGCTTCATGTCAGCTGGCAGCGAGGCTATGAAGGGCTCCGTGTAGATGTATGAATAGTGTGCGCCGAATAGGCGCACCTATTAGGTGTAGCCCCGACTTTATGCTTAATTGTGAAGACAATTAATCATAAAGTCAAACATCTTTAACCTTGTAGTCTTTCCCGAGTAGTATACTACTGGTATATGAGACTCTTCGGTATCATGTCAACCGGAATATGATTTATAGTCTTGCCGAGTAGGATACTACTCGTATATAGGACTCTTCGACTTCATGTCAGTCGGAATATGTGTTTATAGTCTTGCCGAGAAAGATGTTACTCGTATATGGGACTCTTCAGCTTCATGTCAGCTGGAAAAGAGGTTTATAGTCTTTCCCAAGTGGCGTCCCACCCGGAAGTTAGACTCCTCCGCATCATGTCAGCGGGAATGAGAAATTTATAGTCTCTCCCGAGTAGTGCACTACTCGAAACTTAGACTCTTCAGCGTCATGTCGGCTGGAATAATGTTACTCATGGCAACTGGTGGCCACGCATGTAGGCCGAGTACCACTTTATGAAAATAAATCCACGACGTGGTCAGGTGTACCCGAGAAAGATACCTACATCCCCAATGTTAATGAAGACCAGCTTGTGATCCTTGTAAGGATATATCCTCGAGACTTGGTGGATAAAACAGATACCCAAACATATATGTTTAGCAATAAGGCTTTCAGGAAGCATATCTGTTTACCTCATCGGTTCCTGTGGGTAGCACCAGCGCTATAATTTCAACTCAGCCTGCGGGCGGCCCACATGGAGCATGCTACTGTAGGAACTCATATCTTGGTGGCTGCTACCAAATAAGCCGGCCTGAGCCGACCTACCCAGCATAGCTCTATAGAAGTATCATCCATCGCATGTCAGGATGAGTTTTTTGGTGTTGGTAACCGCAATCAGCTAGAGAAATCCTTATTCGCAAGCCTTTCCGACTTATGTTCTGGATGCAGCCTGGTTGCCACAGGTGCCCGAGCAGCTATGTTGCAGGATCTGCTTGCCCTCCTCAGGTGTGACGCAGTGCATGAGAACTCCGGATGCGCTTTGACGATGTAAGTCTTCTCTGACTTCAGAAGAGCCGAGCAGGGTACCCGAACCTTGCATTAGCATAGGATTCGGCTAGCGACCCTCATGGGGCATACCCTACCCAACAGAGTTATAGCCAAGCGAGGTACCCGAACCTTGCATTAGCATAGGATTCGGCTAGCGACCCTCATGGGGCGTACCTCACCCAGCCGAGTGATATACGACCCCCGACTAGTGCCGGAAGTCGGTTGTCAGCTCACATGGAGCGTAGCCGGGGAAGATGACGTCCCGACTGGCGCAAGTACTCGGTAAGTAGCCCTCATGGAGCATCCCGAGTGTATTTTGGCAGACTTGTCCAGCCCCCGAGTGTAGGAGATTGGCTCGCAGCCCTGAGTTCCTGTCACGCGTATCCGGAGCTGGGCCTGCAATATAAAGATATCGGATGAGTAGCATCTGATGATGGAAATAATCACCCGAATAAAATGTATTTTACAATATATGTAAATATGTGTTCTCCCTCTTTTTGATATTAATTTCCTCGAGTAGTTGACCCCTTACGTTTAAGCACTCTGCCCGACTAGTCATAGCCCCCTAGCGTCGGGAGTTGGCTCATGGCTCTTTCCCGGACACGCGTTTTGGGTGACTTGAGTTCGTCTTACATGGAGCAAAGTTTCACGGATCGAGATTTATGCTACTCGAGTACTTTTGCAATCATTTAAGAGCAAAAACAGAAAAAAGTGCAGCTTGTGCACCTATTAGGTGTAAGCGGCATTGGCAAGGCCGAGTGAGGAAATATTTATCAGGAAGCGACTTAGCTGTTCGGTATTTCGGAGTGGGGATGCCATCCTTGCGTTTGAGCTTGTGAGCCCCCGAGCATGTCACTTGTCGTTCTGATAATCTTCAGTTGTTGAAAGTCGAAGACGATTGTGGCCGCCTGCCACAATGAAGCTGTCTGACTTGCGTTTGCGATTCCCGGCTTTAGTCGGGACCGCGTCGTTGGTGCCCTCCCGCTTCTTCTGTCAGGATGCCTTTTTGTCTTCGAGAGCCTCAGCAACAGCGTGGGCTGAGTCGGCGTACTTGTTTGCCATGTCGAATAGGGCCTTGACAGAGTTGGGAGGCTTCCGCGTGAATTTGTCGATGAACGAGATGTCTTTGACTCCTTTTCGAAAGGCGGCGATGACGACCTCATCCTTGATCTTCGAGATTGAGTTCCTCTTCTCAGAAAACCTCTTGATGAAGTCACGAAGAGACTCGTTCTTCCTTTGACGCAACTGATATAGGTCGTACTCGGAAGATGGCCTCTCGTATGTTCCCTGGAAGTTGGTGATGAAACGTTCCCGGAGTTCTCCCCAAGAGCCGATTGATTGCTTGGGAAGTCCTGTTAGCCATGTCCTCGCCGAGTCGGCTAAAGCGACCGGGAGGTAGTTAGCCATGACTTTGCGATTTCCTCCAGCTGCTCGGATCGCCAGAGTGTAGACCGTGAGCCAGGACTCGGGATTGGTCTTGCCGTCGTATTTGTCGATGCCTGTAGGCTTGAAACCCGACGGCCAGTCGACCTGTTGTAGCTCCTGGGTGAAGGCCGGTACTCCATCTTCATGAGGACTCCGACCCCGACTACGGCGGCGAAACCGCTCGTGGTGGAGGCCAAAGCGCTTGTTCTCGTCTTCCAGTTGGCGTTGCTCATCCTCCTCTCGTTCGCGGCGCCAAGCGCTGACGTTTTGCTGAAGGTCACGCCGTGGTTGGCCTCGGAGCCGCCGGTCGTCGTTGGGGTTGTCGAGTGACGTTTGGTGTGACTCCGAGTGCTGCCGACTAGAGCCGGCTGCTTGGCATCGCTTTGAAGCGGATGAGACTGCCGTTGGGGAAATCGACCAGTTGGTCGGTATGAGGGTATCACCCGACTGTTGGTGTTGTTGACATGCAGCAGCTGTAAGCATGGCTTTTATCCTTGCGATCGTCGGGGTGGCCTGGTGATCAGGTCCGAACTGGAGTGTATCCAGTAGAGTTGCAGCGGCCACGATGTTCTGTTGGGGTGTGACGAAGACGTCGTGGTCGCCGACTCGGGTTTGGAGGACTTGTTGCTGAGCAGTCCGCCCGGCTCTGCGCAGATCGTCGTTGCGGGCGCGCAGGCGTCTTGCTTCTTCCTCTTGTTGTTCTCGCAGTCGGTGGGCCTCCTCCTCTTGCTGTTCGCGTAGTCGGCGTGATTCCTGAGTAGGAGTAGAGCCTTTGGATGCCATGAAGATTTCTCGTGGCGGAGAGAAGCTTGCCGAGCTGCTGTCCGACTTAGAGTCGTAGTCCGACTGGAAGTCGGAGTCCGACTTTGAGTCGAAGTCGGGATGGTTGATGGGGATGAGTGTAACTCCGACCTCCCTAGATCCGATCTCGAGCGGCTCTGGGCCGTATCCGAGTCGAACTCCAGAGGATCGGGTTTGCCGCGTTGGATGTAGATTGTAGATATCCGCGGCGTCGCCGAGTCTGAACGGGAAATTGACGATCTCTTCCTTTTTTGGCCCGATCTCGGCCGGCTCAAAACCGAGTCCGAGTCGAACACCGAAAGAAAGAGTTGTCCCTGGACTTGGGCGTATTGGAGATCGCCGCAGCATGTCGTGAGAGATTGCTGCAGCATCGTGTAGGCCGACTGGCGCGGAGTCGGCTGGTTTCTCGGCCGGTTGGATCGGGTCCGTGTCGGCCAAGGTGAGATTGCCGAACATGTCGGCGACGAAGTCGAGGCTTCCGAATGAGATTGTATCTCCGGGAGAGAATTTGCCGCCGTCGACTCCGGTTGCTGGATCCATCGAGCTTGTAGATGTAGATCGCGCCGAAGCCCCTACCTGGCGCGCCAACTGTCGATGTTTTACACCGGCAATAAATATATGGGGCTACTCGGCGGATGGGAACTCGGTGGATTGCAAAGAAACACAGAAGATTTTATACTGGTTCAGGCCCTCGATGTGAGGTAATACCCTACATCCAGTTGTGGTGTTATTACTTGAGGATTTGTGGTAGTGATTCTGGTGAACCAACTCAACCTGCCCTCATGGGGCGCCCTGCCTTCCCTTATATACTGGGGGATAGGGTTACAAGGTAGGAGTCCCCATCGGATTACGACTAGGAGATCTCCCCTTAGAGATATAACGCACCCGACTAGGACTGTATATTCCCTTCTATACAAGGCGAAGTCTGCCGAATCTAGCTATATCTCTAATTACAAGGCTAGGCCCATCCTCTATCCGAGTGGCCCAGATGCTTGTCATGAGGTACCCGGGGCCCATGGCACCCACAATTAAGCAAATCTCTAGCGACGGCATTGGCGTTGGCGGAGGAGACTGGGAAGGCAACGACGACAGCGATGACGCAAGATGGAGGAAGGCCCGTGAAGATGGCGAGCCCCCCAGCGATTCCGGCGACCCCTGCGATGGAGGAGGAGGCTGGGGTAGTGATTCCGCACATTGCTTCCAACCCGTGAGTACCCTCTTCCTTCCTTAGCTCAGTACAAATCCAGCTCAAATAGGCGCATTTGGTAGGATTTGTGTGTAGAGCCCAATTACTTATAGGGTTTGAGTTGATGTTCTGTCTTTATTGGTAGGCAATGGTTCTCAGTAGATGTTAGGGTTGAACCCTATACCATGATAGACGCGGATGGTAGAAAATGTTACATGAAAGGCGCAACTCGAAATTGGGTTGTTGATTCAGAAAGCTTCTTGATGGATTTCTTAATAAGTAGCTTAAATGTCGAGTTTTCATAGGGCACAAATCAGTCTCCTATAGTTTGGTTCTTCCACAAGACGCTTGGTGAGGATGCCAGACTTCTGGATGACAGTCAGCTGCCTGACCTATTTCAGATGTACGGAATAGAGAGCCAATTCCATCTTATTGTATCAGTGCTTGACAATAAGTTGGCTTCTCAATTTGAGTTGAATGAGTTAGAACCTATATGTGTTGTGCTTCCTACAAATCCTGCTCCTATTGTGGGTTCTGAACAGTCTACAACCAATTTTAGAGGTGTTGAAAAGCCAACAATAGAAGAAACAGATGTTAGAGAATCTGGTATATTTGAACATGAGGAGGAATATGTGGGTATCAATGATGAGCACATATATGTTCCCCCACCTCCACAGCCTGCTCAGTCTGCTCAACCAGATGAAAACACTCCCCAGAGTTAGTCTTCTCAGCCTGCTACTACAGGGGATGGAGCTCCTGAGGCACAGGTTACTGATGAAGATCCTCAAGTCGTTAACATCATCCATGATCCTGAGAACCCAAACATTGTGAAAGATGCATTATTCCTTGACATAATAGCTTTTAGAAAAGCATTTAGACACTATGTAGTTAAAAAAGGTTTTGTATTTGCTGGTTTGAAGATAGATCCAACAAGGTTTATAGCCAAATGTGCTGTTGAAGGCTGTCCTTGGCATATTCATGCTTCTAAGCTCCCTGTTATCAAAGCCATACATGTCCTATTCTAATTCCTGAGTTATTTCAATTACTTCTTTGATTCAAGCTTTCAAATTTATTTCATGTTTGGGTTATTTGTTTCCTGCAGATCAAAGTTTTTCTAGCTGAGCACAATTGTGCATCCACCAAGTTGTAGGAAAGAACTCAGGGTTGGTATGCAGACAAGCTTAATGATTGGTGTCGATATTTTGTATCGGCAATAAGACTATAGGGCTACTCGTGAGACCTAAACTTGATGGATTGCAAAGGAACACGAAATGATTTATCCTAGTTCAGGCCCTCAAGATGAGGTAATATCCTACTTGTCATGCCCAAAAATTCACCACCGAAATTTTAAACATTTATGTGTATTAAATTCCTGTCCAGGAAAGCCAGGGTACACAATTCCAAGTTGCCATACAGAGTACGTCTTACAAACAGAATGAAATTGTATTACATAAATGCAGTGGTAAAAACAAATAAAGCCTATACACAGCTAGACAAGCAGAGGCTTCCATTTCACAGGCATCTTGACGGCGGAGTCAGCCTAGTCTTCCGGTTGATCATCCTCAGACGCGTACTCCACCACTGAGAGGGGAAAAGAAGCAAGACTGAGTACCACCCACAGTATTCAACAAACCACACCCACAATTATACACAATGCACAGGGGTCAAGGATAGGCTAGAGGTTTATTTGCGTAAAAGCAGTTGCAAACAGTAGTAGTTTGCAAACAAAAAAGAGGTTGATTAATTGATCAATATTAATCCTCCACTGATTAATGTTACACCACATTAATCAGACCCAACCATCCACCAGAACTACACCCGTTCCATTAAATCAAGTTGATTAAGTGAGGGTAAGACTAATCACGGTGAGTCTTGACCAATCACCCATAACCGCAGGCGCGGCTATTCGAATAGATTTAACTCTGATCAGAGGTATACAACTGTACCCACAAGATATAGTCCCACACACGTTCCCGTGTGCCGATGTGTCACCACGACACCCTGCGAGAGGCTATGACAGGACCGTTCACGCAACCTCTCCCTAACCATCCACAGCACGCTGAGATTGCACCTGCCGACAGGGCACACCATATCGGCCAAGCTACCCCCTTGCGCCATAATAGATCCGAAAGCCGATCAACCCATCCTTGGGCCGACCCAACTCCATCACGCCCATTCTCACCATCGGTGCCTAGGAGAGGGAGAAGAGACACTACAAGCCCAGCCGTTGCCCACGCTGGCTTGTGGAAAGTACGATTAATTGCTCAAGGGGTTCCCGTGAACCGGTCCTTAATTGCCATGAGTGCGATCAGCAAAACCATGCACCCACAGCCCACTATTTTGATCAAATTTTAGTAATTTAACATTAACATATCCTAAATTCTATTTTCCGACATTGAGTCGAACCAAGAATATAAATGTTAATATTTAATTTCCAGGTGAACTAATAGTTTCTAAGCACGGCCAAGCATCCTAAGAATAGTATTCTAATTATGTTGTTACCCAGGTGACAAGGGACAAGGTTCAAGTACTAAGGCATAGTCCTATCTATATAAAGGTTATAATCCATACCACATGAAATAATAAAAACATGCAGGTTTATTTAAATAAACAAAACATTTAAACGAAAAGTAGGTGCAAAATGATCAAGATTACAGTGCGACTTGCCTTGCTCTGGCTCGACGTACTCGGCTACAACTTCGTAGTAAACGGGAGGGTCGACTGTGTCGGATTCTATAACAAATAATGCACAAACAATTAAAAACAGTACATGTGGGTAGTCAAGCATGAGCTGAAAATATTTTTAATGAATTCTTGGCATTTTTCTGGATTTAATGAAATTTGAATGGATTTAATCGGAGTTCGTATGAATTAGTTATGAAATTTTGAAGTTTTACTGTGATTTCCTATACAAATTTAATTATTAAATGATTTATTGCGCAATTAAACGGATTATTGTGTCACCGGACCCGGGAGTCGGCGCCCACAGGCGGGCCTTACAGGTCGGCGACACAGGAGAGGGCGGCGCACGGTGGACCGGGTCCACCGCGGCCCAGCAGGAGATAGCCACGTGGTTGGCACGCGGCAGCCACGGTGGGCCGACGGGCCGACGCGGCGCCGGCGTGGCGGGGAAGCGGGCGCCCACGGGGGCGCCACGCGACCGGTCCGGATCTGCCCAGAGGCAAATCGGACGGCCCCGGACGAAAGGGGGCTCGCCTCGTTGGCGCGGCCGCGCCACGGCGGGGCGAGCGGCCCAATGGTCGCCGCCGATGACCATCTGGCCCCTGGAGGATGGCGGTGAGCCGCGGGATGGAACGAGGAAGTCAAAGGTGTGCTCACCGAGGGGTTGCGACGGCCAGAAGGTGTTGAACGGCAGTGAATAGAGGCTATAGGCGGCGGCGGAGCTTCGGGACGACGGTGAAGTCGGCGTTCCGGCGAGGATCTCTGGCGACGGAGACGCGGACGAGGTTGAGAGGGTCCTGGCGAAGATGTCGGAAGGAATTAGAACCGAAAAAACCGAGTGGATTGACGGGGAGACGCGGCCAAAAGTCGGCGGAATGGCCTACCGAGGAGGATGACGGCAAGAAAGGACCACCGGCGGTGTAGAGGCTCACGAATGCGGCGGCCAGGCTTCGCACGAGTGCGGCGGAGCTGGTGGTGGTGAGTGCGTGGTCTGGCGGCGGCTACAGTGGCGGCGGCGGCAAGTGGTTGAAGGCGACAGAGCGTGGTGGCGGCTCTGGATCACGTGGCGCTGGGTGCTAGAGAGCTCGGGAAATGTTGGCGTCTGAGGGGAAAGAAAGAGGAGAGGATGGCGAAGGTCTTTAAGAGCTCGGACGGGGAAGATCGTGGCCGAAATGGCTCAATTTCTCACGGGTTTGAGGGCAGCGACCGCGGCGTCATGCGCGCGATTCTCGCGCGAGAGTGGGTGAGGACGCCGGAGATCGTGGGGGAATGGGCGAGGACCCAGTCCGCCGTCGTTTGAACCGAGGGCGGGCGCGTGAGGCGAGGCGCCGATCGAACGGCGGAGGGGAAAACTTCCCCTCCGCCCGATCTAGACGGAGGTAGGAGAAGGAGCTGACTGGCGGGCTTGACCTGTCAGTGGGGAGACGCGCGAGCGAGGTGGGCTGGGGTCTGACGGGCGGGGCCCACGGGATAGCGAGAGAGGGAGCAGTGCAGGCAGCCGATAGGCGGGCCCAGGAGGGCACGGTGCGGCGCGCGCGGACCACGCGGGCAGGCCGAGAATAGTGCTGGGCCGGTGACCCAGCGGGAGGGGAGAGAGAAGAAAAAGAAAAAGAGAAAGAAAAGGAAAAATGTTTTTCCAGTGCAAATTTAATTCCGATAATGGTTTTTGATTTATTAAAATACTTCCTGTGCTCTAAAAATTCCAATAAAAATCCTGTTAATATATTTTGGCAAGAGGAATATAGGAAAAATATTTTCAGCCACAGTAATTTATTATTTTGCATTTTCCATATTTAATTAATTCATTTAGCCCTTTTAATTTATTTTTCTTGGGACATTTTCTCAGATATTTTGGTGTGGCTAAATTTTAGGGTGTGACACTACTTCCAGCTATTGTGTATTGCCTTTGAGATTTCTCTAGTGAGATTTTGCTATGCCCTCGAGGGGCGCCCTCCCTCCCCTTATATACCGAGAAGACAGGGTTACAAGATAGGAATCCCAGTCGGACTCCAACCAAGAGATTTTCTTCTAGGAATACAATGTGCCCGTATAGGATGTCGGAGGATTAAACCTCGACGGCGGGAAGTCGGGAGACCCCCTTTTGAGATTCGGCCAGGGGAGTAGTTCTCAGGCGGAGCCGGCTTCAGGTGTAGCAGAAAGATAGGCGAAGAAGACGTAGAAAAGACTGCGGGGTTCGGACCGTCCACAGCGGGCCCGGACCATCCAAACCGCGGTGAAGCAGAGGACGGAGGCTGAAGGGTCCGGACCGTCCGAACCGGGTCCGGACCGTCCGAACCGAGGAGATCCCGCGGGGAAGACGATGAACAGCACACACGAGGGAGACGCGAGGATTTATACAGGTTCGGGCCGCCGGAGCGTAATACCCTACTCCTGTGTTTTGGACTATGAGAGAGAGAGAGATGAATGTGGTATTGTGGTTTACAAGGAGGGCCCCGGGAGCTCGGAAGCTCACCGGGAATCCGGAGGTGGCATCGGTTGTTCTACTAGCGACCGGACTCGAGGAAGGAGAGGGAGATCTCTGTTGTCTAAGGTTGGAGCTTCAGCTGCCTGCGTTCGTCTACGGCATGGATCCTCCTTTATAGGCGAGGGGAGTCCACAGTGCCCCGTACATAGAGAGAGAGGTTGCTATGTCCTGTTGCACGCTCGTGGCCGCCTGCTGCGCCGGAGAGACGTCCAGTCGCCCACGCCCGCTTGCTGAGCCGTGCGGGAGGCACGCCGGGTCGCCCGGTCGCCCTCTGCGGGCGGCTGGTCTGGTCGGCCCCTTGCTGGGCGGCTGTGTACGGCTACAGCAGCGCACCCTGTTGAGAAGTGAGAGTGCACGTCGCTGTGTCTCGGACTGTGCAGGGAGCAGGCCCACGGGGGGCCGTCTTGAGAATCCACGCGCGTCCCACCGGGTGGCGGGGCGTGGCACGCCCCGTCGCCTATCACCTGGTCTGGGGGCGGCGCCCCCGGCACGAGGAGGCGCTCCCGGGGCCGGGGGCGACGCATCCGGGCGTGGGGGGGCGCGCCCTGGGCCCGGACACCGTGCGGGAGACACGGCCGGCACGGGGAGGCGCGTCCGCGACCGGGGGCGACGCATCCTCGGACCGGGAGGCGCGCCCGGGCCCCGGACACCGTGCGAGAGACACGATCGTAGCCGGTCGTCAGTCGTGCAGGACGTGGCCCCGGGGAACTGACGTGGCAGAAGACCCACGCGTCCCCGGCGACTGTGGATACCCCCAGTCCCGTTTCGCCCACAAGGACTATATCATTTCCTTGTTATACAAGGTAATGTATGCTGAGTCCTATTGTATCCCTAACTACAAGGTCTGGCCCATCCTCTGTCCGAGTGGCCTTAATGTCTCTCATGAGGTATCCGGAGCCCATGGCTTCCACAGCAGCCCCTGAGACATTCATAGTTAAGTCACAACTGATGTCGAGTGTTCATCCTCCTTGGTGAAGATTTCCTGAGTGCCTTGCTCCTAAGTACTCGTTGTCCGAGTGCTTCTTCTCCAAGTCCTGCTTCATATCGGCTGGCAACGAAGCTATGAAGGGTTTCATAGAAAAATATGAATAGTGTGTACCAAATAGATGCACCTATTAGGTGTAGCCCCCGACTTTGTGCTTTATTGTGAAACAATTAAACATAACGTCAAAGATCTTTAACCTTTTAGTTTTCCCTGAGTAGTATACTACTCGGAAGTTAAACTCCTCAGCATCATATCAGCTGGAAGAATTTTTGCTGAGGGCAATTATTGGCTAAGCATGTAAGCCGAGTACCACTTCATGGATTTTAACCCAATATGTGGTCAGGTGTACTTGAGAAATACCTGCATCCCCAATTTTAATGGAGATCAGCTGTTGATCCTTATAAGGATATATCCTCAATACCTGGTAAATAATTCAGATATCTGAACACATGTGTCCAGCAATTTGGCTTTCATGAAGCATATCTGATTATTTAATCGGTTTTTATAAAATAGCATATGCAATGTGATTTTAATACAGTCAGCAATCGGCCCAACAGAGCATACTATTTAGAAACTCATATCTTATGGCCTAGTACCGAATTAGTCGGCCCAGGCCCACTTATTAGCACAGGCCTTATAAAGCGGTGGGAGAGAGAAAAGATTCCCCCTTCTTCTCCAGTCCGCCAAATTATTTCGCCTTCCAGCTCTGTGCCCAAAGTTCGCGCTCTCCACCTCGCTAGGGTTTGTTGTAGCTTGCGCCCCCGCTTGAGACTCACCAGAATCTGCTCCGCCGCATCTGTTCCCAATCTCCACAAGCCATTCCCCCAAATTTCTCGCCTCTGACAATGCCGAGGGCTCTATTTGAGATCCCCGATATGACTGCCGGAGTCTGGCCGATGTCAGACTGCAGCCCGGTGAAGCTAAAGCTGCTGAAGAAGCGGATGATTATGCAGCAACAAGACGTCATCCACTGGCGCACCGCGGAGGGAGAGTCTATGCCGGCACCCAAATCTAGTGAGACTGTCGTCTTTACTTCATTTTTCGACCGCGGTCTTGCCCTCCCCTCCTCGGATTTCCTTCGCCGGTTCTTGTCTTTATACGAAATAGAGTTGGTGGATTTGAATCCCAACTCTATTCTCCATATTTCGATCTTCGCTACCTTGTGCGAAGCTTTTCTGGGGGTCAAGCCCCACTTCAATCTCTTTCGGTACCTATTCCACATCAAGCCCCAGCCATCCAAAAATAAAATCCAAACCATCGGGGGGTTGGACTTCATGTTAGGAACGAAATGAAGAAGGCCTATCTCAATGTCCCTCTGAAGACATCACTCAAGGGTTGGCATAGAGAGTGGTTTTACTGCTCAAACCTTGAACCCTCTCTACCCTCTTTCTCTAGTGCTCCACCAAGCTAGTCATCAGTGCCAACCTATGAAGAAATGGGGCAGGTATACCAACTGATGGAGAGGATTAACCATCTGAAGAGCACGGGGCTGACTGGTCCCTAGGTGGCAAGGTGCTTCCTCAATCGCCGTACCAAACCACTGAAGGCTAGGAGCTATTTCGGCTGGGACTACCAGGGGCAAAATGACCCTAGCTGAGAATACCCCGATGTAGCCGACAAGAATAAGGTTACTGATACCTTGCTCGGCTTCTTTGTCAATGGGCTGGTGGAGACCGAGGATGAGGAGTGCACCCCCAAGCCCTACTGCAAGGGCAGGCCTCGGCCAAAGGTAACCTTGAAGATATTGATGCTAGCTTGTTATTCACCTGTGATGAATATTTGTTGATATCTGTCCTAACTTGTTCTGCAATGCATGACACATATATTGCTGATATACTCGCAGGATTATGAAGAGTTCGATAATGACTCCCAGGATCAGCCGGCTACAAAATCAAAGAAGCGGCTAGCCAGCCCTTCTGCCACCCAGCCCAGCCCCAAGAGGGCTGGGAAAAGACCAATTGAAGACTCGGGCAAGAAGAAGAGCATGCCGAGTGCAGTGCCGGGGAGCCTGAAGATCAAAGATCCTGTCAGTTTAGCCCCTAGGCTGCCAAGCCTGAGACCGGCGTCACCAAGCCCGAGGCCAGCGCTGCCGCCGGGCAAGCTCTCGAGCCCCTCGCTGACGTCCTCAGGAGCACCTCTATGGAAATTCAAGACTTCCAAGAGGTAATAAAAAATCTTCAATCTTCTGAGAATCTTGAATGATGGGGTAGTGTCTTGATATTTGATATGTTGTACAGGAAGCGAATTGACATATATCCCAAGGGGACTATGCCACTAACTCCTAACACTGAGCCTATCCCAGCCAAGCCAGAACCAATAATGCTACCTGCCAAGCCAGAGGCTGCCCCAGCTGTTGAAGCTGAAGCAGTCCTGATAGCAGAGCTACCAGCGCCAGCCAACCAGGGAATGGATGTTGAAGTTGCAGCTCCAGCCCCCGAGCCAATCCCCGAAGTCCATGCGGCTATCGAGCTCAGGGCCAGGACCCCATCGCCAGTGGTGTCAACGTCTTCTGATGAAGAAAATCTCCCTAGGCTCGAAGCCCCTCCGCGTAATTTCCCAAGGACATTTTACTGGGTCACCCTCAGGGGGTTGCAAAGAGCTTCGAGCATGACGAGCAGGCAGCACTGAGAGAGCAAAGGAACCTGATGTATGCTGCAATCGCCGCGTCGAAGGGAGTCCAGGTATACTGTGAATCTTGCCATATTGAATGTTTGACAACTTCTGCAGATCTGATATTCTGCCCACTGACCTCGATTACCCCTGGTTGGTGCTGAGCAGAAGATCATCGATCGCTCGGAAAAGATGAGCAAAGTCCTGACTGAGCTCGCCCCTCAGTTACAACAATTGTGCCAGCTCTAGGTAGCCAAGGATGACCTGGAGTGAACCATCCAAGAGAGGGAGCGTGGTTGAGGGGGTCGGTAGACAAGCTCAGGGATGGAAACTGAGCCCAAGCTGAAAAGATCAAAAGTAAGTCTTCTGCGTTGTCCTCCCGAGTGAATCCCGAGTAGTTTTCCCCAGCATTATTGATTTTCGACTGCCTTATTGAGTTTTTGGTTGCCATCTTGAGTCCTTGTCTATTTTGCATTGCAGCCCTTGAAGCCGAGCTGAAAGCCTAGACAAAGGAGAGAGAAAAGCTGGAAAAAGAGCTGAAGAAAGTAGAGAAAGCCAAAGCCAAGGTGGAGGCCGACTATGCTAGTAAGTCTCCTGCTTGACCATGATCTTGGCCTGACTGCTTGTTACTCCGACTGCTTGTCTTGGTTAACCAATATTCTTGCCGATGCGTCTGAATAGCTTCGAAAGCCAACGCCCAGGTTCAGTTTGGCGCCTTTGCGAAAGAGATTAAGATGATCAAAGGATCGCGGGAAGTCATTGTTGAATCCGTGAAGGCGCTCCTGGACATCATGCAGTCTCATTATCCTAGGACCAGCTGTTCGCACCAAAAACCACCGGGTGTGCCAAGAAGCTTGTTGATGATCTGGTTTGATGCGATTGAACATACGAAGGCCTGGGAGATCTGCTTAGCTCCAGTGCAGGTCCTAAAATATTTGAGGTTCGTAGGTGTGCTAGTCAATTTGACCCCGCAATTGACAAGGAGATGAAGAAATTTGATTACTGATCCAATCGGCCAGTAAGCCGATACGGATTCCTTCCAGCCGATCGCCGCTATGCTCGTGCCCGGGCCCTCGCCTGTACTCGCGTTCTCGCTCCCGGGTCCTCGCTTGTGCTCGTGCCCGGGTCAGCAACAACTGCACATCGGCTATCGGCCGATACGGGCTGATATAGACTCCTCGTAGCCGATAGCCGATGGCACCTGTGTATCGGCTAGGAAACCGATAGCGCTATAAACAAATGGATAAGCTGTCAGTATAACATGTGCATCGGCTAGAAGCCGATGATAAAATAGATAAGCAAAACAGTAAGCCAGCCGACTGTCGAGGAAATACATGTGCATCGGCTAGAAAACCGATGATAATATAGATGACTAAAACAGTAAGGATAATACAGTCGGCTTTATAAAAAGATAACCTATCGGCTAAGCGCTCCGATAGAACGTCGCATATACACCGATCGGCTCGACAAGGATAAATCTATTATTATCGATCTAGTAGTTCAGACCTAACTGATGCAGCACAGATCGATAATAGTAAAGGAACCTCAACAAGCCGATAGACCTAATGCAACTGTGATGTAATAAGATAACTTACCGGCTATACATTCCGATAAGACGCTTGCGCAAAAACCATCAACCTAGCAGGAACGATTTATCGCTGGCAGTTCAGTAGGTCGGACCCAACCGATGCAGCATGAACTGATGATAAATCGCCCCCAGTAAACTGATAAGATCTACGCACGCGTGATGTGGTATACCTGATCGGCCTAAGAGGTCGGACCGAACCGATGCAGCCGTAGACAGGGCAGATACACCTGGGTAAGGGGTGACGAGTCTTACCCTCTCGCAGGAGTTCGGACCTAACCGATGCAGCCCCGCTCGAGAAGCAAGAACCCGTCGAAAGGGTGGCGATGCGCCGAAGTTTAATTGATCGAGAGATGATTTACAAGGTACCCGGGCATACGTATATATACCCCGAGTTATTACAGTCCTAATAGGACATGGCACACGAATTTCCTATCTATAAAAGGAAAACTAACAAGTCCTGATCGGACACGAGATCAGGTTTCTCTAAAAAGTATTAAAACTACCTAATTTACAGATAAGGTAATTGACTGCCATATCGTGGTCTTCACGATTCCTTCCCAAGCTCGGACTCTTCTGGATTAGTTTCCAATGGCTGATATCGCTTCTTTCCTTAACCGAACATGGTAACGACCCGTACCAAATTTTGGCGTTAACACCAGCTTCAGTTCCATCACCCAAATGGTTGAACGCCTCAGCGAAGCCTCGAGTATCTTGAAGTACTTGGATGAGCATGTAGTGTCAACGTCGCCCAAGCTCTCGCAATGACCAAATCGATCTACCGTAGGGTAGACATCGAGGCCATTGGTGAGGGTTTTGCCGAGGGGACAACTCTTGAAGAGGCGCTGGACCTAATAAGCCAGGTGAAGGCAACCGCGGAGGCAATAGCCAGGGACATGGGTATGTAAAAACAAAACAATTATGCAATCGGTGTCCACTGATGAACATGCATGACTTTTGTATAGACTTTTGTATAGACTTTTGTGAATGTCTGTAAAATGCTGCCGAGTACTTGCTTATTTTGAGTCGTCATTAGCATTACCCGACTACGTAGTCTGCGCCGAGTAGATCGAGATAAACTTAGGAAAAAACATTCACCTCGCAGAGCTATACTCGGGCAAACTTAGCATAATCGTTGTAGAACTTCGTGACTTAGATAAAACAAGCTCGGATTTTATTAACAAGGCATGTATTATATGCAGCACCCGACTCACTACTCGGTTGGGACAAGCGATGTAGTGAGTCAGAGTAAAGAACTTTATTCATGCATAAAAATATAATACAAGACTCAGGTATAGAAAGGGCGTAGCTGTTCTATATTCTATGATTGTTGACTAGGGCACCGTCTTCTATCTTTAGTCGGTAGGCGCCCAGACGTGTTACCTTAGCGATAATGAACGGCCCTTCCCATAAAGGGGATAGTTTATGCCTGTCTTTGGAGGTTTGTATTTTTCTTAGGATGAGATCTCCCACCAAAAAGGCGCGGCCACGAACATTTCGACTGTGATAACGACATAGACCTTGAAGATACCTTGCTGACTGAATAGTTGCGATTGTCGGCGAAACGGGACTGGGGGTCCCACATACCCTGGGGACGTGTGGGTCTTCGGCCACGTCAGCTCCTCCGGGGCCACATTCTGCACCGGCGACGGCCGGCTACAGCCTTCTTCCGGTCAAGTACCGGGGGCCCGAGGACTTCCCCGGTCCCGGGTCTCGCCCCCGTGCCCGGGGCCTCGGCTTCGGTTCCGGGGCGCGCCCCCGGGACACATATTTGGGACTTCCCGGGCCCGGGTCTCACTCCCCGTCCCGGGACTCACAGGCTCGGTCCCGGGGCACGTTACAGAGACATCCCTGGTCCCGGGCGCTGCACTCCGGGCCCGGGACTCACATTTTCCGTCCCCGAGGAGCTCGGCGCCTTGTGTGCGCGGAGGGCTCGATGAGCTCTCTGCCCCAGGCACGAGGTTGACTCGAGCGGACCAACTCTCCAACTACCTGCATTAATGACGAGGCGACGGGGCGTGTCGCCCCTGTCGCCTGCTCTGCCACGCATGGACGTCTCATGATGGCCTCCCGTGGACACACGACCGTGCAGTCAGAGACTTTTGACTTCGGCGGCGACGGCGTGCGCCCTCACATCCTCACGACTTAGCCGCCTGGAGCAGACCAACTCCAGCCGCCCGCAGCAGCCGAGCCAGGCGGCGACTAGACGTCCCTCCGGTGCGGTACGGCAGGCGGCCGCGTGCGTGCGACAAGACAAATCGTAGCTAGCTTTCTTTGTGTACTGGGCACTGTGGACTCCCCTTGATCGATAAAAGGAGGATCCATGCCTACAGGGAAGGGGGGTCTGAGGATTCTCGATCTGGGGAGGACTCTCGATCTCTGGTTCTCGCTCTCCCTCGAGCTACTCTCGGAGGCTCTTTCCCCGGTCTCTCTGGCTCTCTCTCGCGCTCGGTCTCTCTTCTTCCCGGAGAGCGGCTAGCTCCTGAGCACCCTGAGTTCATCTTGTAACAAGAAACCACATTCTCCCACATAGCAAACACACACAGGAGTAGGGTATTACGCCTCCGCACGGCCCGAACCTGTCTACTTCTCCTGCCTCCCTTGCGTGCCATCTCTGAGCCCGAGCCCCCGGCACCCGAGCATCTATTGTCTCCCAGACGCCGCTGCCGTCCTATGAACAACTCCCCTGGCCGAACCTCAAAGGGGGGTCTCCAGACTCCCCGCGGTTGGAGTTCCATCCTCCGACAGCGATGTCCCTTGCTTCTTCCAACTGATCGAGTTTGACCAGTCGGTCTTTGTTTGACTTATCTTCTAAGTGGGCCTAAACTCACGGAGAGCCGAACTCCAACTCGGTTGGTAACAAAGACTTAGCACCATAAACTAGGAAGAAAGAGGATTGCCCTGTTGCCCGACTAACCGTGGTTCTTAAAGACCAGAGAACAGATGGGAGTCCTTGTACCCACCGCCTTGCATATGGTTGTAGTCGGTCGAATACCCTAGCCTTGATACCTTGTAAGACCATGCCATTGGCATGCTCGACCTGCTCATTACTTCGCGGGTGTGCCACAGAAGCATACTAGATCTTAATGCCGAAGTCGTCATAGAAATCTTGAAAAACGCCGCCAGTGAACTGAGTGCCGTTGTCCGTTATGATGTGGTTAGGAATTCCAAATTGGTATAAAATACTCATGATGAAGTCCTTTGCTCGTGTTGCGGTTATGGTAGCAATGGTGTCGATGTTTTACACCGGCAATAAATATATGGGGCTAGTCGGCGGATGGAAACTCGGTGGATTGCAAAGGAACACAGGGAGATTTTATACTGGTTCAGGCCCTCGATGTGAGGTAATACCCTACGTCCAGTTTGTATGTATTCCTTTGAGGATATACGGTGGTGGTTCTGATGAACTTGTGTGCACCTGCCCTCATGGGGCGCCCTGCCTCCCCTTATATACTGGGGGACAGGATTACAAGGTAGGAGTCCCCATCGGATTACGACTAGGAGATCTCCCCTTAGAGATATAACGCACCCGACTAGGACTGTACATTCCTTTCTATACAAGGCGAAGTTTGCCGAATCTAGCTATATCTCTAATTACAAGGCTAGGCCCATCCTCTATCCGAGTGGCCCATATGCTTGTCATGAGGTACCCGGGGCCCATGGCACCCACAGTAGCCCCCGAGACCTTCATAGTTGAGTCACAGCTGATGCCGAGTGCTCATCCTCCACGGTGAAGTCTTCCCGAGTGCATTGCTCCCGAGTACTCTTTGTCTGAGTGCTGCTTCTCCCGAGTCCTGCTTCATGTCAGCTGGCAGCGAGGCTATGAAGGGCTTCATGTAGATGTAGGAATAGCGTGCGCCGAATAAGCGCACCTATTAGGTGTAGCCCCTGACTTTGTGCTTAATTGTGAAAACAATTAAACATGAAGTCAAAGATCTTTAACCTTGTAGTCTTTCCCGAGTAGATTACTACTGGTACATGAGACTCTTCGGTATTATGTCAACCGGAATATGATTTATAGTCTTGCCGAGTAGGGAACTACTTGTATGTAGGACTCTTCGACTTCATGTCAGTCGGAATGTATGTTTATAGTCTTGCCGAGTAGGATGCTACTCGCATATGGGACTCTTCAGCGTCATGTCAGCTGGAAAGGGGGTGTTTATAGTCTTTCCCGAGTAGTATACTACTCGAAAATCAGACTCGTCGGCATCATGTCAGCCGGGATGATTATTTATAGTCTTTCCCAAGTAATATATTACTCGAAAATTAGACTCGTCAGCTTCATGTCAGCTGGAAAAGGGTTTATAGTCTTTCCCGAGTGGCGTCCCATTCGGAAGTTAGACTCTTCAGCTCGTCAGCTGGAAGAATGTTTATAGTCTTTCCGAGTAGTATACTACTCGAAAGTTAGACTCCTCCGCATCATGTCAGCGGGAATGAGAAATTTATAGTCTCTCCCGAGTAGTGCACTACTCAAAAGTTAGACTCTTCCACATCATGTCAGTGGGAATAATGTTGCTCATGGCAACTGATGGCCACGCATGTAGGCCGAGTACCACTTTATGAAAATAAATCCACGGCGTGGTCAGGTGTACCCGAGAAAGATACCTGCATCCCCAATTTTAATGAAGACCAGCTTGTGATCCTTGTAAGGATATATCCTCGAGACCTGGTGGATAAAACAGATACCCAAACATATATGTTTAGCAATAAGGCTCTCATGAAGCATATCTGTTTACCTCATCGGCTCCCGTTGGTAGCACCAGCGCTATAATTTCAACTCAGCCTGCGGGCGGCCCACATGGAGCATACTACTGTAGGAACTCATATCTTGGTGGCTGCTACCAAATAAGCCGGCCTGAGCCGTCCTATCCGGCATAGCTCTATAGAAGTATCATCCATCGCCTATCAGGATGAGTTTTTTGGTGTCGATAACCGCAATCAGCCAGAGAAATCCTTATTCGCAAGCCTTTCCGACTTATGTTCTGGATGCAGCCCGGTTGCCATAGGTGCCCGAGCAGGTGTGTTGCAGGATCTGCTTGCCCTCCTCAGGTGTGACGCAGTGCATGAGAACTCCGGATGCGCTTTGACGATGTAAGTCTTCTCTGACTTCAGGAGAGCCGAGCAGGGTACTTGAACCTTGCATTAGCATAGGATTCGGCTAGCGACCCTCATGGGGCATACCCTACCCAACAGAGTTATAGCCAAGCGAGGTACCCGAACCTTGCATTAGCATAGGATTCGGCTAGCGACCCTCATGGGGCGTACCCAACCTGACAGAACCGTGACCAAATAAGGTACCCGAACCTAGCATTAGCGTAGGATTCGGCTGGCGACCCTCATGGGGCGTACCCTACTTAGCCGAGTGGTATATAGCCCCGACTGGCGCCGGGGGCCGATTGTTGGCTCGCATGGAGCGTAGTCGGGAAGATAACGTCCCGACTTGCGCCAAGTACTCGGTGAGTACCCTCATGGAGCATCCCGAGTGTTTTTGGCAGACTTGTCCAGCCCCCGAGCGTAGGAGATGGCTCGCAGCCCTGAGTTCCTGTCACGCGTATCCGGAGCTGGGCCTGCAATATAAAGATATCTGATGAGTATCATCTGATGATGAAAACAATCATCCGAAATGAAATGTATTTTACAAATATATGTAAATCAGTGTTCTTCCGCCCCCTCTTATTGATATTAATTTCCCCGAGTAGTTGACCCTTATGCGTTTAAGCACTCTGCCCGAACTGTCATAGCCCCACTGCGTCTGGAGTTGGCTCATGGCTCTTTCCCGACACGCGTTTTGGGTGACTTGTGTTCGTCTTTCATGGAGCAAGTTTCACGGATTAGGATTTATGCTACTTGAGTACTTTTACAATCATTTAAAAAAGAGATCAAAAAACAGAGAAGAAAGTGCAGCTTGTGCACCTATTAGGTGTAAGCGAGCTGCGGCATTGGTAAAGCCGAGTGAAGAAATATTTATCAGGAAGACGACTTAGCTGTTCGGTATTTCGGAAGTGGGGATGCCATCATTGGTTTGGCTTTATGAGCCCCGAGCATGTCCTTGTTGTTCTGATAATCCTCAGTTGTTGAAGGTCGAAGATGGTTGTGATGACTGCCACAATGAAGCCGTCCGACTTGCGATTGTGATTCCCGGCTTTAGTCGGGACGTGTCGTTGGTGCCCTCCCGCTTCTTTTGTCATGGTGCCTTCTTGTCATCGAGGGCCTTAGCAACAACGTCGGCCAAGTCGGCGGTACTTGTTCGCCACCATGATCGAATAAGCCTTGATAGAGTTGGGAGGCTTCCGAGTGAATTTGGCAATGAACGAGGTGTCTTTGACTCCTTTTCGAAAAGGCGCATGACAACCTCGTCCTTGATCTTCGGGGATTGAATTCTTCTTTTCAGAGAACCTCTTGATGAAGTCACGAAGAGACTCCCATTCCTCCTTTGATGCAACTGATAGATAAGTCGTACTCTGAAGATGGCCTCTCATATTTCCCTGGAAGTTGGCGATGAAGCGTTCCCGGAGTTTTCCCCTAGGAGCCGATTGATTGCTTGGGGAAGCGGTATCGGTTTAGCGTTCGGCGTCGAGGTCCTCTCGGCAGCATCCCGCGTCTTGGGATCAGTGCCTACGAAGTCGGCTTCAAGTGACTGGAAGTATGGCAGTTATGCCGCATGAAGACTTTGGTGATATGAAAATTCCACCAGCTGCTCAGACTTGCCAAAGTGTAGACCATCCGAGCCAAGATCTACGGGATGGTCTTGCCATCGATTTTCGATGCCTGTAGGCTTGAAACCCGATGCCATCGACCTGTTGTAGCCCTAGGTGAATGGCTGGCATGCCTTCATCGTCATGAGGGCTGCCGACTCCGAATACGGTGGGTGAAACCGCTCGTGTGGAGGCTGAAGCGCTCGTTCTCGTCTTCAGTTGGCGTTGCTCGTCTTCCTCTCGTTCGGGTACCAAGCGCTGAATGTTTTTGCTGAAGGTCACGCATGTGGTTGCCTCGAAGCCGCCATTCATCGTTGGGGGTTGCCGAGTGATGTTTGGTGTGATCCGTGTGCTGCTGACTAGAGCCGGCCGCTCGGTGTCGCTTGAGGTGGACGAGACTACCGTTAGGGATCCGACTGGTTGGTCGGTATGAGGGTATCCCCCGACTGTTGGTGCTGCTGACATGCAGCAACGGTATACATGGCTTTAAATCCTTGCGATCGTCGGGGTGGCCTGGTGATCAGGCCAACTAGAGTGTATCCAGTAGAGTTGCAGTGGCCACGATGTTCTGTTGGGAGTAACGAAGACGTCGTGGTTGCCGATCTAGGGTTGAGGATTTGTTGTTGAGCGGTTTGCCCGGCCTGCGTAGATCATCGTTGTGGGCGTGCAGGCATCTTGCTTCTTCTCCCCGTTGTTGCTCGGCAGTCGGGGCCTCCTCTCTTGTTGCTCTTGTAGTCGGCGTGATTCCTGAGTAGGAGTGGGGCTTTTGGATGCCATGAAGAGTTTCTCGTGGCGGGGAGAAGCTTGCTGAACTGTCGAGTCGGAATCCGACTGAGAGTCGTAGTCGGAATAATTGATGGGGGTGATTATAATTCCAACCTCCCCTAGATCCGATCTTCGAGCGGCTCTGGGCCGTATCCGAGTCGAATTCCAGGGATTGGGTTTGCCTCGTCGGATGTTGTCTGAAGATATCCACGGCGTTGCCGAGTCTGTACGGGAGATTGATGATCTCTTCCTTCTTAGCTCGATCTTGGCCGGCTCAAGGCCGAGTCTAAGTCCAAAACACCGAAGGAAAGAGTGTTCCCGGACCCAGACAAGGTGAAGATTGCCCGCAGCAAGTCGACGAGGGTTAATGCAGTATCTTGTGGGCCACACTGGCACGGAGTCGACCGGTTCCCTAGCAGATTGGATCGAGTCCGAGTCAGCCAAGGTGAGATTGCCATCTGGTCGGTGACGAAGTCGAGGCTTCCGAATGAAATTGTATCTCCGGGGGAGAGTTTGCCCGCGTCAACTCCAGTTGCTGGATCCATCAAGCTTGTAGATGTAGATCGTGCTGAAGCCCCTACCTGGCGCGCCAACGATCGATGTTTTACACCAGGAATATGAATATGGGGCTACTCACGGATGAAACTTCGGTGGCATTGCAAAGGAACACAGAGATTTTATACTGGTTCAGGCCCTCAATGCGACGTAATACCCTACGTCCAGTTGTGGTGTTTATTCCTTTGAGGATTTGTGGTGTGATTCCTAGTGAACCAACTGCACCTGCCCTCAGGGGGCGCCTTGCCTCCCCTTATATACTGGGGACAGGGTTACAAGGTAGGAGTGCCAACCGGATTACGGCAAGGGATCTCCTCTTAGAGATATGAACACACCCAACTAGGACTGTGTTTTCCTTATCGTACAAGGCAAAGTCTGCTAAGGGATTACTATATCTCTAATTACAAGGCAGGCCCAATCCTCTATCCGAGTGGCCCATATGCTTGTCATGAGGTACCGGGCCATGGCACCCACCAAGACATGTATCCATAGTTGCTCAACATCGTGCAATGTATACTGTTGAATCGTTTGCAGTGGTGCAAGGAGTTTGATGACGACTCTCGTCTGTTGTCGGCCACAAAATCAAAGAAAGGCCGAGAAGTCCTTTTGCTGCCCAGCTCGACTCCAAGAGAGCGGAAAGAAACCCACTGCAGATCGGGGCAAGGAGAAGGTTGTGAAGCTGAGTGTCGCGGCCGGGAGTTTTTAAAGATAAGAAACCCCGCCAGCACAGCACCCAGGCCATCGTCGACCCCAGCACCGCTCGAGTACCGAGCGCCCCAGCCGAACCACATCGTGAACAGGGCCAACCAGGGCAGAAATGCCGCGCCGACTACCGTGCCCTTAGGCCCGGACAGTCAGCAGCCCTCCACTGCCGTCCTCTGGATCTCCCGGACAGAAAGCTCAAGTTCTCCAAGAGTAGGCCATTCTGGGTCTTCTGAAAATCATGTTCAGCATTGTAGCGCCTTTGATGTTTTAACTCGTTACCACAGGAAGCGGGCCGACATTGATCTTAGGAGACCCCCGCTGACAACCCCCACTGTTGAGCCTACCCAGCTGATCCAGCACCGGCGAGCACTCCTGCTGAGCAGCGGTGTCCCAGTTACGGAAACTGAAGACCGTCCCGACTGCTGGCCGCCAACCTCGGCCGACCAGGAGTGGTTTCCTGAAGCCGCTGTTCCGGCCTTGAGCCGGAGCCTATTGTCGAAGCCGTCCGCTGCAAGCCCCTAGCTAGCGCCTGATGTCAAAGCCGCCGCTGCAGCTCCTGAGCTAGCCCCCGAGACCTTGGAGGCGCCGAGTTGGGGACCAGGAGTCCATCGCCATCTCTGGTCATTCGTCGTCGTCCTTCGGCACTGTCCCTTCCTTCGAACAAACCCGACTCCCCAGGATCAAGGCCCCTCCGTGCAAGTTCCGAGGACGTTCCGCTGGACGGCGCCTGACGGAACTACGTGGAGCTACAAGGTTGATGAGGTGGCAGCGGAAAAAGGAGCATAAAGACCTACTTCGTGCCACAATTGCCGCGTCCCAGGGGATTCAGGTATGACTTCCGTTGGTATTGGAACGCCTGACTCTGCTTTGACTTGTTACTCCCGAGTAGAAGAGTGTTGATCGCTAGGGAGAAATGCACGAGAGTGCTGACCCGAATCGCCCCCAACTCCAAGAATGGAACCAACTCGGGCCTTGAAAGCCGAAGTGGAAGGGCACAACCAAGGAGAGGGAATCTTGGCTGAGGGAGGCTGTCACCCAGCTCAGGAGTGAGAATTGGGACCAAGCCAAGGAGATAAGAAGGTGAGCCTCTAGAACACTTCTTCCTGACCAAATCCTTAATATATTTCTCTATCGCTTGCGTTATTTCCTGACTGCCCAGTTTGTCTTGACTGCAATGTCGAGTTCCTCTGACTAATCTATCATGGCAGCCCTCGAAGCCGAGTTGAAGACCGAACGGAGGGAGAAGAATAGCTGAAGGAGGCCGAGAGAGCCACGGCCGAACTTGAAAAAGACAAGGCTGACCAGACAACTGCCAATACCGAGCTTGAGCGAGAGAAGGCCGAGTTGAAGGAGGCCAACACCAAGCTCAAGAAGGAAAAAACCAAACTGGAGAAGACCATAGCCAGATGGGAGGCTGACTACGACAGTTAAGTCTCCCTTTTGACAATGATATTAACCAATCCATTAATTACACCATCTGTAGCTTTACTTAATAAGTTACTATCGGTGAACTCGGGTAGCGCTAGAGTCAATCCCAAGCCCAATTTCACGGCTTACGCAGAGGAGATAAGGGTTGTCAGGAGTCACGAGAGGCCCTTCGGCGATTGTGAAAGGCTCCTTGACATCATGGATCTCGCCCGTGGGAACCAGCTGTAGCTAATCGCCCCAAGCTGGAGCGCGCCTTGAGGATGCACCGAGTGCCCTGAAAAGGTAACTCGGATGAGCACGTCATTGTCGGCGTAGCCCGAACCCTGGCAATGATCAAGTCCATCTACCCAAGGGTAAGATGTTGAAGCCATCAGGGAGGGGTTGCCGAGGAGACAACTCCCGAGGAGGCGCTGGAGCTGATAGCCAAGGCAGAGGCTGACTGCAGAGGACCTTTTCACCGAGACTTGGGTCTGTAAAACAGTAACATCATGCAGTCGTAGTATTGTGGATTTTTTTGTAAGGACATGTGTAAATATATGTGCAATGCAGCGAAAGCTTTACACTATTACTCAGTTGTCATTAGCTTTACTCAAACATATAGCCTACACCGACGTTGATCTATAGGAACTTAATAAAACGTTCACCGCAGAAACGTGTACTTGGGTAGACGTAGGAAAGTCGTAGTAAACTTCATAACTTAGTAAAATAGGCTTGTATATTATGATAAGCACATATAACACATGTAGCCTCCGACTCACTACTCGATTGAAGCAGTGGTGTAGTGAGTCACGAGAAAAACTATACACATGAAAATTTGTAAAACTCAGGTATAGAAAGGGCGTAGCTGTTTCTATATTCCATGAGTTGCTGATGAGGGCACCGTCTTCGGGTCTTCAGTCGGTAAGCGCCTGGCCGCGTGACCTCGGCTATAATGAACAGTCCTTCCCAGATTGGGGATAGTTGTGCTGTCTTTGGTGGTTTGTATTTTCTCAGGACGAGATCTCTGACCAAAAGGCGGGGTCACGAACATTGCGATGTGGTAGTGACGTAGGCTTGAAAATACTTGCCGACTGGATTGTTGCGATATCCCTCGCTTCTTCCAACTGAATCTAGTTCGACCATCGGGTATTGTTGGAGATGTTTTCTAAGTAAGCCCGAACTCGCGGAGAGCCGAACTCTAACTCGGGTTGTAGCACAGCCTAAGCACCATAGACCAGAAAGAAAGGGATTGCCCTGTTGCCTGGCTGACCGTGTTTTGAGAGAGCGAGAGAACAATGGGAGCTCTTGGACCAACTGGCCCGCTATTGGTGTAAGTCAGTCGATAATCCTGCCTTGATACTTGTAAGACGCATACATTGGCTCTTCAATCCTGCCGTTGCTCCGTGGGTGTGTCCACAGATGCATAGCAGATCTTGAGCCGAAAAGTGTCACAGAAAGTCTTGAAACATCGCCTGTGCAAATGAAGTGCGTTGTTGGTGATGATGGCGGTTTGGGGACCCCAAACTCGGTATACCTATCTCATGATGAAGTCCTTTGTCGTGCCGATGTCTTTGGCGTCTGTTATTGCTGTGCAGAAAAATCCCTGTTAGTAAGCCTTCCGACTAAATCCTGGATGCGGCATGGTGCCACATATGCCCCGAGTGGATCGAGTGCAGGATCTGCTGCCTCTCGGTGGTGATTGCAGCCGCAGAGAACCCGATGCACTCTGCGGTATTGGTCTTTCTACGACGATAAAAGAACCTCTTTTGCTTCGACGTTTGATTCGTTCGCTTTCACTACGATCTTCTGGAGTTATCGTCCAGGATGGAATTTGAGACCAGGAGTCCGCAATCTTGACATATGTGTAGCACCTGTTTGTAGCTGGGTAGGTTTAAGCCTCCCGACTACTCTGGTACTGGTTCTTCTTGACTGATGGTTCATAAGTTGCTCGACAAAGATCCCGTTGGACGCTTCCTCGTTGGATCCCATGTTTGCCAATCTCATTCTGTAGCATCATTGTATTGTCGTAGACATGTGTGATCTCTAGCCGCGTCGAACTGTTTTTCTAGCTTGCAGACCTCCCTGACAGTATGTCCGCCATGGTACCGTCGAGGCATGTCCAGTCTTCATGACTTGTTCACACGAGTTGAGATCCTTGCAACACAACCAGTCGACATATGCCAAGTGATATAGCAATGCGGAAGCCGTGGATAAGTTGCCTCTACTTGGCGATGTTGTGGGAACTGGAAGTCAATTTGTAGAATGTTATTGAGTTTTTTCGCTGGTGGGTGACAATCAGTACGAATGCCGGCCCCGGCGCCGCAAGATCCATAGAGAACGTCGAAGTACATTGTCCAGTACTCCTTACCTTTGCTGTTGATGTAGGCATTTGAACTTCTATCCACTCGGCCAACGAAGTCGGCTAGAGCTTGTGATTTGAATTCTATCGTGGCTGAAAGGGTGATGTCGAAACGCATCACTTGACGCCCATTTAGCGATTCGGCCGTGCCTCGGGGTTATGTGGACGTCCTGAGTGGAATGATGTGACACCATGACTGATGTGCTTGGAAATAGTGCACCAGCTTCCGGACATGTGATGAGTAGCATAGACGCACTTCTGGACCTATGGGTATCTTGTCTTCGAGTCGGCAAGGACCTCACTGACAAGAAGTAGACTGCCTTTGAACTTTTGGATGTTTGTTGACACCGAAAATCCGCCAGGGGCTGTTCGGTGTCTTGGGACACGCGAAGTCCTAGGAAGAATTGCTTCAATATGCAGGTCCTAAATATTGAGGTCGTAGGCGTGCAGTCATTTGACCCAGTAATTGACAAGTAATAAAAAATTAGAACAGTAAAACGATAATGATAACCCGTCTTAGCGGGCCGATAACACCTGTATATCGGCTAGCAGACCTGATTTATGATATAATGAAAGTAAACCAGCGATTGCCAGAAGTGTGCTCGCACGTGCCGGGCCCTTGCTCATGCCTGCGCACTCGTCTGTGCTCGCGCCCAGGTTATTCGTCTGTGCCCGCGCCCGAGTCTTGTGTCCGACTACCAAAAGCATTGCGCATCGGCTAGGAAGCCGATGATAGAATCGATGATAATATAAGCAATAAAAAGCCAGCCGACATGCTCAATAGTCAACATGGACCATATGGATAGGCCGATTGATAAAGTAGATAGGCAAAATAATAATCACAGACAATGCAGTCGCTTTAGAAAGATAATTATCGCTACAGCACTCCGCATAAAACTCGCAAAAAATCAATCGTTACTCAGCAAGGATAAACTATCACTATCAATCTAGTAGTTCAACTTAAACTGATGGCAGCCACAGATTAATAATGATAAAAGAACCTCGATGAGCTGATACGATCTATTGCAATGTGATGTATATGATAACTTACCGGCTCATACATTCGATAGAGGCTTGCACAGAAACCATCGGCCTACGCAGAACAACGTATCGCTCAGTTTAGAGGTCGCGAACCCAACCGATGCAAGCACAACTGACGATAAACTATACCCAGTAACCGATGAAAACTATCAACGCATGATGTGGTATACCGACTCGCCTAAAGATCAAACTGAACTGATGCAGCCGTAGACAAAGTAGATACATCTGGGTAAGGGGTGATGAGTCCTTACCCTCTCGCAGGAGTTCGACCTAACCGATGCGCCGGTCGAGAAGCCAAGAACCATCAAAAGGGGGCGAGCCCCGATATTTGATGATGGAGAGATTGTCTTACAAGGTACCGGGCATACATATTTATACCCGAGATTGTCCATCCTGATAGGACACGGCACACAATTTCCTATCCTAAAAGGAAACTAACAAGCCCGATCAGATACGGATCAGGTTTCCTAAAATTATCAAACTACCTAATAATAGATAAGGTAATTAACTGCTATATGCGGTCTCACGAGTCCTTCCTAATCCCGGCTTCTTCTGAATTAGGTTCCAACGGCTGATATATTTTCTTCCTCACGAACCGATGCGACCGTGGCAAATGTTTGCGTTAACACATGCCCCCAATTTCGGAGTTTGTGCCACACTTGAAATTCTTCTTTCGGGCC